>LPNX010656947.1:0-14072 GCA_001517045.1 Pseudotsuga menziesii
CAATCTGATTATGATCCCTTGGAATATAGGTAATGTTAAAAGCTACAAAATAATTTTTTATCATATTCGATACCTCATTTCAGTATACTTTCAGCAAATCCTACTGAACAACCAACTCAGAGTCGCCATATGCAGAAATATGGTGAATGTCTAAATCTTTAGCAGCCTTAAAACCTAATAGCAAAGCTTCATATTCAACAGTATTTTTTGTAGTAATAAATTCTAATTTATACATCAGCTTTACTATTTCACCACCAGGAGATATGAGAAGAACCCTTGCTCCAGCACCTTCTTTACAAGATGATCCATCAAAGTATAATTGCCAAATCTCATCTTCTTTTTCCTTATTGCATTTAACTGGCTGTCCCTTTTCAACCTGTAACAAACCAACAGTATTATCATCATCGCTACAATGTAACATGCAAGTACCCAAATCTTTATCAACAGCATATAGAGGATGGTTTGTAGGGTTCTTGTCATCTGTCACAATATAGGCAAATTGAAGTTCTTTGTACAACCTTCTATTTTCTCCTCTAAACATAGGAATAGTAGCATATGTTAAATCCATTTGTAAAGTTCCACCGAATTTCTTTGCCCAAGACCTAGAGAGAAGTAACCCAAATTTAAGTGTAATATCTGGATACTACCACATCCATAATCATGCTTTTCATGGGTAATTGAACAAAACTAACAACCATATCTTTAATCACACCCAAACAATTTACAGCTCATGAATCAAAAGCATACAGATCATGGTAGGGTTTTGTTATACTCAAACCTAAAGCCTCCATGACAGCCTTTGGCATTAGGTTATGTGATGCTTCTGAATTTAAAAGATAGTTATGTATCATTTGTTCATGGATTGTTAGTGTAATGTAAAATGGAGGTGAAGCACCTGCTTCATTCCCAGTTTTTCAGCCAAAGCTGATCCAATAAAGATTTTAGGATTTTCTTCTTGTAGATTCACTGTATCAGAAAGAGGCTGATTGTTTGCTAAACCAATCATTTTAAGAACTGATTCTTTGTAAGAAGGATTTTTCATTAATTCAGTAAAAGGCACGGAAATCTTTATTTTGCATAATTCATTTTCTAGAATAAAATTCTGCACAATTTCATTTACCTCTTCAACCTCCATACTCTTCTTTTGCTTATCATGAATTTGTTTTTTCTCTGACACAGGATCAGATTGATGTTTAGTAGGTACAACTATCTTCTTTTTTAGGTTTTCTACTACTTGTTTTGGGCCTGAACTCAAATTCAAAGTTTTCTTTCGTTCATTCTGATAGACATCAGCAGTTACAGCAATCATTTTCAGATTTAAGTCATCTTCTATTTCAAACATATTAGCATCATAGTATTTTGCATTTAAAAATTCTTCTTCAGTGACAAAACCCTCAGTCAACTCTTCTCCAAAATAGTTCATATCTTGATCTATGTCTTCGAATAACACTTCATCTTCAATTTCTTCTTCATCAACAACATTGTTCTGAAGAGGAGGGGGTACCCTTTGATCCTCATTCTCTCTCCTTTCTCACTGTATATCATTATTTCTTCGTTCTCTAGGTATGAAACGAGGAGCAAACTATCTTCTGAATTGGTTTTGATTGTAAGGGTTTCTTTCACCTTCTGGGACAGGTTTGTTTGAATTCCTTTCGAGTTCCAACTTGTTTAATTTTGTAGTTAGGATCTTAACTAGTTTGGCCATCTCATCAATTTTACCTTCTGCAGAGTAGGATGTTGAAACCCCTGGAGCTGCTTCCTTCTTACCTTTCCTGTCATACATCTGCTGAGCTGTTTCTTTCTTTAATCTATTGGAGGCCAATATATTAGACTCTACCTCTAATGCTACATCCTGCATGTTCAGTACAGAAACAGGTCTTCTTTCTCTTAGCAATAAGTAAAATTCATGGTCAAAAGCATTTGCATATGTTTTTGAAGGTTTTATCTCCGCAGGAATTCTTCCATACATTTTATTGAATCTGTTTGAAAAATCTGTGATGGTTTCATCCTTCTTTCTCCTAAGGGCTCCAAACTCAGTTATATAATAAGTATGATCTTTGGTGTCACCCCATTGTCTCATGAAGAGGTCCTGAAGCTCTTCTATGATGGTGATAGAATTTGCAGGAAACTCCCTAAACCATTTTCTAACATCTCCATCAAGGCACTGCACAAAAATACTCATCCATACATCCTTAGCTTTAATATTTTGGTTATCAACATAACTGAGAAAGGCCTCCCAGCGTTCCTCAGCTGTAGTTTAACCTTGCCCATTAAACCTAGGTAGGAATTTCTGATAGTCACCTCAAGGAAGTGCATTCAAAGGCTGAGGCATAACTAAGGGTGCATACCTAGATGCAACCATTTGGTCCATGATATCTATTGGCTGATTTTGGGCTGCCATTTTAAGGTTTACTAACTTTAGTGATGGAGAGATTTGACTGGAACTTAGCTGAAAAGGGGTTTTACCAACCTTCAGATGAAATAGAGGAATTTTACCAGGATATACTATTTTTTCCTTTTTGAAGGATTGAGGATCAGTGAAAACTTGAAAGTTACTGAAAGGAATTATAGGCTTCAACCAAGGTGAAGTTTCTTCTTCTTTTTTCAAAATAGATAAAGGTGATGAACTATCCAACTGATCAGGGTTACATAGGGCTGGTGATGACTGAGACCTTCTAATATTCCTAGTTGTTTTTAATATCTGTTCTGGATCTAAAACACCCAACTGCAAAGATGAAATAGGTCTATTTCTTGTTCCTATTCCCTTAGTAGCCACTGTGACAAAGTAGTGAAAAGTAGTCTTTAATATTTCCTGCTTTAAGTTCACCTCTTAAGACCAGTGAAAAGATAAGTATCTCAGGGAAAAAATGTTTTCAACTTCGTTCCCTGGCAACAGCGCCAAAGATGTTTATGCCAGAAATTGTTCCCAGACTACAAGAGAACAATCCAACACAATCTCAATAATCTCAATAAAAAAATAGGGTTTTTAGGGTTTTCAAGGTTTTTTGGTTGGGAAGTTTGATGACAAGAGGGCATGCATTCATAAATCCAAATAAGCACTAAATCACAACCATAGAAACGCTGAGATGCATAACATAATAACCATAATCCAACAAAAAACAACACTGAGATTCACCCACAGATGGCAAGCATTCCAAGTATAAAAACTTTAAACAAGCAATAAAATTACCAGTTGAGTAACTAAAACAAGTTATAAATGAAGCCAAAGAATAAACTAAAAGGCATATAGAGCATATGTTTCATAATCAGTCTTTCAAATACACATAAGAGTCTTTACTTAGCTCATAAACAAGTCTGATGACGTCCTCTTGTCAGCCAAAAAAAAATCGAACCATTTGTCTTCTTTGAGACTTACACTTATACTATTCTCCAAAATTGGTTAAGGAAATGAACCCTAACTGATTTTTAGTCCACCCATCGAATAGTTTCATCTCAATAAAATTTACAAAAATAAAGTAACTTTCAAACCTAACTAATAACTGATTCTCTTAACAAACTTTACATATCCTTCGCTGCTTCGACTAATAAGGCAATCCCTTCTAAGGCTTGAGCTTTTCTTCTTTCCTTCAATTGATCTACCTCCATATCTGTGATCTTCCTTGTTAACTCTTCATTATGATGTTGCGGGTCCTGGATGGTTTGCTTCAACATTATGAATTGACCTTCTGTATTCCTCTTCCTTTTTAATGGTTCTCTTGAAACTGCAATCAGCTCCTGATAATGGCTGTTTACCTCCTCCAAATCCTCTCTGAGCCTTATTTTTTCCATGACCAAGCCATCATTAGTATCCTGCATGTACTCAACCTGATACTTATATTATTTTATACTTCTTTGTAAATTATATTTTTTTGAATCAAAGGTTTTATTTCATGTCATGGTTTGCATCTCATTGGAAGCCAGGGAATATTCAATCTCCTATAAATTTCTTCATCTTCTTGCAACAATTTTGTAGGTGTTCCAGGAAACCCTAGGTGTTCTTGACTCTCATCTTTAGATGGAACCTTTTCCTCAACCATCACCTTCTTCTCTAAGTAAGAACTCTTTATTTCACCTTCTTGCTGTTCCTGCAACAACTGACTTCATACCTCCAGGAATATATCAGATATTTTAGTATCAGTCAAGACAGACTCTCTTTCTGATTCCATTGGCCTTTTACCCTTACTGTCACCTTTATCATCATTCAATTTTTCCTCAAATGAAGAATCATCTATCACTGTTACTCTTTCTTTGTTCAATTTAGGATTCAACAACTTCTTCATATTCAGTCTGAGTTTATTTCTAGGTCTAGTTTTAGGTCTCCAAATAGGAGCAATATCCCCCAACATTTTGGTAGTCTTACACTAATGAGTAACTGAGGAAAACTCAACAACTTTTAGTTTCTTTCTTTTGACAGTGTTACCTCATCACCATGGCTATGAAATTCCTGCTCAGTACAAACCCTAGTTGCATCAGTGACAGGGACTTTATCATCATCAAATAGGAATTTCTCATCTTCTAACAAAAATGGGATAGGACTTTGTCTTTGAACTTCAATATCCTCCTTCTTATCTAAAATTGTCTCTGTAGGTACAACATTTTCAACAGGCTAGGCTTCCTTAATATCTGACTGTAAATTATCACTCTCATTGTAATTAAGGTGCTATTTAGATTCAAAGTCTTCATTTGCATGAACTAAAACTTCCTCTAATTTAACCCTGTCTTCATCTTTGACCTTTACCTTCTACCTGAGCTTTCTAATCAAAGTCTACCCTTTATCAGCTTGTCTTCTGTGAGGCTTTCCCTCCTGATCATTTTGAAAACATGACCAGAAAATGAAATACTCCCAAGTCTTTCCCCTGTAGAGGTATTTGAAAATAACTCTGCACATTCTAGAAAATTGTCTACCCAACTTAGGTCAATGGGATCTGCTCTATTTTTTCCCCACTTTTCTTCATCTTTACTATGATTTAACAACACCTGTTGATATCCCATAGTCTAACTACCTTCAAATCACAATAGTTTGATCTAACACACAGTTCAGAAATCTTTTGTGCCAAATCACAACAAGCTGACCCAATCACAGAGTTCAGAGAACTCCAACAAGTTCTTCTTTGAATTTTGCTATTTTAAATGATGAAAAATCCCGATTTCTCAGCAGTGTCTTCTCACCATGACCTTCAATATCCTTCGTTTCCTTCAGATAAGGAACATACTCCCAAAAAAATTTGTCTCATTCTACTCGCTATCATCATTTATCCTGCTTTGCATGCAATCGCCATGAACTACCTCTTATGATGATAATCCACCTATTTCAATGATAAAACTATGTAGGACACGTATCAAATGCATCACATGATATGACTAACACCTCATAAATAAGACACCCAAAAAAATTGGACTGAAAAAATGATGATTTTAGTATTCACGACTTTCTTGTAGCGCTCTAGTGTATCAATTTTTCTCTTGCGATACAAGAAAGTCCAATCAAATAATTTCACATCATTAGGCCATTAATAAGGATTAAAACTGTGTTTAGGTGCTTAATCTCGACCTTAGTGTCATTTATAAAACTTATTTAATCCATATATGCCTTGTAAAACCCTTCAATAATGAAATCAAAGCAAATTTTTTATAAAAGCAGGCTTAAAAAAAATCAAAATCATGAAAATTAAAAGTTTGAACTCAAAACTATCTTTATAAACAAAATTTCCTAGAAGCAAAAATACTAGCAAGGTTCAAAAACATAAATAAAAGCATAAAACTAAGGAAGACAAAATCATGAACTAATAGGTAACGCCTCAAGAAAATGGCTCTCAAATGGTCAACATGATGCTCTCAATGCTACGAATGGAAAGGAAAGTCATCGAGGTATGGTTCCATGATATGCTTGATGTCATGGAAAGCATAAGACATGGCTCATTGAAAGGTAGCTCCAACATTTTTCATGCCAAAAGGAAACTTTCTGTAGGAAAAGGTCTCCCATGGGAAAATGAAATTCATCTTATGCTGATCGGAAGGGAGTATATCTATCTAATTATAGCCAGAAAAGCCATCCATAAATTAAAAGATGACACTCCTGGCATAGTTATCAATGATTTGATTGATATAAGGAGTAGGGAAATTATCCTTAGTAAAATCCCTATTAAGGCCTCGAAAATCAATACAAACCCTAATTGTTCCCTATTTTTGGTCACGGGAACAATGTTAGAAACCCATTTCGTCAACGGCATATGGTAAATGAGCCCAACCTTAAGAATATTTTCAACTTATTCATTGATGGCTGGTTCTTTCTGTGGATGTACTTGACGTAACTTTTGACAGACCAGCTTGGCGTCAGGGTATGTACCGATCTCATGAACAATGATTGAAGGATCTATCTATGGAATTTCTTCATACATCCAAGTGAAAATGTCTCTAAATTCCCTAAAAGGTTTGTATAAGACTCAAGTTATGAAGAAGAACAATTTTGGCCAAAGTGAAAATTCTCTACAACTCCAGGTTTTACTTATATGTCGACCGTAATGGTTTTAGTAATATTACTCAGATTGCCCTCGAACTCAACATTATGAATGAGTACTGGTGATTGAGGTGTAGTGACAATATCATATGAAACCAATGTCTCAAAATGATATTCTACCATTTGGTAACTAGGAAGGAAAAAGGATTGGTGATGATGGTGTTTCGAAGGAATCTCATCTAACTACATGAATTCCATGATGGAAGAGTTTGATGGAAGAGTTTGCAAAATATAATATAGAGATGGGGGGGGATTCTAAACAATATGGTAGGTGGTAAGGGTTGGATGCCACCAAAATATGATCATTAGTGGTGGGGTTTCTGGTGGATTGAATATCTTGGTAAGTCTCTTCAAAAAGACTAAAAGGTGTCGAATCAACAATTGATTTCCATTTAGTCAAAGCATCATGAATCCTCAAGGATATCATGTTCATAGATGCGACCTGTGAAGGGGGAGGATAATTTTTTAATAAAAAGACTCCCATAAGTGAGGAATATTTAAGAATACCTACTCCTATATTTTGATACTGCATAGATGAAGAGGCTAGGAGATGGACATTGTTTGCAGAATTAGAACTTGTTTCTAGAGAACAAAACTCTAGTTGATCAACAATAATAATCTTCCCTTGAAATGGGAATTGGACCACTCAAAACACACATGAATCTACTCCCTGCATCACGTAGAAATAATTCCTTGCTAGGAGGATACTGTAGTCTAAAGTAGCACCAAAAATCTTGACATGGATGGACACTAATTCCCCCCCTAGTTCAACCAGGAGGGAGGACAACAATCCATAAGTTTGAAAGCCACAACCATCAAAGGCATTCAAAGTTGTGGGTGAACGATTAATTTGAAGGGAGCCTATAGCTCTCCAACAAGACAAAGACATGAAAAAGGTCAAGGCACGTTCATGCAATATGGTACAATCGAATTTCTTCCTGTTACCACCTAAGTTGTACTTAGTGGTTTTTTATCAAGTGAGCCTGGTGAACCAGATAAGGATAACTTGTTTGGACTTCAGAAGACCTTTGGAAGTACTTCTGGGAAGTGCTTGTTGTACTATATCACATGTTCACACCCCATACGGGGAATTGTAATAAATTTTCTAGCATGATAGTTTCTGTAAAAGACTCGATCTCTTAGACTTTATTTGTCAATCCATTCATCCCAGGGTGTTTTTTCCCTTGGTTATTATTGGTTGTTGAATAAACGACTAATAATTTCTGAGTTTTTCACTCCATACCTCTAAAGTTGGGGTGGTCAGCTTGGCATTTATGCCTATTGAGGTTATTAGAGTCTATGTGTCAACGTATTAACATGCTAGACATCATGGTCGAGTCATATGAACATGTCTAAGTCCCCCTAGGTTTTTTCAATTTTTCAATCTTTTAGTTTTTTCAGTGTCTTTTATTAAAAATTTAATTTTTCCAAAACTTAGGCTATTTTTTAATGGTTTAATTAGAAAAAATGATTTTATAATAAAAGTGGGCCAAATAATCAGTTTCAGTCATGTAGGTGCTCATTTTCAAGCTAAGAGCACCATGTAAACCCATGGACCCACTATTTCCTAGTTTTGAGTGATTTTCCATCACTCAGGTTAGAAAGCCCCAAAAATCAATTATTGATTATTTTAATTAATAAATTGATGAATAATGGAGCAAATCCAAAATCATAGATCAGTGGATTCTCAGCTGATTTGATTGAAATTAGTCAGATCTGAAGTAGATTGACTGGATTTGACAAATCCTTGACTAAAGGAGGTGATCAAATCAGATCCAGAGTTGATCATCAGCTGTCTTTATGGGGAATTGCACCCTCTCTCTCCTCCACATGTGTGGACTCTCCTGGATGCTCTATGGACTGATGTGTCAGTTTATGGGTTGATGTGTCAGCTCAATCAGGCCCCCAGTTGACATGTACGCTCAGTTTAGCTTCAGATCTGCATTGATTGACTCTCCATCAATTGATTTGATCTGTCTCCTTGGGATTTATGCCCCCCTTGGGCTGGATCTCCTAGTTTTTGTATATATCCAAGAACAACAACCTCTTCCAAGCTAGTTGGAACTAGGATTGAGGTGCTGCTGCTATTGTATTGTTGTTATTGTTCATTTGAAATAAATATAAGCTTTGGAGGCAAGATGGTGTTGTGCCATTGAATGTGTGGATGATCATTGCCATCTTTTTACTGAGGTAACCTGTATCTGTGTTCATAATCTACTAATTGCTTGTGGATTCGTTGCTAAGATTGATAAGAAGCTTATTATAATATTGATAGGAAAGGTGCTTTTCAATAAGTTTATTAGACATCTCTTTCCTTTAATTCATGTTTAGAGATATATATTTAGCATGTTCTATAAGCTTATATGCATGTTATTCTGAATCTCTGTGTATGTACTAATCGGATCTCACAAGTTTTTCGGCAAGCTTTTTTATTTCAGCTGAGCTGCAGGTTCCTAGATTGGAGAGGATTCTTATCTAGTTTGCTTCTTCACTCTCTCCAAAACCTTCCAAAGGCATATTCCCTTGAGATTCTACCTGAAAGCTCCACTGTGGATCTTCAATGCTACCAACATTTCTCTCCTCCTCTTCCTCCCTCAAAATCAACTCTTTTACCCGATTACTTTGTTCATAGCTTTGATATTATTTAGATATATCATCTTAAAATTAAATTTAACATAGATATATCTTCTCAAATCCCATAGTCTAGATCTTTCTCTTAAAAGGTTTCATAAGCATTCTAGATCTAGCTTTAGGGAAATCGTCCTTTTTGCATGGAATTTTAAAGAAAATTGGTAGCTTGCATGCATTAGATTTATGTTTGCTGTTATAAAATTTAAATCTAGAAATCAGTGCACATAATATTGGCTGCCTAAAAGGTAAGCCAAGATCCCAAGGAAAGCTTACTTTCCTTGGTTCCTTTTTTACCTTTTTTAACTAGTTTTTACTTAGCATTTTTTGGTTAAAAGTAGCTGACCCAAAGGTAATTTTAGAGTGATTTTGGGAATATATCATTCTAATAATATTTCTGGTTTTAATCAGGCATAAAAGAAAAAAGGAGGAGATTCTGCTCAAAAGTGACTTTTGGGCCTCTGAATCCCCCCAGGGGTCTCCCTTTTTTACTGAAATTTTTAATTTTCATACTTTGTAATCTCTTGATTTCATTCTATATAAGAATCAAGAGGAATCATATCATTTTTATAATATTGTAACTGCTGGTAATAAAAATAATTTTTGAATAGGCTCTTTTAAGCCCATTCCCCATCCCCCCTAGGGGTATTTGTGTCCATGTCATTTTTTGCTTTTCATTCATCTTTTTCAATCTAGCGTAGTATTAATATGTAGGGTAGTATAATTTGACATGAAATCAATTCCATATTCCATTTCTATTGTTTTCAAAGTAACTTTAATACTTAGCCCACGAGCCTCCTTTTGAGCCGAAACGTGAAGAAAGGTTTGTGGTAGTCTAATTTAGAAATTGTGGTTTGCTCATCTTTTTACGTTTCATTTTCTATCATCATTTGTTTTAGTAACCATAATAAAATCAACCCCTCCTTTATTCCATGATTGAGGTCCACTCGGACCGAAAGAGGTTCCTGGAGGGTTTTCTTTTTAACAAGAACATCCATCTCAAAATTTACTAAATTTGACAAGACTCCGGTGCATATGCTCTATTGAAATATTGTAACTTTGAAGAATATTCTATATGTATTTTTTTTTGTCCCTGATGTTCCTACTAGGAGAACCACTTTGTATTACTTTGTACCCCGATGCTTCTAATCGAAAGAACTAATAAGAGTAATGAGGTAGTCCCCTCTAATTGTAAAGGTGGGTATTAGCACCCCAAAGTGGTTACTTGAGCCTACATGTGTAACTCGATCCTACATGTTTAACTCAAGCCTACATGTTGAATGAGTTCATTAAAGTGAACAGATGAATATAAATAGAGGTGTAGCACTCCTCATTTGGAGCAGACACTCTCACTTACGTAGCGCATTAGTGGAGAAGAGAGAAGTAGCTAGATAAGGAGGAGGATCAGGCTTTGATATCCTTGTTGGTTTTATCTTTTATCTTTTGGGGCATCTATATTGAGGAAGCTTTTGTTAGGTTTTTCCCTTTAGGGTTTTTTCAGGATAAATCTTTGTGTTCCTTTTGTATGGTTGTGCTTTTCTATCTTTCAGTGATCCTATTTATATGCTTTTGTTATGAAAATGAAATACTAATGTCTTAGCTAAGCATAGGAAAATTTAACATGGCATTAGATCCACCCTAAAATAATACATTATGTAGATACAGAATCTAGGGCTTCTTAATTTTTGGTTCTCTCTCCACAATTGATCAGCAAAAGAAGGCTAAGATGACTCTCCATTGAAGGGCACATCTTTCTGTCGAAGCGGAATTCGATTCCGAGCATTTTCAGTTTTTGGTGTGGGAAATTAGGGCTTCTTGCAGAAGAAGAATTTTTGAGTGAGCCTTGCATAGGATTTATCTCCTCATCAAAATCGAATTTTAGAGATCAATATTTTTGGTTGGGTGAACTTCGTGAAAGTCAAAACCTAGTTTGACCCCAAGCTAGAAAAACCCTAAATACTAAAACTGCTATGTTTTGGTACATTCGCTATATCCCGATATTGGAAACGGTTTAGGTGCTGAAAATTGCAAATACTGAACATAAAATCCTGATGTACATTGTGTCCAAAATTTAGCCTCCTATTCGCTATATTCTGGGAGATATGATCCCTCCATGTTAGGATTCCAGAATCTTCCAGAATTCATCCCTAAACAAGACACCTGCGGAGACTTGCTATAGCTTAGGATACAGAGGTCCAAATTGAAGTCTTGAAGATTTTATAGAAATATCACAGAATGTACTTTTTTTGTTCTGAATTTCAGAACCAGAAGATGAAACTGGGACATGTGGCAGGCCGTACAACTTCACTGTTCTCAACAGTCCTGTAATCTGTCACCTTGGGAAAAGGATCATAAATCCAAATTGGTGAAATTTTTTTTGATGAAACCTATGGTGTTGGATCAGGGAAATGTGATTTTACCTCAGTGAGAAATTTCAGACATAGAGGAGCATTAATTTCAGAGATATCACAGAAACAGTGACAGGCATTTCTACAGAAGAAATTGGAAAACTAGGGCTTCCTGTTCCGGGAGCTTCCCTCCACTGTTTTCAGAAAAGGAGTACATTGGAAAGCTCCATTTGAAGAGATATATATTTATATCCAATCAGATATGAAATATTCCAACTTTTTAAAATTAGGGTTTCTCTAACAAACCCTAAATCAGCCAGCTTTGAAAGCAGGACATACACCTCAAATCAGTAAGATCTAATCTTTTGCTATTTGCATTTGAGGTTCTCATTTCAAAGTGATATATCACATCAGCTTGATTATAATATTGGTGAAGTTGACAACTTCCACCTTGAATAGCCTCCCAGGATCATGGGATTCATTCATGCAAGGAATGTGTGCCAGAAGGAAGTGATTACTTTCAGTCGACTCATAAGAAGAGAAGAAGAAGATGGGAGCAATTGAAGATCAATATCTCACCATTCAAAGAAGATCCCTCAAGCAACGAGGAGTGTGCAGAACTCAATTCTTGAAGAACCTCTTATCCATCTTATCATTTGGACAAGAAATGATGATGTCATGAATGAAGAAGATGATGAAGTAGAAGTATCAAGAAGGAGTCTACCCACAAAATGAATAAAATATAAGTATTCAATTGTCATTGCATGATATTGTTTTGTTATGCATTTGATTATATTTAGTTGATCTGTTATGCATGATAGACTGTTTGCATTAATGATAGTATACTACTAATATGCATGTGATGGGTAAGAAGCTCATGGTGCTATACATCTCTCCATTGCTACTTATCTAGAATGAAACCTCTTTGCTGACATATTGGATTAGTGCACAATCTCAATGATGTCATGGTAGAGATGGAAGGCATCTAGAAAGTTTCTGTGAGATATGGATGAATGTTTTATTGGCTAAGTAGTTGCATGATGCATAAGAATTTGTCATTATGCATATGTTTTATGAAATAGTTCTAACCATGCAACTGGTTCATTTTAATTGTAGGAAAGGTCCTATACAACTGCCTACAAGAAAAGAAGGATGATACTTGTTTCAAAGAACAAGTGATAACAATTCAATAAACATGAATCTGAAGCTCCCATAGTTAGAGACATATTGATGAAGGAAAGATCTTCAGAGAGTGGTAGATCCACCTCGAAGGATGAAGAGCACCATGGGTACGAGAGATAACTCAACATGAAGAAAAGAATGCTATGAAAGAAGCTATGATCAAAGAATAACAGTTGATCATGGGGAATGATGTATATGATATTATTTTGAGACATAAAGGGAAGTACGTAGTATCTATGGATCTACAATTACAAGTGTACAAAGCAAGGTTCGTGATTTGCCTCTGAAAGAATAGACTATGACATAACATACTCTATTGACCATACCTATTAGAAGTATATATCAAGCATAGAACCACTTGTATAGAATGAAGAAGGAAGATGATACTCCACTTTAGGGGGAGTGACTACAGAATATATCTGAGTTCGACATGATACGACATGATGGATCAAGACTTTACCAAGAGTAAAGTGGGTTCCAACCGTCAAGGCTAGATGAAGAAAACTAGGATATGTTGATGACCTGATGATACAAACTCATGGAAGATGTTATGATGAAAGAATACTAGAATGATGTTTGGGATATAGTACTCAAACCAGAAAGCAAGAATGTGGTATCTTCCAAATGGACTTGCAAGATAAAATATGTTGCTGATAGAAGAAACAAGGTACACTTCCTTCAGAACTATCATGGTAGTTTCTGCCATGATGAAGTAAAGACAATCCTTCATTAATGGTATGATTGATGAAGAGTTTTACATCAAATAGTCATGAGGATTTGAAGTTGAAGACAGATGGAATCACGTATGCAAGTTAAAGAAGGCCCTCTATGGCCTGAAGAAAGCTCGCAGAGCTGGGTATGGAAGAATAGATAGTTTCCTGTAAATTATGGGCTTTACCAAGAGTAAAGATGATCCTAACCTTTATCTTAAGGTTGTAGAAGATGAACATGTCATCTTGTTATTATATGTGGATGACTTATTCTTGACAGCAAATGAGAAACAGATCATGGAAATCAAGAAGAAACTAGCAGAAGAATTTGAGATGAAAGACCTTGGGTTAATGCATTATTTCCTAGGCCTAGAAGTATGGAAAAGTTTAGAAGAAATGTTTCTCAACCAAGGAAAGTATGCGGTAGAGATATTGAAGAGATTCAATATGTTGGAATGCAAAGTCATGGACACACCCATGGACTCCAACCTAAATCTGTTAGCTGATGACTCATCAGAGTTGGTGGATGTGACTCATTACAGACAGATCATTGGGTCATTGATGTACTTAACAAATATCAGACCAAATATTTGTTTTGCTGTGAACACCTTAAGTCAATATCTTGTTCAACCAAGACAGGTTCACCTAGTAGCTGCAAAACATGTGATGAGATATCTGAAAGGGACT
>LPNX010656953.1:1009-15369 GCA_001517045.1 Pseudotsuga menziesii
TCCTCAAAAATGCTAGAAGGAAATGCTTATGCTATAAAGAAAGCTAGCAGTCGCTAGCTTTCCTTGATCTTTTGCCATGTGCTTATTTCAAAATAGAGCACATGGCACAAGCTCAAGGTATAAGCTAGCAACCACCAATCACCATGGACATGATTTTTCTATTGGAAAGCTAGTGATCGCTAGCTTTCTTTCTAGCATAGTATGTGTTATTATCCTATAAGTAAATGCTTATGCTAGAAGGAAATCTAGCAGTCGTCAGCTTTCCTTGATCTTGTGCCATGTGCTTATTTGAAAATAGAGTACATGGCACAAGTTCAAGGCTTTCCTTGATCTTATTCCATGTGCTTATTTGAAAATAGAGTACATGGCACAAGTTCAAGGTATAAGCTAGGAACCACCAATCACCATGCCTAGGGTTTTTCTATTGGAAAGCTAGCGACTGCTAGCTTTCCTTCTACCATAAGCATGTGTGACATGCTAGAAAAAAATGTTTATGCTAGAATGAAAAGTAGCATTCGTTCAAAATAGAGTACATGGCACAAGCTCAAAGTATAAGCTAGCAACCACCAATCACCATGGACAGGGTTTTTCTATTGGAAGGCTAGCAACTGTTAGCTTTCTTTCTGGCATAAGCATGTGTGTTTATGCTAGAAGGAAATGCTTATGCTAGAAGGAAAGCTGACAGCCGCTAGCTTTCCTTGATCTTTTGTCATGTGCTTATTTCAAAATAGAGCACATGGCACAAGCTCAAGGTATAAGCTAGTAACCACCAATCACAATGGACATGATTTTTCTATTGGAAAGCTAGCGACGATTAGCTTTCTTTCTAGCATAAGTATGTGTTATTATCCTAGAAGGAAATGCTTATGTTAGTCACTAGCTTTTGTTGATCTTGTACCATGTGCTTATTTGAAAATAGAATACATGGCACAAGCTTAAGGTATAAACTAGCAACCACCAATCACCATGTTCAGGGTTTTCTATTGGAAAGCAAGCGACTGCTAGCTTTCATTCTAACATAAGCATGTGGGTTATGCTAGAAGTAAATACTTATGCTAGAAGGGAAGCTAGCATTCATTCAAAATAGAGCACATGGCACAAATTCAAAGTATAAGCGAGGAACCACCAATCACCATGTAAAGCTAGCGACTGCTAGCTTTCCTTCTAACATAAACACGTGTGTTATGCTAGAAAGAAATACTTATGCTAGAAGGAAAGCTAGCATTCGTTCAAAATAGAGCACATGGCACAAGCTCAAGGTATAAGCTAACAACCACCAATCACCATGGACAGGGTTTTTCTATTGGAAAGCTAGCGACTGTTAGCTTTCCTTCTAGCATAAGCATGTGTGTTTATGCTAGAAGGAAATGATTTTGCTAAAAGGAAAAACTAGCAGTTGCTAGCTTTCCTTGATATTTTTCCATGTGCCTATTTCAAAATAGATCACATGACACAAGCTCAAGGTATAAGCTAGCAACCACCAATCACCATGGACATGATTTTTTTATTGGAATGCTAGCGATTGCTAGCTTTCATTCTAACATAAGTATGTGTTATTATCCTAGAAGGAAATTCTTATGCTAAAAGGAAAACTAGCAATCGCTTGCTTTCCTTGATCTTGTGCCATGTGCTTATTTGAAAATAGAGTACATGGCATAAGCTCAAGGTATAAGCTAGAAACCACCAATCACCATGCTCAGGGTTTTTCTATTGGAAAGCTAGCGAATGCTAGCTTTTCTTCTAACATAAGCATGTGTGTTATGCTAGAAGGAAATGCTTATGGTAGAAGGAGAGCTAGCATTCGTTCAAAATAGAGCACATGGAATAAGCTGAAGGTATAAGCTAGCAAACATCAATCACCATGGACATGGTTTTTCTAATTGAAAGCTAGCGACTGTTAGCTTTACTTCTAGTATAAGCATGTGTGTTTATTTTAGAAGGAAATGCTTATGTTAGAAGGAAAGCTAGCAGTCACTAGCTTTCCTTGATCTTTTGCCATGTACTTATTTCAAAATAGAGCACATGGCACAAGCTCAAGATATAAGCTAGCAACCACCAACCACCATGGACATGATTTTTCTATTGGAAAGCTAGCGACTACTAGCTTTCTTTCTAACATAAGTATGTGTTCTTATCCCAGAAAGAAAAGCTTATGCTAGAAGGAAAGCTACCAGTCGCTAGCTTTCCTTGATCTTGTTCCATGTGCTTATTTGAAAATAGAGTGCATGGCACAAGCTCAAGGTATAAGCTAGCAACCACCAATCACCACGCCCAAGGTTTTTCTATTGGTAAGCTAGCAACTGCTAGCTTTCCTTCTAACATAAGCATGTGTTGTGCTAGAAGGAAAGCTAGCATTCGTTCAAAACAAAGCACATGGCACAAGCTCAAGGTATAAGCTAGCAACCACCAATCACCAAGGATAAGATTTTTCTATTGGAAAGCTAATGACTGCTAGCTTTCTTTCTAGCATAGGTATGTGTTATTATCCTATAAGTAAATGCTTATGCTAGAAGGAAAGCTAGTTGTCGCTAGCTTTCCTTGATCTTGTTCCATGTGCTTATTTGAAAATAGAGTACATGGCACAAGTTCAAGGTATAAGCTAGCAACCACCAATCACCATGCCTAGGGTTTTTCTATTGGAAAGCTAGCGACTGCTAGCTTTCGTTCTACCACAAGCATGTGTGACATGCTAGAAAAAAATGTTTATGCTAGAATGAAATGTAGCATTCGTTCAAAATAGAGTACATGGCACAAGCTCAAGGTATAAGTTAGCAACCACCAATCACCATGGACATGGTTTTTCTATTGGAAAGCTAACGACTGCTAGCTTCCCTTCTAGCATAAGCATTTCCTTATGCTACAAGAAAAGCTGACAGTCGCTAGCATTCCTTGATCTTTTTCCATGTGCTTATTTCAAAATAGAACACATGGCACAAGATCAAGGTATAAACTAGCAACCACGAATCACAATAGACATGATTTTTATATTGAAAAGCTAGCGATGACTAGCTTTCCTTCTAGCATAAGTATGTGTTATTATTCTAGAAGGAAATGCTTATGTCAGTCACTAGTTTTCGTTGATCTTGTACCATGTGCTTATTTGAAAATAGAATACATGGCACAAGCTCAAGGTATAAACTAGCTACCACCAATCACCATGTCCAGGGTTTTCTATTGGAAAGCTAGCGACTGCTAGCTTTCATTCTAACATAAGCATGTGAGTTATGCTAGAAGGAAATGCTTATGCCAGAAGGGAAGCTAGCATTCGTTCAAAATAGAGCACATGGCACAAATTCAAGGTATAAGCAAGCAACTACCAATCACCATGTAAAGCTAGTGACTACTAGCTTTCCTTCTAACATAAACACGTGTGTTATGCTATAAGGAACTACTTATTCTAGAAGGAAAGCTACCATTCGTTCAAAATAGAGCACATGGCACAAGTTCAATGTATAAGCTAACAACCATCAATCACCATGGACAAGGTTTTTCTATTGGAAAGATAGCGACTATTATCTTTCCTTGTAGCATAAGCATGTGTGTTTATGCCAGAAAGAAATGATTATGGTAGAAGGAAAGCTAGCAGTTGCTAGATTTCGTTGATATTTTGCCATGTGCCTATTTTAAAATAGATCACATGACACAAGCTCAAGGTATAAGCTAGAAACCACCAATCGCCATGGACATGATTTTTCTATTGGAAAGCTAGCGACTGCTAGCTTTCATTGTAACATAAGTATGTGTTATTATCCTACAAGAAAATTCTTATGCTAGAAGGAAAACTAGCAGTCCCTAGCTTTCCTTGATCTTGTGCCATGTGCTTATTTGAAAATAGAGTACATGGCACAAGCTCAAGGTATAAGCTAGCAACCACCAATCACCATGCTCAGGGTTTTTCTATTGGAAAGCTAGTGATTGGTAGCTTTTCTTCTAACATAAGCATGTGTGTTATGCTAGAAGGAAATGCTTATGCTAGAAGGAGAGCTTACATTCATTCAAAATAGAGCACATGGCACAAGCTGAAGATATAAGCTAGCAACCATCAATCACCATGGACAGGGTTTTTCTAATTGGAAGCTAGCGACTGTTAGCTTTTCTTCTAGTATAAGCATGTGTGTTTATTTTAGAAGAAAATGCTTATGCTAGAAGGAAAGCTAGCAGTCACTAGGTTTTCTTGATCTTTTTCCATGTGCTTATTTCAAAATAGAGCACATGGCACAAGCTCAAGGTATAAGCTAGCAACCACCAATCACCATGGACATGATTTTTCTATTGAAAAGCTAACGACTGCTAGCTTTCCTTCTAGCATAAGTATGTGTTCTTATCCTCGAAGGAAATGCTTATGCTAGAAGGAAAGCTAGCAGTCGCTAGCTTTCCTTGATCTTGTGCCATGTGCTTATTTGAAAATAGAGTGCATGGCACAAGCTCAAGGTATAAGCTAGCAACCACCAATCACCATGCCCAAGGTTTTTCTATTGGAAAGGTAGCGACTGCTAGCTTTCCTTCTAACATAAGCATGTGTGTTATGCTAGAAAGAAAGCCAGCATTCGTTCAAAACAGAGCACATGGCATAAGCTCAAGGTATAAGCTAGCAACCACCAATCACCATGGACATGCTTTTTCTATTGGATAGCTAGCGACTGCTAGCTTTATTTCTAGCATAAGTATGTGTTATTATCCTATAAGTAAATGCTTATGCTAGAAGGAAAGCTAGCAGTCCTTAGCTTTCCTTGATCTTGTGCCATGTGCTTATTTAAAAATAGAGTACATGGCACAAGTTCAAGGTATAAGCTAGCAACCACTAATCACCATGCCCAGGGTTTTTCTATTGGAAAGCTAGCGACTGCTAGCTTTCCTTCTACCATAAGCATGTGTGACATGCTAGAAAAAAAATGTTTATGCTAGAATGAAAGGTAGCATTCGTTCAAAATAGAGTACATGGCACAAGCTCAAGGTATAAGCTAGCAACCACCAATCACCATGGAGATGGTTTTTCTATTGGAAAGATAGCGATTGTTAGCTTTCCTTCTAGCATAAGCATGTGTGTTTATGCTAGTAATCGCTAGCTTTCTTTGATCTTGTACCATGTGCTTATTTGAAAATAGAATACATGGCACAAGCTCAAGGTATAAACTAGCAACCACTAATCACCATGTCAAGGGTTTTCTATTAGAAAGTTAGTGACTGCTAGCTTTCATTCTAACATAAGCATGTGGGTTATGCTACAAGGAAATGCTTATGCTAGAAGGGAAAATAGCATTCGTTCAAAATAGAGCACATGGCACAAATTCAAGGTATAAGCGAGCAACCACCAATCACCATGTAAAGCTAGTGACTGCTAGCTTTCCTTCTAACATAAACATGTGTGTTATGCTATAAGGAAATACTTATGCTAGAAGGAAATCTAGCATTCGTTCAAAATAGAGCACATGGCACAAGTTCAAGGTATCAGCTAACAACCACCAATCACCATGGACAGGGTTTTTCTATTGGAAAGCTAACGACTGTTAGCTTTCCTTCTTACATAAGCATGTGTGTTTATGCTAGAAGGAAAGCTAGCAGTTGGTAGTTTTCCTTGATATTTTTCCATGTGCTTATTTCAAAATTAATCACATGACACAAGCTCAAGGTATAAGCTAGCAACCACCAATCACCATGGACATGATTTTTCTAATGGAAAGCTAGCGGCTGCTAGCTTTCATTCTAACATAAGTATGTGTTGTTATCCTAGAAGCAAATTCTTATGCTAGAAGAAAAGCTAGTAGTCGCTAGCTTTCCTTGATCTTGTGCCATGTGCTTATTTGAAAATAGAGTACATGGCACAAGCTCAAGGTATAAGTTAGCAACCACCAATCACCATGCTCAGGGTTTTTCTATTGGAAAGCTAGCGACTGATATCTTTTCTTCTAACATAAGCATGTGTGTTATGCTAGAAGGAAATGTTTATGCTAGGAGGAGAGCTAGCATTCGTTCAAAATAGAGCACATGCAAAAATAGAGCCCATTGTATTTCATGTAGGCTCGAAATGAAAAGTCATGACTTAAATGGAAAGACATGTCAGTTTTCACTATACTTATGGAGAAATATATGATTAATATCATGTGAATCATTTAGAGAGGATTTGTGCCGAGTTCATTAATATGTTTGGGGTGTTCACGAACCCTCTTTATTAAACAAAGGAGACAAATAATCAAGAGGAGGATGAGAATGAGACGAAGAGAAAAAAAGATTGACGAGTAGTGAATCTCCAATGGGATGTACTTCCATGGATTTTTCAATATAAGTACTTGATATTGAATCACTCATAATATTTGAAATTGTAAAAAATAAAATGTAAAATTTAAAAACTTTTATTGTTAGAAATTCTTATCAACTTCTGCAAGAAGACCTTCCAAATGAATATAAGGATGTGGGGGCTTGATTAACATGCAATTATGTTTGTCCTAAGTTTCACCATTTAAAAGAAAAACAAAAAAACAACTTCAAGTGCATGTTTACCCATCTCTTCAAATCTGGACATATTTTGTGGGTAAAGAATTCTACTGCGAATTTTTATTGTTCCCGCTCTAATATATCGTGGTTAATGAACTATGAACAAGACAAATCACAAGCTACAAATAAGTGTAAAAGGTGCAACAAGTGAGTGATATGTTCAAAGTCGGTTTAGTGAAAGAGTCACAAAATGTAGGTTATGTTTAATTATGAATTTGGTAGGTTGAATATATAAATATAAAAAAAGTGTATGGTTTTCTGCGGATATGTAACTGGGCCTTCCAAAAGCACAATTGATGGTGACAATGGAGTCCACACACCAATTGACTAGTGAAGGTAGGAAAGAGGCAGTTCTATTGGCGATGGGGCAAATGTTCCAATCTAGAAGACTTGGCAACACCTCCCAACGGCAATAGCTGACTTCAGGAGTCAATTGCACCCACAAGTGCTCCTTGGTGATTTCCTAACTTTGGCCACGGAGATACCTTGCATCAAGTGTGGATCAGTGGTTTGGCCTGTATGGTATAGTGTCGTCTCCCTACAACGAGTTGGGTGACTCGTAGGGGAGAGTAGGGCAACTATACCTCGGTTTTAACCTCCTTGGGCACGGCACACTTCTGATCTGGGTTTTCTTTTAACACTTGCTTATAGGAGGATTTATAAAGCACCCTATAAGTCAACAATGCTATGTTTCAAAATATACCTAATGAAAGTAGATTGGAGGGCATTAATGGATGCCTAGCCCAATCAATCCTACCTAACTAATTTATGTTTTGTGACCTCATGTGAAGCTTGGAGGCTACACCAAGAATATAATTTTTGAGATAATTTCTATTGCTAATAACAAGTAAATTATACAAAGACACTACCTCTAGTTTTCTATTGCTAATAACAATTAAATGTTACATATAGATTACCTCTAATGCGAAAATAGACATAAACATAATAAAATATACATAAAGAAGACCTCCTTCATTATAGCTTTTATACCAAATTAAGGTTATTGGTTTACTTAAAGACCTGTGAACAAAAAAATAAATAAATTGAACCCATATAAATGATAGACTATAAATCATCATATTTTTATGTTATTAACCAAGTAGTTCTTTTATCATTACATTTTGTTAACTCATTAAACAACATACAACTGTATTAACTAAAAGTTATATATAAACTTTAAACTAATTTAAAAACTATTTCTATAAAATCCATTTTCATTTTGTAAATAATATTAAAACATATCCTTATATATTATATTTTCACTTTTAAAAATATATGGAAACTCAATTTTCAAATTTTTTGATTTTCCCAATTAAAAATGGAGAGTATGTCAAAGCATACACTATTTTTGTGTCTTTCCCTTTGCTTTAACTCCATACACTATAAGAAAAAAAAAGGCAACAAGTTAAACTATAGAATGTTGATTGCCACTATTTTTAGCTTGTAACAAGTAAACAAAATGACCTTACAAGTTTATATTAAAGTGTTTTTTCTAAATATTTATATTAATTATTGACTATAATAAAAAATTTAATGGTTAAAAATGTATATTAAAATATTATTTTAAATATTTATAAATATTCATATTTAAGAATTAAATATAATAAAAACATATACATACCCGTCACCACTTTGTTTTGAGTGGATGTGGAAGAAGATCACAAATGACAATTTTGCAATGACAATGGAGAAAATTAGAGGTTCCATTTAATGAATGATTAAATGTGTATTATTTATTGAAAAATATATAAGTAATAAAAAAAATTCATTTAACATGGATAATCAAAATTTTAAAAAATGATTCAAACAATTTAAATAATATTTAATATTATAAACTTTGTAAGAGTTTAAGACCATGTTTATCCTAACCAAAATATAATAGACTAAAAATCAAAGACCATGTTTATCCTAACCGAAACATAATAGACTAAAAATCATGAGATGGTTATTTAGGAATCACAGGTTCATTGAACTTCAAGGCTTCAACCTTGAAGTTCGAAATTTGATGAAACTGAAATAAATTCTCAAGTTCGTTTATGTTTGGCAAACTTCATGGATGAAGCTTAGTTCGATTCGGAATGGAGGTGATCCTATATACAAATTTGAACCTAAAGGTGATTTGAATTTGGCATTGAGGGGAACTGGAAGGTGAAATTTATTTTTAGAATTGTTATTTAATTTGTGTTCTTCATGTTTTATAATTTATAAATGAAAAATGAAAAACCCTAGTTTGCTCATGTTGTTGACTTTCTCCATGCTCATGATTTTGTAATTTTGTTCACTCGTTCATCTAGTCGTGATCTATTGAGTGCCAACAAAGATGATCCAAAAATTGCAATACTTATATGCTATTTTTTATCACTTTCATGAAAAAGAATGTCATGCAATTTAAGTCAAAATAGTACTAAACTCCCTAAGAAAAAAGGCCTTCCATCTATTTCCAGGTATCCCATAAAGATCTCTATATTTAAAGGATAAGGTAAACAAAATATAGTAGCAATTCCTAATGAAAGTGCAAAAACTGCGTCACTAGAAGGTGGTGGAAACGCTGGAAAGCTTCAATTTTAAATTTCATTGGGCATTGAAATAGTATAAAATGCAAAATTTCATAACTCATTGACCCCATTAATAAAAATCCATTGCATCTAGCACAAGTAGAGACTCATTAAAAAGAAAAGTTTTCCTTCTAAAAAATGCCAGAAGGAAATGCTTATGCTAGAAAGAAAGCTAGCAGTCGCTAGCTTTACTTGATCTTTTGCCATGTGTTTATTTCAAAATAGAGCACATAGCACAAGCTCAAGGTATAAGCTAGCAACCACCAATCACCATGGACATGATTTTTCAATTGGAAAGCTAGCAACTGCTAGCTTTCTTTCTAGCATAGGTATGTGTTATTATCCTATAACTAAATGCTTATGCTATAAGAAAAGCTAACAGTCGCTAGCTTTCCTTGATCTTGTGCCATGTGCTTATTTCAAAATAGAGTATGTGGCAGAAGTTCAAGGCTTTCCTTGATCTTGTGCCATGTACTTATTTGAAAATAGAGTACATGGCACAAGTTCAAGGTATAAGATAGCAACCACCAATCACCATGCCTAGGGTTTATCTATTGGAAACCTAGTGACTGCTAGCTTTCCTTCTACCATAAGCATGTGTGACATGCTAGAAAAAAATGTTTATGCTATAATGAAATGTAGCATTCGTTCAAAATAGAGTACATGGCATAAGCTCAAGGTATAAGCTAGCAACCACCAATCACCATGGACAAGGTTTTTCTATTGGAAAGCTAGCGACTGTTAGCTTTTCTTCTTGCATAAGCATGTGTGTTTATGCTATAAGAAAATGCTTATGCTAGAAGGAAGGCTAGTAGTCGCTAGCTTTCCTTGATCTTTTGCCATGTGCTCTATTTAGAAATAAACACATGGCATAAGCTCAAGGTATAAGCTAGCAACCACCAATCACAATGGACATGATTTTTCTATTGGAAAGCTAGCAACGACTAGCTTTCCTTCTAGCATAAGTATGTGTTATTATCCTAGAAGGAAATGCTTATGTTAAAAGGAAAGCTAACAGTCGCTAGCTTTCCTCGATCTTATACCATGTGTTTATTTGAAAATAGAATACATGGCACAAGATCAAGGTATAAACTGGCAACCACCAATCACCATGTCGAGGGTTTTCTATTGGAAAGATGGCGACTGCTAACTTTCATTCTAACATAACCATGTGGGTTATGCTAGAAGGAAATGCTTATGCTAGAAGGGAAGCTAGAATTCGTTCAAAATAGAGCACATAGCACAAATTCAAGGTATAAACGAGCAACCACCAAACACCATGTAAAGCTAGCGAATGCTAGCTTTTCTTCTAACATAAACATGTGTGTTATGCTATAAGGAAATACTTATGCTAGAAGGAAATCTAGCATTCATTCAAAATAGAGCACATGGCACAAGCTTAAGGTATAAGCTAACAACCACCAATCACCATGGACAGGGTTTTTCTATTGGAAAGCTAGCGACTGTTAGTTTTCCTTCTAGCATAGGCATGTGTGTTTATGCTAGAAGGAAAGCTAGTAGTTGCTAGCTTTCCTTGATATTTTGTCATGTGCTTATTTCAAAATAGATCACATGACACAAGCTCAAGGTATAAGCTAGCAAACACCAATCACCATGGACAGGGTTTTTCTATTAGAAAGCTAGCGACTGTTAGCTTTCCTTCTAGCATAAGCATGTGTGTTTATGCTAGAAGAAAATGCTTATGCTAGAAGGAAAGCTAGTAGTCACTAAATTTCCTTGATATTTTTCCATGTGCTTATTTCAAAATAGAGCACACGGCACAAGCTCAAGGTATAAGCTAGCAACCACCATTCACAATGGCCATGATTTTTCTATTGGAAAGCTAGCGACGACTAGCTTTCCTTCTAGCATAAGTATGTGTTATCATCCTAGAAGGAAATACTTATGTTAGAAAGAAAGCTAGCAGTCGCTAGCTTTCCTTGATCTTGTACCATGTGCTTATTTGAAAATAGAATACATGGCACAAGCTCAAGGTATAAACTAGCAACCACCAATCACCATGTCCAGGGTTTTCTATTGGAAAGCTAGCGACTGCTAGCTTTCATTCTAACATAAACATGTGGGTTATGCTAGAAGGAAATGCTTATGCTAGAAGGGAAGCCAACATTCATTCAAAATAGAGCACATGATACAAATTCAAGGTATAAGCGAGTAACCACCAATCACCATGTAAATCTAGCGACTGCTAGCTTTCCTTCTAGCATAAACACGTGTGTTATGCTATAAGGAAATACTTATGCTAGAAGGAAAGATAGCAATCATTCAAAATAGAGCACATGGCACAAGCTCAAGGTATAAGCTAACAACCACCAATCACCATGGACAAGGTTTTTCTATTGGAAAGCTAGCGACTGTTAGCTTTCCTTCTAGCATAAGCGTGTGTGTTTAGGCTAGAAGGAAATGATTATGCTAGAAGGAAAGCTAGAAGTTGCTAGCTTTCCCTGCTAGCCTTCCTTGATATTTTTACATGTGCTTATTTCAAAATAGATCATATGACACAAGCTCAAGGTATAAGCTAGCAACCACCAATCACCATGGACATGATTCTTCTATTAGAAAGAAATCTAGAGCAGTTGCTAGCTTTCATTGATCTTGTGCCATGTGCTTATTTGAAAATAGAGTACATGGCACAAGCTCAAGGTATAAACTAGCAACCACCAATCACCATGCTCAGGGTTTTTCTATTGGAAAGCTAGCGAGTGCTAGCTTTTCTTCTTACATAAGCATGTGTGTTATGCTAGAAAGAAATGCTTATGCTAAAAGGAGAGTTAATATTTGTTCAAAATAGAGGACATGGCACAAGCTGAAGGTGTAAGCTAGCAACCATCAATCACCATGGACAGAGTTTTTCTAATTGAAAGTTAGCGACTATTAGCTTTCTTTATAGTATAGGCATTTGTGTTTATTTTAGAAGGAAATGCATATGCTAAAAGGAAAGCTAGCAGTCGCAAATGGCACAAGCTCAAGGTATAAGTTAGCAACCACCAATCACTATGGACATGATTTTTCTATTGGAAAGCTAGTGACTGCTAGCTTTCATTCTAACATAAGTATGTGTTCTTATCCTACAAGAAAAGATTATGCTATAAGGAAAGCTATCAGTCGCTAGCTTTCCTTGATCTTGTGCCATGTATTTATTTGAAAATAGAGTGCATGGCACAAGCTCAAGGTATAAGCTAGCAACCACCAATCACCATGCCCAAGGTTTTTCTATTGGAAAGCTAGCGACTGCTAGCTTTCCTTCTAACATAAGCATGTGTGTTATGCTATAAGGAAATCTAGCATTCGTTCAAAATAGAGCACATGGTATAAGCTAGCAACCACCAATCACCATGGAAAGGGTTTTTTATTGAAAAGCTAGCGACTGTTAGCTTTCCTTCTAGCATAAGAATGTGTGTTTATACTAGAAGGAAATACTTATGGTAGAAGGAAAGCTAGCAGTCGCTAGCTTTCCTCAATCTTTTGCCATGTGCTTATTTCAAAATAAATAACATGGAACAAGCTCAAGGTATAAGCTAGCAACCACTAATCACCATGGACATGATTTTTCTATTGGAAAGCTAGCGACTGGTAGCTTTTCTTCTGGCATAAGCATGTGTGTTATGCTAGAAGGAAATGTTTATGCTAGAAGGAGAGCTAGCATTCGTTCAAAATAGATCACATGTCACAAGCTAAAGGTATAAGCTAGCAACCATCAACTACCATGGACAGGGTTTTTCTAATTGAAAGCTAGCGACTGTTAGCTTTCCTTCTAATATAAGCATGTGTGTTTATTTTAAAAGGAAATGCTTATGCTAGAAGGAAAGTTAGCAGTCGCTAGCTTTCCTTGATATTTTGCCATGTGCTTATTTCAAAATAGAGCAAATGGCACAAGCTCAAGGTATAAGCTAGCAACCACCAATCACTATGGACATGATTTTTCTATTGGAAAGCTAGCGACTACTAGCTTTCCTTCTAGCATAAGTATGTGTTCTTATCCTAGAAAGAAATGCTTATGCTAGAAGGAAAGCTAGCAGTCGCTAGCTTTCCTTGATCTTGTGCCATGTGCTTATTTGAAAATAAAGTCCATGGCACAAGCTCAAGGTATAAGCTAGCAACCACCAATTACCATGCCCAAAGTTTTTCTATTGGAAAGCTAGCGACTGCTAGCTTTCCTTCTAACATAAGCATATGTATTATGCTAGAAAGAAAGCTAGCATTCATTCAAAATAGAGCACATGGCACAAGCTCAAGGTATAAGCTAGCAACCACCAATCACCATGGACGTGGGTTTTTATTGAAAAGCTAGCGACTGTTAGCTTTCCTTCTAGCATAAGCATGTGTGTTTATACTAGGAGAAAATGGTTATGCTAGAAGGAAAGCTAGCAGTCGCTAGCTTTCCTTAATCTTTTTCCATGTGCTTATTTCAAAATACATCACATGGAACAAGCTCAAGGTAGAAGCTAGCAACCACCAATCACCATGGACATGATTTTTCTATTGGAAAGCTAGCAACTGTTAGCTTTTCTTTTAGCATAAGTATGTGTTTTTATCCTAGAAGGCAATGCTTATGCTAAAAGGAAATCTAGCAGTCGCTAGCTTTCCTTGATCGTGTGACGTGTGCTTTCCTTGATCTTGTGACAAAATCTGTCTCAGGTACTGTCAGTTTCCATGACAGTCACCTATAAGGAATGACATCCTAAGTTGGTCACTAAGTACCTTCGTCAAGTGGAGAAAGAGCAGTTATCCCTCGAACGGTATTGGGTCGTCTCCTTTTCAACAAGTGGTGGTGAGCCCACTTGAGAGAACATACACCCGCAACCTTAGGTTTGACCTCCTAAGGCGCGGCGCCGCTCTTTCACTTGCCCCGTGTGGTTATATACGACCACTTGATTTAGAAAGATTTTTATAGCACCCTAAGGACAACAACTATGTTTTTCAAGTGAAAAATGATTAAGGGGCATTATTTAGATGCCTAGCCCCAAAATCCTACCTAAACTACAAGATTCTTTTGTGCCCTCCTATGGAGGTATTAAGTGAGTAGATTTAACCTATTTTTGAACTCAGTGAGTGACGAGAGAGTTCTTGTGTGTGTGTGTGTGCATCAAAGAAAGTGATGGTTTTGAGCGCACATGAGATATTGCATATAAATGAAAAGGCCTTTCTTTTAAAATGAAAATAATGCAACTCAACCTAATAGAAAAACTACTAAATAAACCATGTAAACCATGTAAAAAAAACTAAATAAAATAAATTGTAAAAATAAAAAAAAATCTATAAACAAAATTGTAAAAGTAAAAAAAAATCTATAAA
>LPNX010656953.1:25079-35265 GCA_001517045.1 Pseudotsuga menziesii
GATCGAATTAACTGTTTATGGAAGTTGGGATGAATCCGAATTAACACTTAATCAGAATAAATTTCCTTTTTTTTTTAATTAATATCGCAGACGTAACTACTACCACATTTCCAATGTTGAAGCAATGATCTTAAATATTTAAAATATACTTTAAGTCTTTCGATTTGGATAAATACAAATGAGAAAATAAAAGGACTTAAAGTAGATTCAGGATTAATAAAACTTTTTATTCCTAAAATATTACATGGATTATTATAAACTCTATATTCATTATTGAATGCAAGCCAAAGAAAAACAATAATAATATAATTTTAGTCTAACAATAATAATGTAATTCTTTAAACTAGATGCAGGACCTTAATTAATGT
Source organism: Pseudotsuga menziesii (assembly GCA_001517045.1). Lineage (NCBI taxonomy): Eukaryota > Viridiplantae > Streptophyta > Pinopsida > Pinales > Pinaceae > Pseudotsuga > Pseudotsuga menziesii. The sequence continues at coordinate 25,448 of LPNX010656953.1, forward strand.
AATCAAAGGGTTTATGGGAACTAATACAACTAGACTATTGGATTTAAAAGAAAGATTCTTTTTTTATAATTTTTTAAAATTAATTCATAGAATATTATTGGGTTATTATTGAGTATGCTTCCCTGCTAAGCTAAATAAGCCACATCACTCTCAATTGTAAATATGCTCTAAACTGATTATAAAATGAAAGGAATTGCTTTAACAAAAAATAAAAAATAAATGATATGCTTTCTAGCTCTTAGTGAATAATGTAAAGAGAAGAAGTTTTGAAAGGCTGTGATTACAAGTAAGATCTAGTTTCTATATACTGAAGTTGCATTTTTATATAAAGATAGAAGGTAGCATAAGACATGCTTTTTTTTTATATATCAAGTCTTTATTAATTTTTTTGAATGAGTGTCAATAAAATCATCCGTTAGATATAAAATTTTATTTAATACGTTATAACTATTTCTGTTAGTATTCTTTAAAAAAATTTAAATTAAGGTTACAATTAGTTACAATATTGTAATTAATTTTAATTATATTTTTTTGAAAAAAATTGTGATGCTTTTATAATTATTTTAGATTACTTGCATTTTAATGTTTTAACTTATTATATATATATATATATATATATACTTTAAAAGAAATATGATATAGATATTTTATATTAATTTGAGAATTGTATTATGTTTATGTACAAGAATTTGCATATATATATATTAATAGGAAAATATCCACCCCCTAAATAAAGAGTGATCAAGAACTGTTCCACTGGAACTCTCATTACATCAAAAAAGATACAAGGGATGACTCCCTTGGTAAATTTTTTTCTTAATTTCCATACATTCCAATAACCACTCTATACATCCTTCTTCCTATTTCGGTTACAGTTTAGATCTTTCACAAAAAGAATCCCAAGAAAAATCTTTTATGGGAAATCTCCTAATCATATTTTGTTTCCTCTATATCCAGGTGTCCTAGAGCTAAGAGCAGAGCAAGTATGGACAGGCTGTCTGCCTCCATGTTTAATACTCTGTAAATATGTGTTATGCTAAGGCCTGAGAAAAGGTCCAAAAGCCTTGTGATTGCTCTCAAATGTTGTTGAAGATGAGGAGCATTTTTTTGGATCTTCTTATTGACTCAATCAGCCACCATCTTCGATTCCCCAAATACTTGTAACTGAGAGATGTTACTTCCAACTGTTTACTTCCTGACCATAAAAAAGAGAAGAATTTTTTCCTTACTTTCGGTAGTATGAATTTTGAGATATATGCACTGTGTAGCCCAATATATAGGTATACTTTGTAAGACTGCATTGAGTAAAACCAATCTTCCTTCCCTTGATGAGAACTTGTTGGTCCAACACCCAATTCTGCCTTCAATATTTTTGTATAACCACATCCAATCCTTAAACGAATAAGCGTTTGGTTTGAGAAAAAACCCTAAATATTTGGAACCATTAGATAGAGGCTTTATAGAATAGGGGAAATATGAGTTTATCCTATTCCTTACTGTATCAGGGAGACCATTCTTTGAGAGGATGTACTTCTTTACATTGATATGCATTCTTATAGCCTTCTTATACAAGTCCAAGAATTGTTCATCTTCTATGGGGTTCTCCCATGTTCCTTCACCCATCATTAACACATCATCCACAAACAAAATGTCAGAGAGTTCTTCATATATAGTCACCTTGAATCCTTTATAAGAACCTTCCCTCTTAGCATGGTGAATAATTCTGCTTAGAGCATTGGCTATTAGAAGGAATAAAAAAGGTGAGAGCAGGCACCCTTGTCTTAGGCCTCTTGTGGACCTAAAAAAATTCGATGGGGAGCCATTTATAAGAACAACAAAGGAGGTCGACTGAACATGCCTCATTATCCAATTAATTGTTTCCCATCCCGATTTGAATCATCAGTAACCAAAGGAAATTCCATCTAACCTTGTCATAATCCTTTGAAAGGTCTAACTTTAAATCAAAGTCTTTACTCTTACTTCTAATGATGGTGTGGATAGGATACCGTGTTAAAGCCACTGTATCATGGATTTGGCAGTTAAAGAGAAACCCAAACTTGATTATGATTATGACCATGTGTTTTCAGACCATGGTGTGACCATTGCCACCAGTGGAGGTCAATGAATGTAAGAACAACTTTACCTATGACCCAATCTATATTAACAACCCTTGAATCTCCAAATACATGTAAGTACAGAAGATTCTTAAGTTGGGCAAATGGAGAAGGAACCATAATCCCAAGGAGAGAGAAAGACCACATAATGCATAAGAAAAAAAGTTAACACACCAACCTCTCTTAATAAAGTTGCATGTTAACACAAGAAATCTAGAATATTATAGAATATAATGCAACCATCCATTTTGGAACAAAACGATGGGGGAACAATACTTGAGAAAGTTGGGGGAAGGCTCAAGCTTCCTCTTCACCGCCTCTGAGACAAATAGAGGAGGGAAAGGGTTAGGTTCTTACAAAAGAAGAACACTTGCAACCAAATTGCAAAAAATCATAGATAGTAGTCCACCTCAAAATTCTAAGATATTTGAAAGACCTAATTATGTCAAAAATAATATTTAATATTCATTTATTTTATATTAGTGAAAAAAATATATATTATGAAATAAACAAAATTTCATTTTGAAAATTATATTCTTTTTTTTTTCAATTGAGAGATGCACATACTTCTCAAAACACCCTAATTTCATTGACATTCTTAATAATATGACAATGACCCTCAAAATGCCATGTGTTGTTGGTGAATACATGTCCCTAATACATGGATACATAGTGGCATGGATATCCATCCAATATCATGCATGGTGATCAATCGTGCTTCTAGGTATTGTTCATGGCTCTAGATGCCTCAATAATTTCATTAAGGCCAAAAACATGGTCTTCTTGTATGGAAGATAATTCCCAAGGAATTAAGACATGATGCAGGAGCATTAGCTTTCAGGATTATGTGTAAATGTATGGTAAGACCTAAGGGTCTATACATTAGCTCAAGGAGGGTCCATTGTAACCTTTCATGTACAAAGTATTTATTTCTTAGTAAAGTTAGATAGGGGATATGCTTAGTTGTTAGGTGTTAATGAGTGTTGAGTCATGTAACAAATCCCTTAAGAAATCGGATGACTCGAGAGGTTGATGCCATGTTTCTAGTTGGTAGTTGCGTGAGTCATGAGTTAGAGTTAAGTGTAGTTTTCTAAAAATAGAGACTACCTTAGCAAGCATAATTTCATTAACTGCAATCTTCTGTGAAATTTAGTAAAATTCTTAATTTATTCCATTTCTACTCTAAACTCGAACATACTCTCGCCCTCATGAGCTTTAATATTTTGAACCAGGAAGATTTCTCCGTTATTCTGGTCGACTATGGATGCAGGCCAATTATTCCATTGGATGAAACAAGTTAAATTATGTGAACAGAGTGAGCCAATTATTCTATTTAAATGAAATTGAAGCATGATAGGCTTTGCAGTATGAAACAAATGATCATGATCTCAAAAGGAGTAAAGTGAGATGAAATTGACATTGTTAGTCTTCAAGAAACATGCATCCTACCTCAAGCCTTCGCTTAGTTCTTGGTCTTCAAGAGACAACTCAAGTCTCAGATTTGATATTTGGTTTCCAAATATCAAATATTTGGTTTACTAAAATCAACTAATGCTACAAGGTTGATGGCCTATATCAGGGCCCAAGGAAACCACGCAAGCTCCCCATAAGGAATATTTGACATGTGATAAAGATATATCGAAAATTTTGAATTTTAACACACCATTGATGGTTATTTTGATCTCAGCATGGTCAAGGGGAAAATCACTCTAGGTATCAATCCATAACATTTGTTTACACCACTAATAGGCCATGCTCAAAGCCTAAGCCCACTTGAAAATCCCTACATAACAACTATTTTACATTTGAATAATATATCATGGCTCAAAGTTTAGAAACCTGTAGGTGATTCTAAAGAACCAATTCATGGTATAGAATTTAGATATATGGTCTTAGGAAATAAAATTTATCTACAACATTGATGTGCCATGAATGACGACTAAGCCTACCACACAATATTTTCATAAAGAAGTTTTGTTCTGTGAGGAATATACCATGGCTATTTCAAGGTTTAAGACACTAGGGATGGTTATCACTACCTAGGCCATCATAGAGGGATTCTTTTTCATAGGTTAGCTGATCCAGAGGATTATTCGTCTTTAAAGTATATCGATCCAAGATAAAGAGTAATGGTACAATGGCTGTTTTAGATGGTTCATGCATAGAGAATGCTATGCCATAGATTGTTGCTTGCTGCATATTTTGAGGCTAGATTTTACCACCGTTGAAAGAGTCATTTAATGGAGGATGCATTCATCTCCAAGAAATTGTGAAAGACCCACCTCAAAGTACTACCCCAACATCAATGTCTCGAAAAATCAAGGAAGTCACCACGCAACATGAAGGGACTTCATGGAGACATATACCATCAGTCATCTAGAACAAGTAGTGAACCAATAGGGATACTTTTGAAACTTCTACATGTTCGAGGTGAATGTTCTGAATCGTTATCACCAAGTAACTTCAGCTCCATGAGGTTTCAAATTTTCAATTTCCCCACTTCAGAACATTCAAAATTCGAGGTGAATGTTCTGAATCGTTATCACCAACTAACTTCAGCTCCATGAGGTTTTGGAGGTGAAAGATCCATTTCGGGAATTCACAGCCACCTAGATGAATAATTTCAAGGCGTTTCATGACACCAATGTCTTTGGGAAGACGAAGAAGGCTACAGGGATCATATCGGCCGAAAAAATATGTTGACTTTTTTCTCGGCTGAGAAACTAGAAATTATACAAGAAAAAAACTATTTATCATGGAATTGTTTCCCAACTTTGTGTTTGCACCCATTTTTCATTCCATTGCACTGCACAATATTACAATTCAGTTGCAACCATTTCCTGTAGATTAATGGCACAATAATTCAAACACTTAAAAAATCAAACTCATTGGAGATAATTTCAATTCTTGGTCAGTTACCTGGATATTGGACTTGGTCAGACTAGGAACGTCAGCGTAGAAAACGTACTCCTTGGGTGTTTCTTTGATGTACACAACCACAGGTTCCATGCCCTTGTTCTCATCTTGTTGGTGGTCATATGATCTCACAAATGGGTTTGCAGTCCTCTCTAGCTCTTTCGGTAAGTGCAATAGTTTATTCATGGCCAAAGCGTGATCTAAGTTCCCAAAGCATGAGGAGACTCCTCTATGTTGTGATCAAGTTTATCCAATTGAACAGTCTATAGAAGCAATCAATACCATAGTGAGAAGAAAGTAACAGGCCTATTATAGAAAATTTTAAAGTAAACTCATCTACATGGTTGTTGGTAACATTGCAAAGAATAAAATAACATGCTACATGTGATTAGAAGCACCCCTGTATGAATAAAGGGATAGGAAAGCTCATGTTGGAGGAGAAAACACTAAAATATATGGACAAACAATGTGCTATTACAAGTTGCTAAGAGGATCCCTTGCTACTCAGAAAACCGCCCTTGAAAGAAGCTCTCGATCATGCTCCTATGTGAATTAAATTGGCAGATTAAAGCCACCAAATGTAGCGCATGCACAAAAAAATGACACCATAAAAATAAAATTGTCTAATTTGAAAATACAATGATAAGTGAAACATGAAAGGCTAAGGGTTTTTTTCTTTATAAATTTTAATAACAATTATTAATAAAAATTATAATTTTGAATATTTGTCATAAAAACATTAATAATATTTGTTTTAACTATTTCATTGAAATGTTTAAAAAATTATTTAGATTTAAATAATGTAATTTTTGTGTAAATTAATTTCAAGAATCTGATTCTGTGTGGCCATCAATTAAAAGTCCTCCGTTGTTTGATTGATTCAAGAATCCTCCAGTTGGCATCCTTTAATTCCTCGACCATTTGACTGATTTGAGAATTGTCCAGTTGGAAGCCCATCATTATATGGATGCGATGGTTGTTTCAAAGGCGCCAAGTTTCAAATTCAAATTCAAACACTTTAACATGACATTTACCTCCAACTCCAAATTTCAAATTTCGATTGGTAAGGCTCTTTCTCCCTCTTGAGTTTGAATTTGAATTTCGAGAGTTACGTTTTCCCTCATTCTTTTCAAAATTTCAATCTAGAAACTATCTCCCTCTGCCTTCCAAATCTACCATCGACCCTCCATGAAATCAAATAGTGTGAAACCAGACTTACATGTACATGTCAAACTCATCTCCCATCCAATTGCCCATGCTTTAATGATCACTGGCTCTTCATTTGCACTTTGTTTTGTAACTTAATATCTGAAATAGAGTATTATATGCATATTGCAGGTGGTTGTTTTCTTCTCTCGCAGAAGAAGAAGATATAGGAATTAAGGAGAACATTCTTTCCCTATTAGCTTCCTTATGCTAAGAATCTGCATCATTGTTCCCTCGCGAGAGGAAGGATCTACAAGAAATCACCGACCTCATCACATCCTCCACTATTCATAATGTAAGTATTCACATATCTCTATGCTGTAATTTGTCTTTTGCACATTATCATTTGCTGTAGTTTGTGTAAACGATTTAAACTCTGTGTTCTAATTTCTAACTAGACTGGGCTTCAATCATGAACGGATATCTAAATGCATATCATCAGCAGTTTTATTGCTTCATCCAGAACTGAATATTCATGGCTATACTGGTAACCACAAGATTAAATACTTCATCTCTACGCTATTAACCAACAAACCTCCAACGATTTGGTAAAAATAATGGCAAGAACAGATCCGTGTTAACAATGATTCAGGAATTTGTTTTGTTAGGTTTGGTTCTACTTAATAATTTGAGACTGCACAAGAAATGCAACCTACAAAGAGTTTGTGGGAGCGATAGTGTTGAGACTGCTAACTAAGAAAGAAGTGGAGCCAGTTTATGGCATAAGTCAGAATTGCTGCCTTTTGTTTTTGCTATTGCTACAAACTTAGGCAGCAAACTCAATTTTCTGTCTTCCTCATGCAAACCTTGTATGAGTTACAGAAGTTGAGATGCAAAGGAAGCCAGAGTGCCTCATCCCATGCATAAATTCTACTTTTGGGTGCTGAAGTGAGTTGCTTTGGTCATTGTTTGATACATGTCACTACCATAGTATAACCAAATTACAACATTTCAATAAAACAACCACTGCAAAAAGAAAAGCAACAAAGCAACAAATGTATTTCTGGAACATCAGGTGCGGCTTTAATCTGATGGACTAAAGTTAGAATTTGGCACAGAAGGGCTATTACGGGATTTTGATGATTTGATTGTATTGCTTGGTTGCACAAACCTACTACAGGTTTTAGGAGTTTGGAAATATTGAAAACAAGTTTATAAATGACAAACCTGTTTGGCTGTAAATGTTTTGTGAAATGCTTTGAAAGAGGATATATATTTAATGATGGATTAATTTTTTTATGTCTTTGCAACAAGTCAGTTTTTTGTGCATTCAGTTAGTATTAAAAGACCTTTGATGACTTTCCAGTTTAGCCTATCAGCTTTGGAACAAGTAGAGGTTGGCATATGGCATTTTGCAAGCATTTTGAAAAAATATTTACTAGTGAAGAAATTATAGCTACTCATGTAACATGATTGAACTATACACTATAATGTGCTTTAATGGATATAGCTTGGCCTCCCAAGGGTATAATCTATTCATATTGCCAGCTAGGACTTTGCATAGAACTCACAGGCAACAACTCATAAAGAGTTTCAGTGAACTTAATTGTATGATGACAACATTGCTAGGCAAACAACTATGTCTTTCATATTATAAGCTCATGTCAAAACTAACAACCAGAAATTTTTGGCCTGTATTAAAGAGAAAGCAGATCAATTTTCTAGACTGTAATGTTAACAAACCATAGATTGAAAGCAGGCCAAGTTGAAAGCATAGCAAAGAATAACTTATTAACATTATTAAAATCAATATTATAGTAGGCATTCTATTGTTATTTTGTAAGTGTTACCCATTACTATCTACTTATAAGTTATGACAGTACCCACCTTTTGGGGTATTTGTGTTTAAATGCAAAATTCTAAGATTAGGAAAATGTGACCCTGAAGGAGCTCAATTGAAATTGCAAAAATTCATGGAGTATTGTAAAGGACATTCCAATGCAACTAATGGTACACAAAATTTGGCATTAAGAAAATTGTCTTCCCCGTTTGTTTTGTATGCATATATTTCTCACTGCTAGTAGAACATGGTATGTCTGAAATCCATGTTTCTTCAGAGGATCTGAACATTTTGTCAGAGAGAAAACGACTATTACCCCCGCCAAATTAGGTAAAATATGGTTTGGTACAAAGTTTGAGGTAAAAGCCAAATCTTAATCAACAATTTTCAATCAACCTGGAATTTTGTAGGTAGAGACATTTTTAGTGTAGAAAAAAATTTCCTTATTAGGATCTTGATAAAAATGGACACATGATATAGATTGATTGAAAAAGCTTTGCACATTATGTTAGAAAGTTGAAGTTCTCACTCAAATTCTTACCTTCTAATTCTTGGAGTGTTTTTTCTCTGCATTAGTATTATGTTTGTCCATCAACAGGCTTATCTATATCCCTGTTGCTATACAATAGAATATAGAAAATGGATTTCTGATCAGCAAATTCAAGGAAGACAGAAATTTTGAGTTGAGATAATTATTGCCATCACCATAATGAAGACAAATTTGTCTAAAAATCGTCAATTGGACAAATGAATTTCAAAGGATGTAGGATGTGAGAGAAAGAAAAACCGTCAACTCTCTTAACTGTCCCTAGGCAGAGTTGTCGCTCCAAGCCTTTACATATTTTTGGCTCCGACTATCATCCTAATTATCTATCTATTCAGTTATCTAAACAGAGAAGGTTGAAACATGTATATCTAAACTATTACCATGCTCGATTACATGACAGAATATTAGAGTTCATTCTTCCCCAACTCTTAGCTCCATTTAAACAGTGAAATTGAAATATTTTCAATAAGATGCACTCTGCTGCAAGTTTAAATGCAAAAAATAGAAGTTGTCAGGATGGGTTTTCCCTCAGATAGGTGATTGAATCTCACCATTTCTTTTTAATTGATAAGCATTAGACTCTAGGGTTTCCAAGTATATGAAGAAAATCCTGTTGCGAGTTTCCCTGAGAGTTCCATTTGTCTTGTTATGGGTGTTATCCACCTTTGTAGCCAAGCAAAGTTCACAGGGCTCTTTTCAGGTTTGAAGTGCCATGTCCTTGGATGGGAGTGACAGGGATTATTGAGTTAGAAACTCTAAAGGATAAAAACAAGAATCTACAATCTAGCAACAAATCTGCAAAAGGGCAAGAACATCATATAACAGAATTGGAAGTTGTTACATTTATTAGAGCACAATCTATAAGATGAGAGATTCCCAAAAACTTGTACAGTACGAATAGCATATGTGATACATTTTTATCCACAATTTTTTTCCTAGAAATGTACAACCAAGGGCGAGTTTTAGCCTTAACCAAAAATATGCTAACCCAAAAATAGATTGCACCCCTTAGAGTTGTAAAGACTCAAAAATTTGACCTTGTTGTGAAGTATAGAAAATTAGGTTACGCAACTGAAATGGGAGTTGCACCTTAAACACCCCTTTTAATGCCTTTATTATTTTCTTTTACATAGGCTTTTTCTCTAATTTTTGGAAATTTCTCCCTATCCATGCTTTCATGAAGAGGCTTGAATGCTGATCTTGTTATGCAGTAAAGACATCAATCTCTTAGTTTTGCACCTCAGACTAGATGGAG
>LPNX010656979.1:1807-188478 GCA_001517045.1 Pseudotsuga menziesii
TTATGAACAGATTGAAAATGGCTAGTGAAAGTAAGAATGAATCAATGGGTATTGGCTTATGTTTTGTAAGGATTCCCAAACTTTTTAGCAACCAACAATATCTAACTCAAGTAAAAAAACATCCCACAAATGCCTGCATCTAATGAAAATCCTAGTTTTGGAATTCTAATATAACCACCTCAAGTGTGGATAAGTGACTCAACCTTGAGTAGTTAAGTGTCACCTCCACAAATATCTAGATGGCTTGATGTGGTGATAAAAAAAAATGTGACCTTGACTACGTCCTTAGAGATCACATTCCCGTATTAAGTGTATTTTTTAAAAAATCAAGCAATTTTAGATCCGTCGCTTAAGCGACACTTAAGAAGATATCCGTCGCTTAAGCGACACTTAGGGAGATAGAAATTTTAGCGCCGTCGCTTAAGCGACACTTAGGAGAATTTCCGTCGCTTAAGCGACACTTATGCCCACCATTTAAAAAAAAAAATTAATCTTTCTAATTTTTGGCACGGTTAAAAGAAAAAATCCACGCGCTGTCGGAAAAAACCGTCGAATTTTGGATCAAAATCTAGTAGTGGCTCTAGGATTGAGCTCACTAGCCTAGAAGTTAGTCTTTCGACCTCCTTTCCAGCCTGATAAATGCAACTGGTAGTTAGCTTGACTGTGTCTTGTGTGAATTTCAACTATGTGTGAACCACTGCCTGTGTAAGATTGATAAACCCAATTGTATTGGCTTAGCTGAGTTTAATTGTATACTTGGCTGTGAGGGAGTCTGCTATTGTTCCTTATTCCTTGGGGAAAGCATGCCCAGCTTGAGGGTGGTAGTGTTGCTAAGAGATTGATTATCACACTGGCCTATGGCTAGGTGGAACACTGCAGCAACATAGCTGGTTGCGGGACAAGATTCTGATAAAGATAAGTATTTCTTGTGTTTCAATCCCTGCAATTGTACTTATTTATAAATTAATATCAATATGATGAATGCTTGAATGGAATGTATTTTAATTTTATAAGTTGTTATGGAGCTAGAACGACCGGATTCATGATGGCATGAATGCTCCAAATCAGTTTTAGACTTAGGAATTTTCATGAACAAATCAAATTTCTGCAGATTTTTTTTTCTGCAACTTGTGGGATGTGGAAATGCACTTTGCAGAAGTTTGGACTCTGCATTTTCCTTTTCGCAATTCCCTTTCCGCAACTTACAGGATGTGTGATGCATAAATGTCATTTGGTGTAATCTGCTTTCCACAACTTCCCTTATGCAATTTGCGGGATGCAGAAATGTCGTTTGGAGAATTATACTTTCCACAATTTCCCTTCCGCAATTTGCAGGATGCGGAAATAAATCATGGTAAATTTTTATTTCCACAACTTCAATCTCCACAACGACCATTCTGCATGTGGAATGTGGGCTACAGTACGCAACATGCAAGTTGCGAGGTGCGAGAGTGAAATTTTGATGTGTTTACGATTTTGCAAGTGAAGATCTCCACATTGTTGATTTTCTGTGGGATTCTTCGCCGCCGTCGATTTGTCTCTAGATGTAGAACTAATATAGAACATTGATTTATGTTGATGTTCTTCTTAGCCATTCAATCTTTCTATGATTTGGGGAAGATAAAGAATCAATACACGGTCTGGATCAGAATGTTAGCAGAAGGGAAATTCTTCCTTATGTAGATATGCAAGAGGTTTAAGAAAAAAAGGAAATGGGAATCATCAAATGCATGCAGAATCCATTGAGTATAAGAGATGGGTAACTCAAATAGAAGAAATGATCGTGTTTCCTTCTCCAAGGCAGGAGGGGACGTGACAGATAGCGCAACCACGTCCATGAGTTAATACGGGACTCCATCCTTCCCTAAACATGTATGGTGATAATGACAAGTTGTGATAGGGTTTTGAAAGACCTTTCACTTGGTTTGAGGGTCTCATTATTGTTATTGTATTTCTCGGAAGGCTAGCTGAGGCCAAGCTCTACAACTCTATTGGTTTCTTCCATGAAATTTTCACCGTGTTTACTGGTTCTGGTTCTTGCTAAGGTGGAGATTACTTTGTAGTTTTTTACTTCTTCGATGTCCCATCCAGCTCGAGCTCCAACAGACCATTGACCATGTCCAACTGTGCACAGTTTTCTTTATTAGGTAAAGCAAAAGAAAATTTTCGCTACAATCTTATTTTGGTGCAAAGTTATTATTGTTTTTTCTTTTACTAATCGTTGTTTCTTTTTGTATACTTGGAGGGATAAGGGCACTCGGAGGAGACGAACCTTGGCCACCAACTCCCAACATCATGGTAAGACTTCTAACCTTGTATTTTTTTTACCAATTCTATTTTAATAATTTAAAAAGTGATGGCATTGTTCTTTTACAGACATCAAAACCAAGGTTACTGAAAAATAATAGGCCTTAATTTTCTTAAATAGCTTGGAGAACTGTCTACCCTTCTTTCTGCACACTCCCTTTTGCTGTAGGATTTCTGCACTCACCTTTTCCACATGCAGAAATTCGAAATCAGAAACCTCACTTCTCTGACTTTCAAACTTCAACTTCCTGCACTTCTGCCCTTCCACACTTCCACACTTCACTTTTCCAGCTTTCGAACTTTGAAATCATAAAACCTAACTTCCATCCTTAGTCCTTTCATGTTCTCCCTCTTTTTGCTTTCCAACTTCAGAAATCGAAAATCTAACTTTTCTTATTCTCGAACTTTTGGACTTCCATCTTTGCACTACCGTGAGCCTCTTCTGGAACTGTCGATTTATTGCAGGGTGGATTTTGACCGTCAATCTGTATTTTGATGTGGATCATGACCTAACTCTACGGATTTGCGTCTCTTGGCTGCGGAACTTAATTACAATTGTTGATTTTCTAGTTTTTCTTTGGATTAGAATTTCTATGTGGAAATGAATCCCAAACTTAGGGAATTGGTTAATAACATATCAAAGTTAAAAAATGTGCACAGAGAATTATAATCATGCTCCTAGCTATTGGAAAGAAGATGTTAAATAAGCAAACATCTGCATAGTATGAAAAAACAATTCTTCATTCAATCCACTAGTCGTAGAACACTCTCTCTATGTTCAGCACTCCACACTCTCTCTGCAAGCTAAACAATATTATTTGAGCTATCCTCAACCCTCTATGAGATATACTAAGCTCTGTGAGCTAAACTAAGCTTCTGTGGGCCAACAAGCTCTGTAAGCTAACTAAGTTGTCTAAGAAAATAACTCAAACTGATTTAAATACAAGAGGATTTTGCTTCCAGATACTATAACAAAGGAGTACAGTCCTTATTGATATTTTCTAACCCTATGACTCATTAATATATTGTTGAATTCATTCAACTAAACAACTAACTCAATCCTAACTATTACATGTGGAAAAGGATCTAGATTCCTTATCCATTTTTATTCAGCTTAAATTACAAATGTAGGAGACCCTAGGTCTTTTTAAGAGTTCCCTTGACCTTGTGAAGTCATGAATGACTTATCGCTCTTGAGCCTATGCTCCTGCATCAGACTCCCCAGCTTGAAATTCTTCATGGGATCTTGTCCATGAGATTCCTCTGTGTTTTTTTTTTTGTAGGATTTCAGGAGATACCCAAAGTGTAAATTTGGCAATGTTCTCATTTTGAACAATCCATTTAGCCATGTCTTACAGCTCTTTGTTTGCAATTGGTCCTTTGGTTCTTCCAATATATGTTCATAATTCTTTGAATATTCAAGTTTCTCTTTCCTTTGAGCTACAGACAAGTTGTCAATTGGTTCTCCTTCATTTGCACATAGATTAATCAAATTTCCTATCACATAATCAAACAAAAAATATATTAACATAAATACATATTTCATTCAAGAATTATGTGCATGAATTTCTTAGCTCTCCTCTCCTTTTCCTATTTCTGTCACATCATCATCCTTAGTAATTTCATTAGTCGTATACCTCTCACCACCCTTTATGACTTCACATTGTGCTTCCTCCATTAATTTCATGCTTCTATTTGGCATTTCCTATTGTTTTGTTCTTTCCTTCATCCAATCAGTGCACACCTTGTTAGTCATTTTAATTTCAAAATCATTTACCTGTGAAATTACTTTTACCTCATATTTATCTTTCCAATCATTCACAATCCTCTTGTCAATCATCATAAAAAATTGACTACTGACTTCCTCTTGCTTACCTCTGAATGGATGAAGACTATGTTTCTTTCCATTCATTTCAAAGGAATAGACTTTCCTCTTTCCGTCATGTAGTGCTTCTCTTTCAAAATGCAAAGGCCTTCCTAATAAAACATGACAAGCAACCATTTCTATGATTTCACATTTTACCTCATCCTGATAGCTTCCAATATGAAACTTTACTTGGCATTGTTCACACATAAAAAATTGATGATCATTTTGCATCCATGAAACTTTGTATGGTTTTGGATGCACTATCCTCTTTAAATTCAGCTTGTCCACCATTTCTGTAGACACCAAATTATCAATACAACACTATCAATAATCAACTTACAGCACTTAGCTTCAGCTTTGCAAACTTCCTTGAACAAGATCCTCCTTTGAACTATCTCATCAATTACCTTTTTCAACAACAAGGATTCACCTTGTTTAGGGTAATTCATAGCCACCTCTAATTCCTTTGGAGCTTCAGGTTCATCTTGCACTACTTGTGCTCCTCTCTGTCTTGCAACATTCTTAGGACAATCCCATGACATATGGCCAAGCTTCCCACATGTGTAACATATTACTTGTCCACCTCTTCCTCTTGAATCATTTCGTCCACCTCTGTTATCATCATTTTTGTCAGGCTATACTTGCTGGTTTGAACTACTAGATTCATCTTTTTGTTGTTACTCCCTTCCTCCAGAGCTTCTTACCTTTTATTTTTGACTCTTTTTTCTCATTAGCTTCTCCTCAACCCTCAAAGAAACCTGATATGCTTCCTCAACATATATTAATGACAACAAACCCAATTCATCTTGTATATCAAATATTAGACCATTAATATACCTATCTACCCTCTCAGGTGTTTCTTCCATATGTCCAGATCTAATATTTACATTATAAAATTCCCCAGTATACTCCCTAACTATCATTGAATTTTTCTTAAGATTTTTCATTTGCCTAAACAAAATCAACTTATAATCCTTAGGAAGAAATTTACCTTTCAATTTAGTTGTCATTCTGTTCCAGCTATTGATCCTGGAATTTTTTTTCAATATTCTTTCCTCTTGCACACCATCCCACCACAAGGATGCATGCCCTCTTAACCTTGTGACAACAAATATAACTTGCTTGTCCTCCTTCAATTCAACGTAGTCGAAGTGTTTGTTCATAGCATTGATCCAATCAATTAAATCTTTTGGATCCAAGCTTCCACTAAAGAATGGAACATAAGCTCTTGAACTAAAACCTGCACCAAAATAGACCTAAACATTCTTACCTAAGGAGTTTCAGCAGTTGTATTCTCCTCCTCTTAATTTATCTCTTCATCACTTGTATCTCCAGTGTGCTCATGATGTATACTAGTTTCTAAGGCTTCCAACCTTGCTCTTAGAGTTCTTATCTCCTCTCTCAATTCTGTATTGACAACAGGTCTTCCTGGCCTACCGTAACCTCTTCCAACTCTGACATCCATCTCCTGACACAACAATTCACTACTAGATACAATTTTCTCGTCAATAGTGATTTGCTCTGAATCTATTAGTAATACAGAGTAAAAATAACCTTGCCTTTGATATAGGAAAACTACTCCAACCTCATAAACTAACAGTTCACAATCTTTCATAAACAAGAACTATTGTGACCATACTCTCATACCTTCATGCATAATCCCTTTTCTGCTTTGATACCACTCTGATGGCACTGTTCTTTTACAGACCTCAAAACTGACGTTACTGAAAACTAACATGCCTTAATTTTCTCAAACATCTTGGAGAACTATCTAACCTTCTTCCCACACACTCCCTTTCGATGTAGGATTTCCGCACTCACCTTTTCCACATGCGGAAATTGAAAATCGAAAACCTCACTTCTTAGACTTTTGAACTTCAAATTATTGAACTTCCACCATTCCGCGCTTCTGCACTTCACTTTTCTGGCTTCTAGACTTTGGAATTGGAAAAACCAACTTCCAGCCTTAGTCCTTTCCTGTTCTCCCACTTTCCTCTTTCTGACTTTGGAAATCGAAAATCAAAATTTTCTTATTCTCAAACTTTTGGACTTCCACCTTTCCGCTCCCGCAATCCTCTTCCTGAACCGTCAATCTACTACAGGGTGGATCGTGATCGTCGATCCGTATTTTGATGCGGATCACAAACTAACTTTGCGGATATGTGTCTCTTGGTTGCGGAACTTAATTACAACCGTTGATTTTCTGGTTTTTCTTCAGATTATAATGGAATCACTGAATTTGATCTTGAGTAGATCAAATTTCTATGCGGAAATGGATCCCAAAATTAGGGAATTGTTCAATAACATATCAGAGTTAAAACACGTGCACAGAGAATTATAATCATGCTCCTAGCTATTGGAAAGAAGACATTAAATAAGAAAACATGTGTAGAGTATGAAAACATTGTTCTTCATTCAATCCACCAGTCCTAGAAGACACTCTCTCTCTTCTGCACTCCACACACTCTCTACAAGCTAAGCAAGATTCTTTGAGCTATCCTCAACCCTCTATGAGCTATCCTAAGCTCTTTGAGCTAAACTAATCTTTTGCGAGCCAACAAGCTCTGTAAGCTAACTAAGTCGTGTAAGAAAATAACTCAAACTGATTTAAATACAAGAGGATTTTGTTTTTCAGATCCTATAACAAAGGAGTACCGTCCTTATTGATCTCTGCTAACCATATGACTCACTAATAGATTGCTGAATTCATTCAACTAAACAACTAACTCAATCCTAACTATTACATGTGGAAAAGGATCTAGATTCCTTATCCATTTTTATTTAGCTTTTAAAAAATAAAACAAATTACAAATGTATGAGACCCTAGGTCTCCTTAAGAGTTCCCTTGACCTTGTCAAGTCATGAATTACTTCTCCCTCTTGAGCCTATGCCCCTGCATCCAAAATATTAACCTAAATTCAACTGGTTCGTCTTGCAAGTTTTTGCACTGGTAGGAAGGCGACAAGGTCACCTCCTCCTAGGCCTGTGTCTTAGGACTCCAGTGTAAGTTCTCTCGACGACATTCCTTGTATAAAGTTATTTACAATTTCTTTTAATCTGTAAAACATTAATCCTTTTTACTTGGTGTTTGTAGGACCCAAAGGTAGGGTCGTGAGGTTTCCACAGGTGGCTACAACCTTAAGATAAGTTTCTTATTCAAGTTACCCTCTGCGTTTAAGGTTACTTGTGAGATCACAACTTTCTCTATGGAAAAGATTTATGGTTTTTCCTATGTATTAATTGGTTTAACAACAAGGCCACCATCTTCGATGGTTTTACTGCTTGTAATGTTCGATGGTTATAACCTATTATTGTTTATGGTTCCATAAAGATTATTTTTGCCTATACGAATGAATATATATATAATTCTATATATAAGTCCTGTGTAGAAATGGTAGCCAATGTGAAATGGTCTTACAACCATCTTAGACTGCTTAAATGAATTTGATATGTATGTTTTTAAAGATTAAAGTGGGGTTTATATCTAAACCCTCGGCCTCCATCGTGGATGGTATTATGGCCGTGTATAGGGAACACATATCTTTTGTTTACCGTATTTATGTATTACATTACTTTATTAACACTGTATGTTGCGATGGTGGACTCTTTGATGAGTCCTACGACCATCGCGTAAGTGGGTTGTATAAATGATACAATTATTGAGATGTAATTTTAATTATGTCCTACATAAGACTTGATCTGTTGATCTGTGTGTGCGTGGAGCTTGACCCACGAATCCTTCTATTTGATAAATAATACAGTCTTGAGTTACATTGTATTTATGTGCTTTTAATTAACTGCATGGGATTCGATCCCATAACCTTCATGAGTATGGATTCTCAGTTTGAGAGAGCCCAAGGATTTGCCTCTATAATAATTTAATTCTATGGTGTAATTAATTTTTTATTTATTTATCGTAGGTTATTAAAACTCAGCCTGGCAGCCACATTGTGGTTTTTTCCCAAAACGCCAATCCTCCTGTTGTAAGGAGTATTACGATTACTAGTGTAAATAACTGGGTGACAATTTGACTTAAATATTTTGTTGGATATCGTTAAGGATCTGATCCCATGATTAATTATAGGAATGAGTGGAAGTTATAACAATTGTTTTGATTTACAACGTGGACTTACCTATGGTGATTGACCTCTATTTTGTTAATAGATCTGATATTAATCTATCATTCAATTTCGTTCATTGTCTGTCAATTTTTTTTATTAATTGTACCTACAATGGGAAATTAAGGATTTCCATACCATTGTTTTATATTGTAACTTTAAGGGATTTGATCCCATGACTGGTGATGCGATTATGTAAAATAGATCAAGGTTTTTAATATACAAACCCTTAGGTATGCTATAAAGTAAAACAATCTAAAATTATAATACTTAGTTAAGGATCTTTGACCCATGAACTATTTTCTTGCCAACCCGTACATTACAAGATATCTAGGATACCTGTAGATAGAGGATTTTTGTTTGTAAGCACATTTTATTAGATGCTTAATACTTATTTGATTCCTATGTGATAATACTATGAATATTATTTAGAGGGAGTTTTGTCTAAGCTAAAAGGTTACAGATCTATAAACTAACATTACTTAATCTACATTAGAGGTTTAGGTAAACATTGCATAAATTGGAATCATGCGCTTACTTAGAAGTATGCAGATCTATTATGATATTCAGACATTATAATACTAGTCACTAATTTAACTTTAAAATGTAGAGTAAGAAGATATATGGAAAATGATGCATATAGGGAATAAACAGTCCAATATAGCTACTTCTATGCATATGAAAACTAAATAATTTAATCCATCAGTTACAACTATAACAACCATAAATAAATCGGTAACGATTTAAGTTTTACAAACTACAGATCTAGAAAAATATAATTTAGAGCATTATAATGTAAAGTAGAAACCTGGCACCAATGCTTTTGGGAAAAACAAGAGTGGGAATGTTGTTCCTCGCAACCAACTCCCAAAGCATCCAATCTACTTACTCTAGAAAACCTGAGCCTGTTCACTGAACCAAAAGAGAAAAATCTAAATGCGCCGCCTATTGCATTTCACAGATGTTTAATCCCCATCCAATGCTAGCCTCCTATTTCTTTTGGACATAGTAATTTATACTATTCTGCCTAGGACTTGGTAATTTATACACCAGATTTGTTGCATGTTTGGGGACTTACACAGTACCTCCTTCCGGCTCTGTGTGGTGCCTGGTACTATTTAGGTTTTGGGTTAGCTACCCTGCCCATGTGCATAGGCTGGACTGATGACTATTCTATCAGAATTTCACCGCAATTTTGGTAGCCTTAGTATATTGTCTACTAGGATCTTACATGGGTGGCATTGGAAGGCCATTTCCATTGCTCCTATGGTAGACTTGGAAGGTAACCTTGGTTGATAATTTGGGAGGGTGGTTGGGTGATTCCAACACTTACACTCAGAAAAATATTCACGAGACTCCACGTAACTACTCTTCATCCTTCACTGGTTTTTTCTGGGCCCTCATCATCCCAGAATTTCCTTTGGAACGTACCTCTGTTTGCCTAGTTTGATACTTAGGTCTTTTCTTCTAGTGGTCTCTTATTTCTATTGTTGGTTTCTTGTCGACCTCAGAATTTTTCTGCTTGTTTGAAAATATGGTTAATACCCCTATAGACACTAACCAAGAGACCCCCATGCTAGGGTCTCCTTGTACTTTTCCTCTCACTGGAATGTTGGTGTTCCTTTGATGGCCACCTTGAATCTACCTGGATTCATGCTAATGATACCATTTTGGATGTTTTCCACTCAAATTATCCTGAATGCTCTTGATGCTTCTCAAGAAAGAATTTTATATCAAGGGCATCAAAACAATGCCTCCTCTTCTCCTATAGAAACCTCTCCACCTCCTTCTACCTCATGCAATGAGATTTCTGATACTAGTAATCGACTGTCTAAAAAGAGTAAAAGAAGGAAGAATAAGAAGAAGACTTGAAAGCAAGGGGGCACCCATTCAACCTCTGTAGGTCAAGTTGAACCTCCCCATCCAGTATTTGCATGTCATGTTGGATCCAGTTACCCATCCTCTGCAGGTCATGTTGGGAAACCCTCTCCAACCTGTGCAGATCATGTTAGATCCATCCACCCAGCCTCTGCAAGTCATGCTGGTGGAACCCTTCCAACCTCTACAGGTCATGTTGGACCTAGTCATGCAGCCTCTACAGTTCATGTTGATGGCACCCGTTCAACCTCTGCAGGTCAATTTGATCCCTCTCTTGACCCAATTAGAGACTAGGCGTTTCCTTTATTGATTCCCAGTGTCTCAATAGACACTACCTCGCCACGGGTGAGCTATGTGGCCTCATATCCCTTGTGTTCAATTGCCACTAAGAAGAAGCCTCTGTGTTCATGTTAATATTCTTGGGACATGGTCTTAGTAAATGACCAGGTGATCCATCCTATACATGTTCTAGAGTATTCTCTCCACTTCATAGATCCATTTGAATGTCTAGATATGTGCATTATTTGGGATGGTCTACTTCCTTATGTTGAAGTCTTCCTACAGTCCTTGATACAATCCGACCTTCTTTTGGATGTTGGTTCAGTTGTGACTAAGTATAACCATGATTCTCTTAATAAGCCTAATATCTCCATTGCTCTATCTTCTTATGTTGATCTTGTTGAGTCTTTGGACTCTCCCTTTGAACATCAAGTCACTAATCCTGATGAGTTTGAATTTTCTTATGAACTTTTCAACTCTTGCGATACTGAGTTTGTTTTTGCAGACTCTATCTCCCTTCTTGATTTTTTCTTTTCTTCTGAGGTTGATCTTATGGATCATAAACCCTCAAGCCTTGGCACTATAGAGTCCACATCGGTGGTAGGTTATCACTTTTTCAAACCATGTGGATTACTTATGAAAAAGGAATACTCTATTTTCTTCAGAACCTAGAAGAGTATCTTTAGGTGTAGGTTTATCTCTTTTCTGGACCCAAGGGACTAAAATTACGGAAAAGGAACCTGTTCAAGCTTATTTTTCTCTTTTTCATGCTCTGGACCTAAACATGAAACATATTATGAGCGTACTTTATGTCTTTGTCATGCCTGCTAAACCCTAATAACAAAACATCGAATTTACTATTGATAGTCCCATTCTTGTAAATAAATATAACTTTCTGAGTGATCTTGATTTCCTTCACACTCGTTAAAACTAAATATTTTCTACTTGATTTTGAAGGAGCATCGGTTCAGTGATAGTTTACCCATTTTTCAAACCTTTCTGACTAAGTACGAAAAAGGTACACCTTAGTTCGCTTGAGCTAAGAGAGTTCTCCTTTGGATTGTTTTATACTTTTTAGGACTTAGTAGACTAAATTTATGAAAAAGTGCCCCTGTGGATTCTTCTTTAGAGTTTTTAGACTCTCAAAACTATGAAAACACCATAGATAATGCACTAATTCAGGTTCGTAAAATCCACAAATCAATGCTTTATCAAGCACTCTTCCGTCTCTTCTTCAAGCTTGTCAATAATGAAGAAGGTCATGAGTTTTCTTTCTTGGACTCATTAAACCTTTACAAGAAAGAAGGGAAAGGGAATTTCATTCACATATTTTTTACATCATGGAAGCAAGTCTTGTCTCCTTGAACAAAGCACCAGTTTTGAGTCTATCAATAGTTAGGTTATAGTATTTTGAGCTTATCCTGATTCATAGTTTATTAATCCTCTAGTTGGCTTATTTTCCAATTATATGGGGTCTCTGTTAATGTCTCCTACATTGCATATTTTTGTCGTTGGTCATTTTGCATCAAAACCTTCCTAATTCACTATTCTGTCATGCTCACTGTTCAAGGAAAAACCTTTTTCAACCATTCTGAAATTTTCTTGACCTTTTGTGTCGGTCATTCCCTGGTATCAGTTCATTACATCATGTATTTGACGGTCCTTGTTGTAAAATTTTGTACCAATTCCATATCCATTCAGTATTTGACTTACCTCATGTTGGATGATGGAGGATGCCTTAATTCCTTCCTTCCAATGGATCTCTTCCTATCTACCTCAACACATCTTGCTTTGGGAATGAGATTTAGAGTTTATGACAGTACCTTGTGGATTGCAGTCATTAATTGCAATTTCCCTTGCTATTGGGTAGTGGGAATACCTTAATGTCTCCTACTCAATGGATTCTTTAATTTTTTGAATTCAAGACCTTGTATTCACACTTGTTAGAATGTACTAGGTACCTTGGGGACCATTTTCATTAATGGCAGGTTCCCTCGCATTTGTTAACGACCCTCATCATTGACCGGTAATCAAATCATGTCCTCCATTTTCGACTTCAGTTCCTTTATTCGCATAGTTAGGATTCGTACCTTTGGGTGGTTTGGATCGAAGACCTTGGGCCGATAGTAGCATTATCATTTTTTTCTACTATCCAAGTTGTGCAAGACCTTGTCACAATTCATTGGACCAGCATTCAGTGATTAGGTATGGACCCTACTTATCTCTTAATCTTGCTTATATTTTCTTCACATATAACTGATGAAGGCAGTAAACCAAATGGAAGGAGAGTTTCTTCCTTTGGTGGAGTTTTCTTATAATAACAATTATTATAATATATTGGCATGCCATAATTTTAATTATTGTATGGTAGACCTTATAGAACTTGATTATTTTGGGACATGCTTGAGGAGGGGACCTTGAAAGGGCCTAAAATCAGTTGGGAAATGGAGGAACATGTGCATTTATTTAGACAAATATTGAAAGAAGCTTACCTAGGTCAACAACAAAAAAATATGTGGATGCACATAAAGTGAATCATACAATACAGAGGGTGACATAGTCTTATTATGAGGTAATCCTAGCAAGAAGAGTTCCATAAATGATGAGGAAATATCCAAACTTTCCCCAAGGTTTGTAGGGCCATTTGAGGTATTCTAGAAGATATTACGTATGGAATATCCCTTTGTAGTACTACTTTTACATAATATGCATGATATTTTCCATGTGTTAGTTTTGTGGCACTATATTCTTGACACATCTCATAGATTAGAAACAATTGTAGGTAGAGTCAAAATGTATTTTGGGTTGTCACACTTGGCTACTTAGGTGTCGCTTGGTCGACTAAGTAAAGGTATTATTGGACCTTTATAGTCCTAATTCAACTACTTGAGAGGGAACAACTTTTATGCACCTCGAATATTTATTTTTGTTCTCTTAAAAATTTCAGGCTGAAGCTTTATTCCAAGGGGGGGATTATGTAATTCCCATTCTGTATGATTAAATTTTGTACTAGATTTAGAAGTCTATTCTAGATTGATTTGATGATTGGTGTGTTATAATGGGGAAAAATGAATCATATGTTTTCTGAACATGTTATAGAATATTAAATTCAATTGAATCCATTTAACCAGGTGACCCCATATTTGGGAAAGTACCAACAACATCGCCAACTAAGGCATCGAGTGCAAAGGTAGAGATCATAGGACAATTGTTTATTACCTAGAAATTTCCAAGATAAAAGGTGTAGGTTGTCCAAGTACCAACAACATAACAAGAAAAGGCATTTGATCACCAGGCCTCCACTTTTTGGGACAGTGCCAAGTTGTCTCCTAGGAAAACTAGAAACGATTTATTCTCTAACCCCGGTTCCTTCTTCGATCATGGGGAAGGATAGTTATTAGCTTTCACCCAAGGGTAGAGATGCTCTAATCCACTGTCTACCCCCCTCCCCTCCCCCCACCACCACACACACACAATGTGTGTGATGTTCTAAACCTATGAGATGAAATTGGTATTCTTCCTTGTGATTGCATTAGTTAATACTTTAGGATGCTGACATGATTAATGTATAGTTAATGATTTATGATTCAATAATTTTATTTTAGGTTCCGCTCATACGATGAAACACGAGTACTACTAATTTTTTTAAATGCGTGAGCTAAGAAAAATTTTAGAGGCGAAATTTAACACATAGGATAAATTTCCATGTTTTTTTTCAAAAAGAGATTCATAAATTTCCATTTTTTCTAAAATGATTCACCCAAATCCCATAGGATAAAGTATTTTACTCTAAACATCACCAAAATTGTTTAGAGACTATACAAAATAGTTATAAATTTGAATAATTTTATAAAACAAAACTATAAACGTTTAATGGTTGGAAATTTAAGAAATTAAGAAGATTCACCATAGTTTCTATAGTTTAAGAAAATTAAGGATCCTTAAAAAAATTTTTGGCATGAGTCTAGTACGAAAGATAAAATTGTTGATTGATTTGAAGTTCTTCGATATATATATCACTTAGACTTCTTACCTTTCTTGGAGGACTTGATTGGAATCTCAAAATAATGAAAATTGGAGAGTGTGTCAAATAGCTAGGAATATTAGCATTAGAGGAAATTTGGGGTCTAAAATGGGCCTTATAAGAAAACGCGCCAACAATAAACTTTATGTGTTGGAATCCAATAACCAATGGAATTTCATTAAAATGAGTCAACCATAATGGTTGAATTGACATATTTGTCATAAAAGAAAACTATTTTTTTGTTCGTATTTTCGACATATCTCCCCGTGGTTTTACTCAAATTTCGAGCGGGAGAGCTCGTTGGATGCATAATTTAATTTCGCATCCAATGAATAACACACTGCATACTTTTGATGGACCTCTCTATATGAAAAATAAGAAATACCTGAAAAAAACGTGATGATGACATCATCATCACGTTTTTCAGGTATTTCTTATTTTTTAGGTAGCGGGGTCCATCAAAAGTATGCAGTGTAAATTTTTTTTGGCATGAGTCTGGTATGAAAGATAAACTTGTTGATTGATTTGAATTTCTTCGATATATATATCACTTAGACTTCTTACCTTTCTTGGAGGACTTGACTGGAATCTCAAAATAATGAAAATTGGAGAGTGTGTCAAATAGCTAGGAATATTAGCATTAGAGGAAATTTAGGGTCTAAAATGGGCCTTATAAGAAAACGCGCCAACAATAAAATTTATGTGTTGGAATCCAATAACCAATGGAATTTCATTAAAACAACCATAATGGTTGAATTGACATATTTGTCATAAAAGAAAACTATTTTTTTGTTCGTATTTTCGACATATCTCCCCGTGGTTTTACTCAAATTCCAAGCAGGAGAGCTCGTTGGATGAAGAATTTAATTCCACATCCAATGAATAACACACTGCATACTTTTGATGGACCTCTCTATCCCAAAAATAAGAAATACCTGAAAAAAACGTGATGATGACATCATCATCACGTTTTTCAGGTATTTCTTATTTTTTAGGTAGCGGGGTCCATCAAAAGTATGCAGTGTGGGTACTCGTTGGATGCAAAATTAAATTCCACATCCAACGAGCTCCCCTGCTTGGAATTTGAGTAAAAACACAAGGAGATATGTCGAAAATACGAACAAAAAGTAGTTTTTTTCATTCTTCCTCCAAAATTAATAACTATTATTTTATTATTTTAACTATTATTTTATTATTTTCCTTAGGATTCCATTTTAGACATCAAATTTCCTTTCATGTTAATTTCAGAATTTTAAAATTAAAGACTTTTGCATAATGCTTGATGATAGATCACCTTGGAATTATAAATAGAGGATGTCTTCATGGGTTTGGGGGTAAACAAAATAATGGGAAGATACTACCAAATTTTTTCAAAATTTATCAGAGACCAAGTTACTTGGATAGTTGGATTTGAAAGGTGATTTAGTTCCTTGTGGTGTGAATCTCTTTATTAAAGGCATTTCTATGAGTTGAATGTGTCAAGAATCCATCATGGAATGTATTATACTTCAATATCTTATGATATCATGATCTTGGTTATGATTCCACATAGTTTGGGGAAGTTTTCTCGATGGGTGGAAACCATTAACACTTTTGGAATTGGTAAAGAAAAAAAAGTTGAAATTTAAAATTTATGAGAAAGTATGATGATACATTCCGTGACATATTATAATTATAATTACAAGATTGGATTTTTTAGTTCCATTGTCAAAGGAAGAGCTAAATATATCATGATGGAAGATATAGTTGGTATTATGAGTTATCCTTAATTGTTATTTGAAATTTTCACCAACAAATGCTAAAGCTAACAAAGCTAACATGTTTGTTGTTTGGAAAAATTTAGATAACATGTTGGTTATTGGTAAAAACATTGTGTACTTAAGCTAGTTATAAATCTAATCCTTAAATAGACTAATCATTCTAATTGTTAAATAGATTGAAAATTATGTTAAATAGATTGAAAAGTTTATGCTTCCATTGAATAATTGCATCGATCCTTTCCTTTATTCTTTAATTATACTTTTGAATAATTAGTTAAGCCATACATTGAATTGTGTGATATTAAAAGCATTTCATACTTTTATTTTAATAATCTGTGAATTAATATTGCACGTGACTTATATTGGGGAAAATTGTGGACAACACATAATTAACAGGTGTGTAGACTAGATGCATATCCTATATATGATGATAAAAGGAAAAAATATGTGTTCAACTAAGTTAAAGTATTTGTTCCTGGGATGCAGGTGGTCATTATATTTGACAAGTGAGAGGAAGACGCATGTGTCGTACATAGAAGGACATGTTACGAGGATGTGTCACACCATGGCGAAAGGTGGTGCTTGCTTTAGGTGGGGAGTTGAAGTTATTAACTGGGTTGTCATCTATGGGGAAAGGATATGAGATGTTGTGTGCATTTATGGTAATGATATGTTGTGAGCATTTATGGTAATTCATGGTTTTAGGCTTGTCGTATGGAAAATATACTTGTAATGATTGTTGGGAGGCTTGATAGTCTTTTCATGGATGAGGATAAGAACTTTGCAACGTGGTAATTGGAGCTGGAATTTCATATCTTAAAGGATATTTGGTTAATGCAACTTGCCTATCTGCATCTTGGGTAACATTGGGCTTATTTAAGCTGCCAGTGGGCGGTGGGTGTCTCGTTGCAGGTGGTTGTTGGTTTATTAGTCAAGTGGTGGGTTAGAAGAATCTCATAGTTGATGGAAATGAGCAGTGATAATAGTGATACAAAGTAGAATGGGAAGCAAAGGGACAATAGGGAGAAACTCAAGGTTGTGCAAGCCACTTGGTTATTTAAGGAAACAATCCTGCAGAGCACCCAAGAAGAGATTGAGGTGGTGGAGGTTGTGTTGTGGGAAGACTGAGAGAATGGGAATATGGTTGAATAATTCAAGGAACTAGATCCATGGATTTAAGACCCTCGATCAACTTAGTAAACGATGGTGTTGTATGATCGAATTGTGACCTTATTCTAGGGCATGAAAGGGATGTTGGCCCATGTCTTAATGGAACATGAGGCAAAGAAGGAAGGTGATATGGAGCCAGTGAAGTGTTGGAAGGAACACTATAATGATTCTTTCCTTATGCATAAAAAATTTGGCATTATGGCCAACCTCCTTCGATTTTTGTTTCTCCCATGTCGTGCTGATGCTTTGTTGTCAATGGCACCAGGGGGTTCGCAGGTTCCTCATTAGTGCCTTTAACTGTTCTCGGCATTTGTTGGTTGTCCTTTTGGTTGTGGTTTTGATGTTATTAGTATGATAGATAAGGAAGTGACGCTAGTGTTTTTTGTTATGAGATTTTTGGGTTTGAGTTGTAGTTTGATAGGTGTGTTAAAAATGGGCAATCGCTCTGTTTTCTCCATTGGGGAAGGGAAATTTTGATGTTGTTTAGAAATTTTTGGGTTTCCAATGGGGTTATGGAGGTACAAACAACATGGAATGGTTCATGCAATGACAATTTCCTGATGTATTTTCCTGTGTATAATTAATATATAACTGTCTTACTTGCAAAAAAAAAAAAAAAAGTCAAAGTATTTATTAATTGAATTGAGTTAATTTGTTTATATAAATGGTTTAGAATAATTTTATTTAAAATTGATCTTCCTTTGTTCTAAAATTTCATTCTAGAACAAATTCTGAGAGGCCATCTTCTTTTGTTCTATAATTCCATTTGTTGTTTGCAGGTTCCAAGAGACGGTTCTTCCTTGATACAGAGGTTCACTCATCATTGTTGGATTCTAAGAAATTGTCACCTCTTGAAATTGAGTTGCACTTGTCATTGCTGGGTGTTGTTGATACTGAGAGGATATCAATCATTTTGCACAAGCACCAACTTGTTGTGTTAAGGAAACAACCTAATTGAAGAATGCAATCTCCAATCCTTGTTCTTCAACACTAGTGGAAAGGAAGCTCCAACTCTATGTCTTGCATTCTTTGACACCAACTAGAAGGAACCTTCAAATTCCTATCCTTATCCCTTATTTCCACCCTACAATAAATGTATATACCATGAACTATGAATTTCATGATCTATCATTTATGCCTTATGCACTCTATAATATAAACAATCTGTAACTTTTGCAATATGTGACATGCATCTTCTACAATCTGCAATATCAATAATATGTAACTTCTATGATCTGCAATGTCAAGATATGTGATCTACGACTTCTACTTAAACTGATTTTACTGTATATCTCCTTTGCACATATCAATACTAGGTACCCCTCTAATTTGTGCACTATCTATTGTTTTTCTTCATTGCTTTTTGCGCGTTCAGCTCATTGTTGCATAAAATTCTTCTATATCAACAAGTCATTGATTCCCTAATTATTCAAAGCTTGCAAACTCAAAATATCACATCTTATTCATCTTCAATCTTACTTCAACATGTTCATCTCCCGCTTTTTTATACTATTCTTTCTCAAAAGATGCGTCCACAAGTTGGGGTTCCTTTGAGTGAGCGACACTCCTTATTCCTTGCTTCTTGTTAAGCTAATCACTCCATTCAATCTTTTGTCAGTGTACATATTTTGACAATCCATCCTCATGGGTTTTTGTGCACTTGAGTCCAATGACTTGGTGGTATTTATGCATATGGGTTCCATACCTTGGTGGGATTTGTGCACTTCATAAGCTTGCAAACTTATTCTCCAAATACTTCTTCAAACTGGCTTCATGTACATAGAGAACCATAACTCCATGGGTATCGTGCACTACTGATACTTGCATATATATTTTCTATATATTTCTTCAAGTTGGCTTCATAAAATACTTGCTTGACATCATTACTTTCAACACCAAAGTTCAATAATCATTCAATATCATGTTTCTTGCTTCCTTGCTTGAGATCATCATGCTTCTTGCTGGACAAGGTTCAACAATCTTCAAGTCTTTATGCTTCTTGATTTCCAAGGTTCAACAAGCTTCAAGTCTTTATGCTTATTTGATTGACATCAATGACAACATCAAAGTTCAACAAGTCTAATGTTGTGGAGATCCCAAAGGATCATTATGGAGGGTTTCTAACCCAAAGGAAATCATGGTTGTTAACTCCACCTTGTTCCATTGCAATCATTTGATGCAAATTGGATAAACACTAGAGTAAATCACATCCTCAACTCCTATGGTTTAAACATGGGACCTCCAGTTATTTTTGAACAAAGAAATGAATAGATTCCAACTTCAAACAATTTAGTAGAGGATTCTCGTCCAACCAAATTAATGAAAAGGACCCATCCTTACTAAAGAAACTACCATCTAATTCATGAAGTTATCAAGGGAAAAATAAACCTTGATTTAAATAGAATCTATTGTAAAGTATCTTGGAATCAAATTCCCTAGTGGAAGAGGAACTGGTTCTAACCTAACTGCTTAGGATCTTCCTCCAAGTCTCAGTGGTCTACAATAAGAAGATTCCCCATTTTTATTTGAAAAAAGGGGAAAGAGAGGCAAATGAGGGTTCTCATTGGTGGAAAGATAAAATATTTTGACCTATCTTTAACGATTTTGATTCCCCTCATAGAGCTTATAGGAGAGGATATTTTCTCATTAAATTAAAGGTTCATTTCAATAGAAAAATGGGGAAAATATAGGCAAGAGGCCATCATAAATTGAATATTCGTCTGGTGTGTCATTGTTTTTGTAGCAACAAGTAACATTGTTCTTCTTCTATTTATCTTCTCTTTCAATTCCCAATCTTATTGTAATCATCATTTGAGTAATAGACTTCGTAAAGGGAAGTAATGACCTAGGACAATGTTTATTTTCCCCAAACCCTTGTGCATTTATTGTATAATGAGATTGTTGTTTTTATAGTCTCTAACATTGGAGCTACTATTTTTTAAATGAACTTTTGTATTTATTCTGAAAGGAGGAACAAGGTTGTTGTTGTGATGGTAAATAATAGATACAATCAAGCTATCATACATTTTTCCATTTCATTTTATGTCCCACATGGTGTTGAATGAACCATTGGATCTATGCTTTCCTTGCAATTTGCTTTTTTATTTGATAAATATGTGTTAGAAAAGTAGTTTTTCCTCCTCCTAAATTCATATTTGTTCACTTTATTGGATTTATTTTGGAAGAAGAACTAGATTATGATTCCCATGGTTAAAAATATCATTCATATGGTTGAAACTCATTAATTCCGATGTTGGTTGTCTTATCATCACCCCTAAAATACAACTCTACATCTTTCTTATTTTGTTGTAAATAAATAATAGAGAGCAATTCCATACACTCCCTATCTATGTTATAAATTATGTCTAAGATTCATTGACTGGAATATGTTGTTCTTGGGTACTAGACAATAACTCTTACCATAGGAAAGATTGAGGGTAAGCCACCTTGGGCCCAAGAACTTGCTTGAAGGCATAGAGTGGTGTAGGAAGGTGCATCCCACACACCATGCCCTAACATTTGGAGCATATGTGTGAGAGAGGGAACAACTTAAAGGTCAACACATACATGAAAAAAAAATCACGGCCTTGCCCAACTTCAAACATTGGTGATACATAATTATCTATAATCTACTTACACATCTTGTTTAGATTTTAAAACAATATTCCATGGTTTAGTTCATGTCAATGATAGATTTTTTTTATCACAAGTGGCCATTAATTTGATGTTAAGCTTCAACTTCACTTACTACCTTGAATTTTTTTTTATTTTTTATATAATTATATAATTATTGTCTTCAATAAAAGATTTATTTCCTTAGTGTGGTTCTACCATTTTAAGACTACTGTTTGATTTGTTTTGTTTTCCACACCTCCCTTTCCTCCACTCATCACACACTAACAAGATCTTCACTCAAAAAGTTGCCTCATTAACTTATGACAAAATCTTGATCTAATTACAACTAACCAATAACTAATGGAGAAGCACAATTCCTCCTTTCCTCAACTTATGAATTCGTCCCACAATCACTTAGGACATTCCCATTTGTGAATGAAGAAATTGTGCTAGTTGTAATTAAATAAATGGTATACATTTTTCAACTTGCTATAAATAAGATGTACTAATCAAACTCTTCATTGTGTCAACCTATATTTTCATCTTAGCATTCCCATTTGCTAGTTACAGTTACATACTTTAACTTGTATTTTCATCTTAACATTCCTATTTGATAGTTACAATTACGTACTTTAACTTGTATTTTCATCTTAAGCATTCCCATTTGCTAGTTACAATTACATACTTTTAAGGAAAGGAAATTAAATACATTATTGCTAATCAATCTCTTCCTTGCGTCAACTTATGTATTCATCCTAGCATTCCCATTTGTTAATTACAATACATAAATAAGATAAATTGGGTCAAGATTGTATCATTTAATGAAAATAAATTAAATATATTATTATTAATAAAATAAAATTCAAATTCAAATAAATCTTACATAATCTATCTCAAATAAATATAAATACATAATCTATCTTAATCTTAATTTTCATATTTTTAATACATAAATTTTTTCAATAAAGTAAGCTTTCTTAATTTTTTTTATTTATGTAAATTGGGTCAAGATTGTATCATAAACTAAATATATTATTATTAATAATAAAAAAATTCAAATTCAAATAAATCTTATATAATTTATCTCAAATAAATATAAATAATCCATTTATATAAATTTATATAAATTTATATAAATGGATTATATAAATTTATATAATCCATCTTAATCTTAATTTTAATATTTTAAATAGAGAACACTTTTCAATAAAGTAAGCTTAAGTTTTTTTTAACTTTCTTAATTTAAATAATATAAAGCCAATGTATTATAAAAGAAGGTAATATCTATTTGTTTGTGGGAAGTGGTCGAATTATTTCCCCTGGAAACTGGGAATGAACAGTGTAGAAAAACGTAAATAAAAACACATTACAATACATGACACAAATCGAAAATGGTCGAGCGCGTTAGCTTCGCTTGGAAGTAATTGGCCCACTCTACGCAGAGATGAAGCGTGTTTACTTGTTATAGATTTGCTTTATTATCTTGCACTCAAGGTTATTCAACTGCATAACCAATTTGTTAAGTCTAAATTTGTTGGAACTTTCGAGGACTCTTCGGGGTCGTTGTCCAACGATAGATAGTTAACGACTTCTTTGAAAGCGATAATCATAATCATAATAATAATAATAATAATAATAATAAGATTTTAAAAACCGTACGGCTGTCGAAATCAATCGCCAAAGACGGACGATTAGAAATTCACAAAAGGAACCTGTATTAATCCAAAAAACCGTAGATTGCGGAGAATAACGCGATTCCGTAAAACCGCGTAGCCGTGGAGTCGCGGACATAGGAAGGAGGCGATAGGCTACTTCGTGGATGATTGCACTTAATCTGCCCTATAAATCAGAGGGGTAGCCTCACCATTTTATCCAGACTGAGTTTGACAGAATTTCTTTGTTCCAAGAGATAATTGAGTTTGACGGAATTTTTTTGTTCCAAAAGATTGCTAGAGGAAAATAATTCTCTTTCTTTGCGCGGCTGATCGTGAACGAAGGACTGCAGTCTTAGTATACTACAAAGACTAGAGATTATCGAAGATGGATGTCAGAGTTGCGATAGCAATCCCCAAAGATTGTGCCGGGCATATCTCAGCGTTGTCACGGCCAATGCTGCAGAAACATGAGATTGGGAAACTAGTTCCCACTCTTTCTGCTTCAAAAGGGAAGAAAGGAGTTAACTCCAGACAGCTCGTTGTAAAAGCTGCAAGCTCTGACGAATACCAATTTGGTTCGGGTACCTTTTTCTATTCTTGATCGCTGGGATTATGCTTCTTTCTCTGCAGACTGTTATGGCCGCGATTTGCCCCTCATATGGTTACGCTAAGCGCTGAATTGCTTTTTCTTTTTTGAATGCAGGCGGTCCAAACATGGTGGACGCGAATATGATACTTCTGAGAAAGCGAATGTTTGACCTAAAAATGCAGGAGACAAATTACAAGAGTCCCGAAGAGTACATGGAATGGGAGAAGGAATTGTATCCCGCGTATTATGCGAACGTATTGAGGGCAATGGAATGTTTGCAGTACTCTTTGATCAACACTCGCCTGATTGTTGCAATCGCACTTTTGAGTTTGATATCTGTCAGCGTTTCCTCATCGGTTCTTATTATATCAGTGGATTCTGTAAGCCGCGTGAGTGAAATTATGGTGGCGCTTCTTAGCAGTTTGCACGGATAATCATGTGCAAATGACTGAACTATAATTTGGAATTTATTACTTGTATACAAAAAATAGTTATAAACATTTGTTTTTCCCGTTCGCTTGACAGATTGGAGAGTTACGGAGATGTATTTTGATCTATGTCTATTAAATGTTCAGGATTGTTTTCACAATATATACATTGTGGGCAATTAGAAAGCAATGATCAAACTTGGAACACAAATTAAGGCGCGGATAAAATAGATATTGAAAATAATAATGTAAATCTATTTTTATGATCAAAATTGCTATTAAAATATACATAATTAACTTTAAATTTTTGTAAAATAAAAAAAGGGAAAAAAATGTTGTCACTCCCAAATTATTTAATTTTTATAAGGATCTTATTGTAATTCAAATCAATCTGCCATCAGGTTTAGATCACAGGTCCCTACTCTGAAATCAATCTGCCATCCGGTTTAGATCACAGGTCCCTACTCTGTATTCATCGTCAGGCGGCATTTTCATGTTATTTTCGTTGACTGTGGAGTAATGACTCTCTCAGTTAATAGGATGTTTCAGCTTGTTTTGTTGGTTGATTTTCTTTAGCAACACAGTGAATTATATTGGTTATGCTTTTCCTCTATAGTCATATATTGAGATTTAGAAGATTATAGCTTAAAGCCTTCATATATAGATAGGATGGTTTTGTTATTTTTTGCTATTTTAGAAAATATTTTTTCCCTAACAAAGAGATTGTTATTGTTGGTTTCTTTGATTCTAATAGAATATAAAATAAATTAATTTTTCAAAAGCACATTTTTCATTGTGAAAAAGAGTATTTAAGGTTGGGTTGATTGGTTTTGAATAACATCAATTATTTTCTGTAGATCCTCATAAAGAAATGGTAGTTCCGTAGCATTGAACCAAGCTATGCGGATGTTGAGAGCTAGTAGCTCCGTAGTAGGTACCTCTATGTCAACTTTAAATTGTGCATTGTGATATACAAAGACAACACAGCTAATTTTGTAATAAAAGAAAATAAAAACAACCTTTTGTCAATATTTATTTATTTATTTTTATCAACCAGAAACATGCTAGAAACCTGTGTCTTTGTATACAGCTAAGCTACAGCTGAAGTAGATTATGAGTCCAAATAGTTTTGTACACAGCTGAGCTAGAATTGGAGTAGATCATGAGTCCAAGTATTTGTAACAGTAAACCTGAGCCCGAGCCACCCTTAATTTAAATGTGAGAACAATCTACCCAGCAATAAGTACATTCATTAGACACACTACATCTGAAAGAGTAAAGCAATCTACACACAACATTAATCCACCGTAAAGTCCAATATACTAACCATCACCCATAATCAAGTTGACTAAAGCAACTAGAGTTAGCATGTTATAAATGTCAGTTGAAATCTTTCCAGCAATAAGTAAAACTATCACCATAATTATACTAGACATTGACATTATAGAATAACCACACCTCTCCCAAAAGAAAATTCGCTTCCCCTTTATATTTTAGATTTAAAGAATGACAAGACTCTTGAATTCTCCATTTAAATCTTTGAAACTAAGGAGTACTGACAGTTATACCAACGAAGCAACATCAGTACGCTTTCCACACAAGAATCTTGATGCCATTGAGGATGCCACCCACAACCGAGTCATCCATACATGACTCCACGATAAATATTGAGGCAATCGTGACCTCAGCTCAGTTACAAACGATTGCGCTTCTCCACGTTTTTTTATTCCGAGTTGTTTAAACAGGGGACTTTTTTATCTCTCATTTGGGTTGGTTTTTATCAGTTTTTCGTCATAAATATTTATGAAACTTCCAAAAGCTTCAAAAACATTGTTAGATCTTACAAAGTGTTTAAAGTTTTGATTTCATTTCTGAACTTAAAATTACCCAACAAACAACAAAATTTACAAATTTTGTAGATTAAATTCACCCAATTCAGCTGAAAGCCAAAAAAAAGTCCCCTAGCTAAAACAGCTCCTTTTTATTCCACTCACCTAAATTGTTATCTAAAACCTGTTAGAAACAATATTATTGTTTGACAGGCCACAACACCACTCACCTAAATTGTTATCTAAAACCTGTTAGAAACAATATTATTGTTTGACAGATCACAACACTAGTTTGAAAATCGGTCTAAAACTTCAAATACGTCCAAGTGATTGGTTCAAAAGGTTGTTGGTTACACGCCCAATACGACGCAGATGTTCTTAGTGGGCCAGATATCTCCCAAGGTCTGTAAGTTGGCCGTGCATTCTTATAACTGATACATCCTTGATATAATGGGGATTATAAATATCAAGATTGCCTTTGATGACCTCCACCTCGACAAGACACTTCTGTTGTAGATTTTGATAACCCGACGACTCTTCCCACCCGGATCCGTCCCATATACCGGTAGTCGTATCTTCGTCTTCTTTTACAAAGAATGTCTAAGAATATAAGCTTCTCCTCTTTATTTGGACTATCATAGCTAATTTTCAGTCACTCCTCTATACCCTTGGAGTATTTTCGACACTTTGCGAAATTATGCTTCCCTTTAAGAGATAATGGCAATACATCACAGCTACCCACAAACTTTTCAACCACTTGGTAAATCTTGCAACAAGATTATCTCGATGCGTAACTATAACTAACCTATAAGAAGCATATCTTCATCTGGTGAAATAATGGATTTATCTGGTTTATAGATCCACATCATCTAAAATGTGTGAAATAATGCATTTATCTGGTTTATAGATCCACATCATCTAAAATGTGTGGAAGTATCAGTTGATACTGCACCTTTCGGAATATAATGTGGACTAACGGTCATTTTGGAAATAATCCAACAAAATGATAAGAGAAAAACTGTGAGATGCTTTTTAAGATAGAGAGACCTTCATCCAGTGTTGTTCATTTTCACGTCCAACTAAATCAGTCCTTAATAGGTATACTTTGCAAGGAATTTAAAGATCCTCTACAGTTTTTTTTCCCTCGGACATCAAATAAAGAGAAGGAACGATGGTAATTTGTTCATTCACAGTTGAAGAATGATGTTGCCATGGTCATTTTTCCAACCCCGTGAGTCCCAAGATCTATCCTTCCCACTTTCTTGTTCTGTGTGCAATTATCATGCACTTGCAAAATATTTGAATTTGTCATCCAATCAAATCGGATATTTGGAGACATAAAAGGGTGTTTTAAGAACTACTTCCAGCACTCATTTGACAACAATGGCTAGCATCTTTCCCTTGTCACTGAATAATATTAAGAATAATTAACTTACTGGTAAGAAAATCCGAGGTCTAAATCGACTTCCAAAATGTAAAAAACAGTAAAATATTTGCGAAAGTACTGATAGCATTTTCTCTACCACTATGCCTCTTTGTCATATTCTCAAAAGACTAAGATTTGGAGGAATATTTGTTAAATAAGATAGTTTTGAGCCATTTTCCAACATGCTTCCCCATAATTGCATTGATCTATCTCAATTCTTTGCAACAACAAACTAAAAGTAAAACAATTTATATTACAAGGCTTGTGAAGACTCAAAAGAATAAGTGGGTATATATTTTTGCATAGTTCAAGGCAAACACCATTTTATTAGTCATCCCAACTACAAAGTTGAAGCATTCATTCTTAGGCAATGTGGCTCAACAATAACATGTACCTTGTACCATCCACTACTACTCTAAGCATCCCCCATAAATAACTCAACTCTTATATCGACATATTAACCCTTCAATGTTATGAAATTCTCATAGAACTTAAACAAAATCCATCTTGACATATTTCTACATTAATCATTTCTTTAAGATAGAGACACTATCTTAGACACATTAACAAACTAATCAGAGACTATCTCAACCACACATCGAAATAGGATTTAATTAGTTGGAGAGAATCTCTCATATCCATCTAGATCTAAAAAACTCTTAAAATTACACATGAGGGTTTCTTAGCTAGAGACAAACTTTACAATAGAAGGACCAATAATAAAAACAACCATAAACTTTAGTATGATCAAATATCACAAATACGACAAGTATGAGTTACTCATTCCAACATTCCCCCTTAACGAGTACTTGTCTCAATCTTCGTTAGATCAAGTCTTCATTGATTTGATGCATTAACTACTCCACTATGTACTGAAGAACATCATGATCGACAAATTCTATATCATGTCCAACTAATTGGCACTTGCATCGACTCATATCTCGATCTTGTGGACATCATTAAATTGTCAAAGTGCATATCAAAAAACAAGCATCCACTAGAATGCATGGATAGCTAATTGTGTTGCAACTGTTGGTCTGGAAGGATGTCCTTTAGGTACATGGTTCATTCAAATTCTTGACACTACAACAAAACCCTGTGATTAGCGTCTCTTTTAGCTTCCTTTTTAGTGTCCACTATCACTTTTAGTGTATTTTTCATCATTTTTTAGACAAAGTGGACGCTTTTAATAGCGTTATTTGTGTCCATTTTAAAACTATGGTGCTATTTTGGATGCTAATTAACATCCCAATTAGCGTCCCAATTAACGTCCCTTTTTAAAAGTTGGCCAGCGTTATTTTTGATGTTAACTAGCATCTCAATTAATGCCACAATTAGCATCCCAATTAGCATCACAATTAATGCCCCAATTAGCATCCCAATTAGCATCCCAATTAATGTCCACAAAAGCACCCCATATAACGCCTAGAATAGCCTCCAAAAAAACATCTTGAATAGCATAGCACCATATATTAATCCAGGGGTAGAAATGAGAAATGCACCATGAGTTTCAAAAGAAAAAACATCCAACATAGCGCCAAGGATAGAGATAGGAATTGTGCCTTGAAAACATCCAACATAATGCCATGAATAGAGCAAGGTATAACGCCTAGAATAATGCCAGAAATTTCGAAAGGAACCACGCTAGGAATTGCACTAGGTTTAGAGCTACGAATTGTGTTCAAAAAATGTCCGACAAAACGTTATATATATCAATGTCAATGATCATGATTCATGTGATAGTACTTTTGGATCTTGATTTATCATAGTGGCACCTAAATGATCATAATCATGGCACTTTTGGATCTTGATTAATCCTAATGAGGGGTAAAATACCTTAATGCCACCTAAATTAATCTAATGGCATTTGAGTGCCCCCAACAACATTTGATAGATCCTAATGGCATCTGATTGGCCCTAACAACATGACGATGATGCATTACGTTAATTATGATGGAGCGTATGGATATGATTTGATAAGTATAAGACTATATCATCCATTCTCATGAGGTAGTAGGGTTCCTTGCTCATTATTATCACAAGTATATTGATGATGACTATGATGAGGACAATGATGTTAATTTATTGTATGATGATGATGAGGATGTGGATGTTAACGCTGATTATGCATGTGGTAGCACTTTTGGATCCCAATTGATTCTAATGGCACCCAAATGTCTGTAACGACATCTAAATGACCCTATTATCATAGAAATGACTGTTATGACATATAAATGACCTTAACAATTATGTGACATGAATCCTAATGGTTATGAGTGATTAAGACCACTAATGGCATATGAGTGACCATGATGACAATGATGACAATGATTTTGTTTATTATGTACTTAATGCTAACGATGATGATGATAATGAGGATGATGATCAATATGGTGTTGATGTACCATATGGCATTAATGATGATGATGATGACAACGTTGAATTCCATGATGATGATGCATGTCATAATACTTATGGATACTGCGGGACTTGAGATACTGGAGTTAATAACAAGTAATAGAGGTTGTGAGGTGTTGACCATAAAATATTGTTATCCATTGGGTTTTACATTAACTAATATGGCCATTGGATTTAGTAGTTCCCCCACCCTCAACCCCCCCATCCCCCCTTACACCCCCCTTGTAGAAAGATAGTACAATACCACCTATCATAGTGCTACCAAAATGTCACCCTACAAGGTTTCTTTGGACAACCCCCCCATCCACACCCTCATTTTTAGCAAGAATGACCAAGAACATCCAAGGCACAAGAAGTGGATATCAATCTTAACACAAAATCTAACTTTTTTTGTACTCTTAAAGACATTTTGGTCTTGGTTTAAAATGGAATGAAGCAACAAGCATTTCAATAATTCTCATAGCATTACTAAGAAGAAGTGCATTAAATGTTTTTACATATTTGGCCTTATAAGTATACATCTCTCAAGGAAAAACAATTAGTTGCTCAAGTTTATGGACCCCATCAAATCATTCCAGCATTACGCTACACTATTGACCAATGTTTGATTCCCATTGGATTTATTTTACATGGTAAAAGAGTGATTGAAAACATAGAGTTAAATTCCCAACTTATAATAGTAGAAGATGGGAATTCACATGGACACACACATCACACACACACACATTGCATATCTAAGCGTGTCTCTATGTACTCTTTGAGAGTGACTTTTACTTGGAACTTTGAGTTAATCACAAGGCATTTAGAGATATGAGTTGAAATTATAACACCAAGACACAATGACTTGTATAACTATATTGCAAACCTAGGGTCACCTCCACATTCTATTTAGGTCTACCATTTTTAATGTGTAGGGCCTACTTTTTGTCTACCATATTCAAATATGAACTAATAATATTTTATCATTCACCCCCTAGGGCCTACTTTTTGTCTACAATATTCAAATATGAACTAATAAGCTTTTATCATTCACCCCCTTTAAGAAGGAAATGAGCAAGCAAGTGTCTCAAGTTATTGAGACCCGCACAAGTGTAATTGTGAATGGATAAACAACAACAATCAACAAATTGTAAACATAACTTATAACATTGGGAGACAATAACCAATGTGACCATATTATGGATCCAAACCACCTCCATACTCTATTTGAGGTTTGATGACCTTTTCTACAAAGCACATGAAAAAATCTAACGAGACTTTACAATTCATCACCATTTTAGGGAGGTGTCAATTAAACTAGTGCCTTGGGTCAGTAAGATCTCTATGAAGGAGAACACTAGGGAAAAATTGTAAACAACCATATAGGAATCACAAGTCCTGATAATAAATAATGGCAAAGTTAAATATAAACCATAAAATTTGCAAAATAAATAATCAAAATCAGAATTTTGAAGACATGTCATTTTTAAGAGTAATTATGTTTTTTATGTCTCTGCGCAATAGAGATATATATGAATCAAACATTCTTATTAATCAATCCATACCTTTGTCAAATTTTCTATCTCAAAGTAATGTTGAACATTATAATGAAAGAATATATATTTTTTAAAGTAGTAATTTATAAAACATCTTATTGGCCAGCCAATCGATGATACAAAAAGAGGAAATTTGAATCCTCTAGGAGTGATTCGAATCCCTGACTCCATATTGAATCTAGACATGGCTAACCTTGGAGAAATTACCATTAAAGACTCACTAGTGCAACTCTCGACAACTGAAACAACTAATAGTCAATTAATTGACCATGGTAGGTGAGAAAAGGAACCTATATCCTCAATTCATACAAAGGAGGCGCTTGGATAAGTAAGAGTGAATTGAATGTGTCCCATAAGAGCATGACTCAACACTAACTAGGGTGAACTGATGGTGGAACTTTTGTAACTCAATGTGGTCTCCTAAGATATAGGGAGTGTTCTCTAGATCTCTTAGATTTATGCATGAGGGTGCATCAAGTGGATAGTGGGCCCCAGATAATATCTCCATACACTAATGAAAGTGATAATGACATATTAATCTAGGAAACTGATAAATAAACTGAGGTGGTGGAAAAGGGAGGATTAATAATCCTAGCATGATGTTGACAACAATGATAATGATGTTGACAATGACAATGATGATGATCAACATATTCCAAAATAGAGTTGTTATTTCACATGTATAGATCGTATGTGTCCTCCATGACCCTTTTCCACTAATCAAATCTTTTTGGTTGACGATATTTCTTATGCCAAAGTTAATTATGAACAATTGACAACAATGTTGATAATCATGATGATGACGATGACGAAGACAATGATGCTGACATGAATGGTGATTATGATGTTATTGACATTGATGATGGTTATGATGACATTAACAGTAATGATGATAATGGCGATGACAATAACTATAATGATGACGATGCCAATGACCTTGGGAAATATTCCCAATTCTTAAAATTCCATCATGATCATCATGATGATCATGATCATGATCATGATCATTATCTAGGTCATAATCATCAACAATGACGATGATGACAATGCCATTAATGATGATGTTGATGATGACGATGACAATGACAATGATGTTGATGATAATGATGATAATGACAATGATGATGATGTGATTATATGAATATGATGACAACAATGATTATTTTGTTGATGTTGATAATGATGATGATATTGATCATAGTGTTGGAGATGATGAAGTTAATGAATATGGATATGATAATGATGTTTACAATGATAATGACGGGGATGATGACAATATTTGTGTGTGGTATTTTTAAATGTGTGTGTGGCATATTGGGACATTATTTAGGGACATAAATCATACTCTTAGACCCCAACACTTTCTTATAAGTCTAATGGGCCATGACTGTACTGATGATGATGACCATAAAAATGATGAATATTGTAATCATGATGATGAAAATGACAATAGTAATCATCATGATTATAATTACAATGAATGTGATGATGATGATTGTTGTCGTCCTCGTCGTTATTGTCATCATCATCATTCCCATTGTCATATAGTTCATGATCATTATCTAGGTCATCATCATCAACAATGACGATGATGACAATCCCATTAATGATGATGTTGATGATGACGATGACAATGACAATGATGTTGATGATAATGATGATAATGACAATGATGATGATGTGATTATATGAATATGATGACAACAATGAGTATTTTGTTGATGTTGATAATGTTGATGAAATTGATCATAGTGTTGGAGATGATGAAGTTAATGAATATGGATATGATAATGATGTTTACAATGATAATGACGAGGATGATGACAATATTTGTGTGTGGTTCTTGTAAATGTGTGTGTCACATATTGGGACATTATTTAGGGACATAAACAATACTCTTAGACCCCAACACTTTCTTATAAGTCTAATGGGCCATGACTGTACTGATGATGATGACCATAAAAATGATGAATATTGTAATCATGATGATGAAAATGACAATAGTAATCATCATGATTATAATTACAATGATTGTGATGATGATGATCATCATCATCCTCATCGTTATTTTCATCATCATCATTCCCATTTTCATCTAGTTTACCATCATCATCATTATTTTTATTCATGTCATTCTCATTATCGTTGTCATTTTTGTCATCATCACTATTATTATCATCATTGTCATCATCATAATCATCATTGTCATCTAGTTCATCATCATTATCATTATTATCTATTTCATCATCATCAATTTCACCATCATTGTCATCTAGGTCATCATCATCAATTCCATCATTGTTGTCATCGTCATCATCGGCGTCATTGCACTATTGAGGTATTGAAATAAGTGTTAAGTTTATTTTCATTAGTTTTTCTAGGGATTATTATTTCAATGAGTGTCTATGTGTGTGTTAATTGATTTCCAGGCCATTGTAGGAGAATGTTTTATCAAATATGATGTGATTCCATCCTCTGCAAAAAAACACACAAGTTAATAATGGTTCAAGTATCGATTACAAGAAATACCATGCTTGTGTGAATGATTTCATGCTATACCCTAGACAATTTGGAAAATATGAAAACTGATCTAAATAAAGAGAGAAACACTACCATTTGATGGTCAATTTAAGTAACATGCCATGAACGTCCTTGCACTACATTCCCTTGATCTCTAGATTTCAAGATTGTATCATTGTAAATCACTATCATTTATTATGTAGCAATACCATGAAAATAGAGTAGGGAGAGGGGAATTTGGTGATACCCAATGATTGCAATGCAATGAAACACACTAAAGAGTGGCCATAAAATTTACAAAAGGATCCATAAAGTATCATATAGGTCTAGAATTCGATGGAGTAGAGAATATTGTATATTGAAAATTTGGTTAATTTATTATAATCAAATCCCCAATTTATTTCTATTTTAAAGGAGCGTCTTATATTTTCACTTATTGTCCTAAGGAAGCATAAAGTTACGAAAATACTTATATATTCACAACCTCTCATAAAGGGGTTGTAGATATTATGGAATGATATAATAACATATGCAATATCAATTCTTAATCATGCATATTGAACTTTGTGATGTATTGGATACTTTGTTGGACAATACATGACCATCCAAAACTTATTGATTTTTTTAGATAAGTATATATTCTTTATTTAATTGGTGAAATTACACAATATACAAGTGCTCAATGCATTAATATGAAATGTTGACCACATTTAAAAAAAAAAAATTAAACTTTTGTACAAATAGATAAATTTCATATACAAATTGCATTAGAAGAGCTATATTCAAGAGACTCAAGTCACCTATGAAAAATTAACTCATTTTTATGAAAATTAATATGTGATTTGGCATGACAAATTAACTCATTTTTATGAAAATGTAGAAATTAAATCCTACAAAGTTTATGAGTCCAATAAGTTTGTATGATCCTTATGTCAAAACTCATTTAAAATCCCAAAGTTTAAAAAAATATTGAAATGCATAAAAATGTCCCTTTTGATTAATCAACTTCTAAATTCCTTACATATATTAAAAAATTTGTACATATCTATATGATTTAGAACCATTGAGGTTAAAGTCTCATAAATCCATTCCATTCCAATTTCCCTCCAAAAAGTAAAATTCCAATTTCCTTCTAAAAGTAAATTTTAGGACCTTGGTTGTTGAGGTTAAAGGCTTGTAAATCCATTCCATTCAAAAATCCCTCCAAAAAGAAAAAGTTCCAATTTCCCTCTAAAAGTAAATTTTAGGACCTTTGTTGTTGTGTGTTTTCTTATTATGAAATGTTGGTAGTGCATAATACATTCTCCAGAAACAAAAAAAAAACAATAAATATTATGGTAAACAAGATAAATATTTGTAGTACATTATGATTTTTCATAATTACACGAATTATTCACCTTTTCCTGGGACTGGTCCCCTTCCTTATCCTTGACCAATCAAATGAATATACCAAAATGAAAAAATATTTTTAGAATCTAAGGCAAAAGGCAATGTTAAAGGAAGAACCTTGGAATCTTATCAGGTTTGTGCCTACTCAAGATCTTAATCTGAAGCTCAGAGTGTGAGCTAAGTGAGTGAAATGGATATGGGAATGATGATTGTATTTTTTTCCTGTGTTTAAATCTCTACATTGTTGAGCCCTTTGTTTGGAAGGAAGGTCAAGAGATCGATACCGCTGGGATGAGTAGAG
Source organism: Pseudotsuga menziesii (assembly GCA_001517045.1). NCBI lineage: Eukaryota > Viridiplantae > Streptophyta > Pinopsida > Pinales > Pinaceae > Pseudotsuga > Pseudotsuga menziesii. The sequence continues at coordinate 36,916 of LPNX010656979.1, forward strand.
CCAATTTTCCCAATGGTTTTGTGTTCATAAAATTGACGTACGCTTACCATATGGAAGGAGCTTCCAAGTCTGGCAGACGAGGACAGAGAATTTGGGATACCTTTCAGCCGTAAATTGGGTATGGGTTTCTTTACTAGTCTCCCAGTATACAGTGATCAATCATATCCCTGTACTGTAATGTTGTTTACACATTCGGGATTTTGTAATTTTAGTTGTGTTTGGGCCTTCTTTTCTTTCAAGAATTATAGTTAACAATGCTACTGCTGATGTTTCGGTGGATGAATGCCACCATTACAAGCTATATGTCTTTTTTTTTGCTTTATCCATTTTTTTTGCATAATGGTAATTTATATGATGAAATTTATGTCTCCCTTCCAGCCCATCAATGGCGTGGCCAATTCCAAGAACCTGCACTATGAAAAAATTTTCTACGCCTAGATTTACGTTGGGTACTCAACTCTCTCTGGGCTGGGCTATGGTAAGTTCAAGTTTAGGGCCTCAGAGACCAAGTGGCCCTCCAAGGGGGATGAAGATGAGATTTATGCCACACACCTGAGAAAGCGAATACGTACATTATGAACCTTCTGTAAAAGCTATGAAAGGAGTGGACTCCCTTTCAGCCCAATTTGAGCGTGCGAGACTTCATTTTTGCGCTCTTCAATAAGAATTTGAAGCCCATGATGACTTCAGAGAGAAATTATGGTCTCTTTAATACTAATAGAAACGAGACCTTTGACCTCAACTTGAAAGGATTGAAGCGGATAATGTCTTGTTTGTCTCTGCTTCCTAGTCCGTCCACACGAAACAACACTATTTCCACCCCGACTACTACTTTCATCCCCCTTACTACTACGGCCACAAGCGACAAAAATAATTCCAGTTCAAATAGTTTCACCACTAAGGCAATGCTTTGAACTTTCATGTCTGTGTTGGGTTTTTTATATAAAATCTTGGTATTCTGCAAACCAATTGAGTTTTGTGCATGTGTTTTTCTATGCAACTCTGAAAACTAGAATCTCTTTAAGCATTTTGAGGCTTGAGCTTTGTGCATGTGTTTTTCTATGCAACTGTGAAAATTAGAAAATCTTTAAGCATTTTGAGGCCAGGAATAAGGTTTGCAGTTTTTGTGGCTTTTGTTCACTTGAAAACATAGTCCCAAAACAATCAATGAAATGAATTTTTTTCTATTAGGATTTGATTGTTCTAGGAGGGTTTGTTCCTCAACTCAAGTAGAGATGGTTTAAAAATTTAATGGGATTTTACAGTGTATTTTCCATTTTGGACAATTGTGTTGAATCCTTTTTCATGGGTTATTCAGAGAGAGAGAGAGAGAGCCTCAGGCCACCAAAACGAACCTCTATTTTGGACAACTTTGTTAGATCATTTTACATGGGTGATTTAGAGAGAGCCTCAAGTCACCTAAGCCAACCTTGCTTTTTTAGACTACTTTGCTAGATTTGTTTTCTTGGGTGATTTTGAGAGTGCCTCAAGTCATTAAAAGTGGCTTAAAACTTTGTTTGTTCATTTTCCTTGAAACCAACCTTCCATTTTGGATAAATTTGTTGGATCATTTTCCTTGGATGCTTTAGAGAATGCATTAGGTCACCCAAACTGTTATAAGTTTAATTATGGAAATATTAACTATGATGATTGAAAATTCATAAAAATTTGTTGTGTTTTAGTAAATCTATAGGTCTCTAATAAATAGAGAGTTACTTTTTTATAGATACAGAGTTACTTTTTGAGCTTTATACCTCTCCCATTAAAATTAAATCTATGATTTTTGACATGTTTCCCATTCGTTTGATAATTCATCTCTAAAAAAAATATGAAGTTAAGCTAAATCTTTCATTTTGGTTATAGGAAAACTTGTAAAATATTTTTTTGGTTCTGTGAACAAATCATTGTTATTTCAATACTTTGTACTTGCTTATGCCACAGTAAAATTTGTGACATGATTAAAAACTTTCTTATTCCATAGTAAAATTTGTTACATGATTAAATATTTATTTTAGTGTGGGAAATCTAATGCAATAAAAAATGAGGAGATTAGACACCCTCTCCCAAAGAGAGAGCTTAATCCAGTATTGAAATGTCTCAGCTTTGGTTTATCCTTGTAGGTCATTATTAGATGATGATTAGATCCTTCTCAGTGTTATGTTTTGTGGCAGAACATTTCAGAAAAACATTTCATTGAAGATGACTTCACCACTGTTTCACAAAAGGAAACTATTGGATCAACCACCTTCACTTCTACTTCTGAATATATCTCTCTAAGGTCCTTCATAATAGAGTCCAAATATATCTCTCCAATCCAAAAAATGGTATCTTCCCTTGACTCCTCAACCTTTGTAATGGCCATTGGATAACTCTTACTAATTTTACAAAGACCTTCTACCATCTTTGGCAATTCACTTGGGTTCAAAGGCTCAGTTGTTGTTTTGACAACTGATGGAGTGTTAAAGCGTAGAGGGAGAAAAATAAAAACATCTTCATCAAGATACTTAGGACAGAGTGTTGTTGTTTTCATAATCGAAGCATCTACACCCTCTATTAGAACCCAAGATCCAACAAGTGCTTTGCTTATAGGAATTCGATATTGAGCTTGGTAAGCCCACAGATTAGTTACTTCTTTAAATGACATGTCCTCCTCATCATTAGGAGAATATCCTTCTTCGAGTACTCGTGTATTTTTCCCTGTTTGGATTATGCCACTATAGACACTACCAAATGAATAAAAAACATTGGAATAAAATTTTGGATATAATTTAGTTACATTTACCATAAGGGGGGCTTCAGGTTCACAGTCTTTCATATCTTGGACAAGCGAGGTGTCTTGGGGACCGATGTATATATGATCTATCTTCTTAGCAACAACATCCTTTGCAGAAGGAATATGTTGCACCAGCATGTCTGTGAAGCCAGTTGTAGATCCAAAGATAGAGCTGGAAGATAATCTCATTAATGATCTCACATTACGTTTATATGCAACATTGCTAAGTGTCACACCCAACTCTATTAGGGTAGTCTTTACACTCTTTATGTGTTCACCAATCACTCGGATGTAAATTTTATACTAAGGTTCAAGAACAAATATTTCTTTGCATGGATTTTGAATATGGAAGCATTTTCAACATCCTTTAACTTTTTTAAAACAGTTTCCTAAACAATTTTTGCCAATGGGAAGATAAGGAATGTCCATGCTTACAAAACTATGAAATGTAATGCCAAATAGACAAGATGATAAAGTGTTAAGAAAATGCATTCCTTCCCACTTCCTATTTACAAAGAGAAACCTAAATAACCCTATCAACTTGATTGAAGTTTTCCTTCTTAAAGTTAGACAACTTGGCACATGTTATACACATAAATAATATATCTCATAGCCTATTCAAGTGAAGCATTTCCATGTAAAAGTAACACAATACCTGCATAGAATAACCTCTACCACCAGTTTTTATTGGATTACAATATAATAAAATAGACCTATTACATGAACCTAAAGGGATTGGGAGTAATGATGCAAAGTTGTTATTTTATCATTATTCATTAAGGTTTTAGTTCCATGGGTTTTATTTAGCACCTCAAGGTAGAAACACAGAGATTCATAGGCAGTGATTGAATTTATGGCACACATAGCACCACCCACAAGGATATATTAAAAATCAAAACCCATTCCATATTTTCCTCAATCCTTTCCATGTCATTTTAAGGGATTACCACATAATTTGTTGGCAATAGATTTATATTTATCAATAGAGTATCTTGTTTTCTAGGATAAACATCCTAGAAAGAAACGAAAATTGAAATATTTTTTAGTAGTTAGTCATATGGTGGATGCTTGCATGTGTCATTGTCTTACTTGCACCAAATGTCAAAATGATGGCATGACATGTCAAGTTTCATGAATTTATTACCATTTCAAAGTATAGGTCAAACTATGTTTACCCTCTTCACCTTACGCTATTGGCAGCTTTTTTCTTATGCCCACTATTTACAACCTACACTATCCTTTAGTATCCTTGATTCAAAGAGTAAGTCAATTACAATGCTCCAAATACTAAGGCTTGCAAGGAAGGTATGAGAAGAAAAATTGGCTCTTACCCAAGCCTAAATTGATGAAACAAGTTAAACCAACCACCTCCCAAAAGAGAAAAGAGAAGCAAGATAACCTCTTGTAAAAATCAACTGCAGGAAGAACATTGGAGATTGAACTTCAAGTTTTTATAGATTAAAATTTAAATTTGGAGACACAAATACAATTTTCTTTCAGAGAACAAATAAAAGGAAAATTACAAATTCAACTTCTTAAAAACTTCCTTTGGAATGGAGATAAAGATAAGATAAGATAATTTTATTAATTTCCAAGGAATGAACACAAAAGTAGGTAAATGGGACTATTTGGTATTAAGATGTTAATACAAAGTGGGAGCACTTAGGCAGCTCCTATGAAAATGAAATGCAGAAAGAAAGTATGACTAAAACCTAGATATTGAACTCCAAAGAGGGAGATCCAATCTAGGAGAGATATGTACATAGATAGTAGATATAGGGTCTGTGAAACAAATGGTGTATGTCTGTCATATTACATTGGGACCATCTCTCCTAACATCCAAGGCTAAGTGGAGAGAAAACCACTAACTTCTGTCAAATATTCAATCAGGTATTAGAATATTTCATGGGTCTTATGACTGAACCTAATGCCAACAGGAATGATGAACAATTTTGTTCCTTATATTATTAAGATTATTACATAAAGGGAAAATGGGGAGCTTTTCAACCTAGTTAAAGAGGAGGAATTGAATAAAATAATCTTCTCGATCCACCAGGATAAAGCTCCTGGTCCAGATGGATTTCTAGCCATATTTTATCAAAGGTTTTAGCACATCTTTATAAGGGACCTTGTCAAAATGGTTGAGGAAGCTAGATCCACTAGGAAGGTCAGTGGTAGAAATAATTTATTAACTCCACCTTCCTAACTTTAATCCCAGAAACGATCCAAATGATTTTTTGAGATTCCAACCCATTTCTTTTGTAAAGTCTCCTTTAAGGTTTGCTCCAAGATAATAGCAAGGAGGATTAGTGCATTACTATCCAATCTTATCTCTGGTGAATAAGGAATATTTGTCCCTAATCAACTCAGGAAGCTCTCTACTCGTCTAGGAAACCCCATTAGAAAAACATTATAATTAAGCTAGATATGTCGGCCTTTCCCCCTGCGACAAAAATTTCAGGTGTTCTGGGAATTTTGCAGTAGTTCCAGGAAATAAAATAGTCTCTTGCATCAACCTGACAACTACCTATAACATACCCATCCGTAGGAAGAAGTCATTTTATGAAGATAGAAATAAAAAGAAGCAATAATGGGAAGTTTTCAATCAGTCCAGGAATTCTTACCCCTGTGATCATACTTCTCAAATAAAAAAACTCAATACTCTCATTAATTATCATCAGGTGGCATTTTTAGGTATTCTGAGGCAGCAAGAATTCCAAAAGATGATTTGTTGGTATGACAAATTCATGTCCAAGAATCATTAGACAATTTGGGCACCTTTGATCTTCAAACATCAGGATTGTTGAAATTTTAATTATGGGCAACCTTGAACAGTCCTAACTAATCCTACAGGCCATGAAGATTAGAATTAATCACATGGAAGAAGGCTAGACAATAGTAATGAATAACTATTAACAATCCCTCTTCTCTTAGATGAGTAGGACAATGAGGCAACCTACAGTGTGGTTGGTAATGTTGAGTTCACAATCTTATAACATATACATGGGATGACCAGTGTTAAAATAATGTGACTACGAAAGTTATTTTATTTTTATTATTGTTATTCCTCCATTCGGAGATGTCCTTAATGTATTTGGTCATGTAAACGTCGTGAGATAAAACCTCTATTGTAACTCAGTTGCAACAAATCAAAATGGAGGGCATTGTATTCAACAGGTAGAAAAACCTTAACGAACAGTCTCAAATATTTGAACATTGCATCCCTAAAATGAAAATGGATACAAGTTGTACCGATATAAGGGATGAGCTGTTTGGGGTTGTTTGTAGATTACAATAGTGGATGAAGCAAAGCAGTTATACCCTCTGTTTTTCCTAGGAGCCAATGTAGCCTTCATTTTTCCCAGGATAACTATTAAGTATTTCTCCCATATGCGTAAGAATCTTGGGCCTCATGAGGATGGTTGGGCAGTCCCCTTGATAGAAAGTCACCTAGGTAGGTAAACCAATATATAGAAGTTTGTAATTAAATACTTTTCTTCAGGCTATGATCTCTATATTTTTGTAAGCATATGGATTTTTTCACAAACATGAGACAAACAACTGATCCTTGAATCCACTCAAAAGTAAAAAGTTCCTTTACTAAGTCATCATTGTGATCACAGATCATCATGCCTTGCTCTCAAACTTACTTTGGATTGATTTTTATAGATCTTTTAATCAATGCTTATATAAGAATCTGTGATGTCATAGCGAAGAAGCATTGCTTGGTGTATTAATGGCCTAAATGAAAAGCACCACCATGGTTATCTTACAGCTTAGATGAACAATGTCCAAAGCAACAGTTCATACCATTCTTCACATAAAATTAGAAAGAAAATAATTCCATCAAACAATTTTAAAACTTGGATGGTAGAATCCTTAAATAAGAATCTATAATGTAATCCTTAAAGTAAAATCAGTTAGGTTGGCTGAGAGAAAATTTATGGGAGCCTTTTCATATCGGCATGAGGTAGGATACAAGGATGATGGATGAAATTGAGATAGAGACACAAATGGATGGAAGGTCATAGAGTAGTGGATTCAACAATTTTTATCTTCATAGAAAAACAACTAAGTTTACCTAGCAGCAAATGTATGACTCAACATGGAATAATCAACACTAGTAAAAAGTAAACAAATGTAAAAATCCATTGGAACACAACATATTTTGGGAAAATATGATGAAATAAATTTGGTTTTTTAGTTGATGGATATTTTATCAGTGTTCTCTTTATTGCTGGGTTGTATGCCTTGCATTGGTTGGGTGATTCATTGTTTATTGAATGTTTCCTTGTTAGCGGATGTATTAAATAATTGCCATCTTCCTTTGTGTATGGAATGGTGTAATGGAATTGTGGTTTGGTTATAACTACGCAGTACAGGGGAGTGAGTCCATTGCCATTATAAAAATGGAATTATAATGTTCCCATGAAGGAAAAACAACTTAGTGTATACTTCATTCTCAGCAGTCTTTATTCTAAATAATTGGATAGCTACCAGCCTATTCATAAGTTCTTGGTGAATTAGGAATTATGGCCTTTCAAAATGAGAGAACTCTTGAAAAGATGCTTGATACATATTAATATGTTTTAATGCTTGCATTATTAAATGGGCATACTGTTGAGTACTAAACTGGTATAATGTAAAAAACAAAGTTTATTTACTTATTGGTGATAAAGAAGATAGAGTGGATTGCACTTTTGTGGGAATTGGTCTAGCCACCACAAGAAAGTCAACCAAGCAATCTGGAAGCGAAGCATTCATTCTAGATAAAGATTAAAAACCAAATTCTAGACAGAGCTTTGAAGCAAATCCATAGGCAATTGGAATGCTTGGGTGCCAGTACTTGGAGGGACCGCATTTAATGGTCATAGAAATTCTGTTAAATTTGTCATGCAAGTCTATTTAGCATTTTATTCTTTCGTATGCATGCGATGTGTTTTTCTTCCTAGTTATGTAACCATCTAATATATTTGTAACTTACATTCAATTTGAGCTTGGTTGTAAGCACATAGATATGAACCATAGTGTTGAATCTGTCGAACAAGTGATTATGGCATTGCGTATAGGTATTTAGTTGGCCATACTGATTGTTTCAATCTTGGATTATAAAAATTGAATCCCGTTGGATGTATGTTGGGTAGTTCATGTGAACAACAAACAAGGTATGCAAGCAACCCACATGATTGAAAAAACTATTGGAAGGAGTCAATTATTAATCATTTTTCATTTAATTGAGCAATACTTTCTTTTTTCTTTGTTGTTGTTTTGTGCAGGATATCTCAAGAATAAGCCTCATAGCCTTTAAGAGGGAAGCGATCTGTGTACAAGACAAAAGAACATAGGTTTATTTTTAATGTTAAAAGGGAAAATAATAAATAAAATAGTTTTTGCGTTGTTTTTCTTCATAAGAATAACATGTGTATAACCGCATTCAAAATCACTAAGTTGCAGGTCAAGGTTCATTTATTCCCTGGTAGTTAATGACTAAAAGCCTCTGATTCAAGGAAGAAAGCCAAGGAACTATTTATAGCTAGAAACTCCACCATATAAAGACTCCACAAGGGTAATCTAGTTCCCATAAAATTTGGATTCCAGTTCCATAGTTACAAAGTTCGTGTCTTAAGAAAAGTGACTTCCTCCTCTATAAAATCTGGACCTATATATAAGTATAGAGTCACAACCTTTCAATAGGCATGGTAATAAATGTAAGATATCATTCCAGTCTATAGAAAGTCATGCCTAGCAAGGAAGGTCACATTAGGGCAGGCTCCATATCTCTAAGGAAAGTCAAAGATTGTAGTTTCCCTAATTCTAGATCACCCTACCATCAAAGGGTCAAGTGGAAATACAACACACTTAAATGGTAATATAATTTCTTTCTTCTGAACCCACCTAAGCTTATAACTAACCTAACCAATTTATCAGCCTAGCACTTTGGAGAGTAATGCATCTCCATTTCTTACACGACCCAAGTTTAACAATGCAAAAGTTGTCAAAACCTGTTCAGAGTTTCCCTAATGTTTCCCTCCATAATCCAACCTCAGAAGAACCTCTCCCTTCAGTATTTAGTTCACTTACGCTCACTCAATACATCCTTATTATTACATACGTAATATGGTTTTCTTATGCTCCTTTGACTTATTTATAGTAAGAGTGCATAAATGCTATCTCTATCGGATGGGGGAATAGAAATAATCCCTTTTGGTGAGAGCTTTTATTTGTTGGAATAGATGGATAAGCAGTAATAAGGAAGGCATGAGATAGATAGGTTAGCAACCAACGTGGTAGGTAGGGGAATGGGTCCAGCATAAATATAAGAACACAACAGAGCAATAATCCCAATGGATAGATAGGCTCTTTAACCGGGATTATAAATAACATTCTAAACACGTCTTCCTTTTTATATGATTTTGGTCGAGGTCACAAAGTGATTATTTTGGTTTTCAAATATTTATAGGGTTTTGGGGGGGGTTTACGTTCACAAGGACCCTGGATTATGTATAAAAATGTCAATGGAGACATCATGGTGGTTCCAACACCTCCATTTGTTTTTGAACCCAACATATGTCCACTTGTTACTTCACTACACTCGGGGTAGCTTAAGTCACGGTATTTTCTCTTCCCAGGACCCCGTTCAGTCTAGACCCCTAAGGATTGTAAATTTTACACACGGTGTTTAAATGAGGATCAACTTAAAACACAACAGGCTCCTATGATTTGTTTGCATCTCTGTACCAATTTTATTTCCCCTACATGAACCTGAGTTCAAGTTATGGCATCTACCTTTATCTGGTCCCCTAGCGAGTAGCCTACATCCCCTATCCCATTCAGTCAAGATGCTTTCTAGGTCAAATCAATAGGTAAAGATCCCAAATTCCCTTAATGACGAGACTCTCCTGTGCCTACCCCAGGTTCAATTCTTCCTAGCAGTCCGAACCAGTTTGCTACTATTGCTACTTGACCTTATAATGGAAGAACAAAATCCTCCTGATTGCCTAAAGGCCTGAAGAGTAAATCGCCACTCCACTAGTGCATTTCCTTGTCATTGGATCACTTCATTTATGTATCTATGGCCTTTCGCCTAGTGTTTTCTATTCCATATATGCTTGTTCTACCTTCTCCTTCCCCAGTTTTATAAAGCAATTTAACACTGGGTGAAGAAGGTAAATTGCATTAGTAGATGCATTAGTAGAGCTCTTAGATGCATGTGATAATGTTAGGATTTGCCTTTCAATGGCATAGCAAGCTATACAATATATTCCAGCAGTAAAGCATGCATGCTACTAATTTTTTGGGGAAGAGCACTCTGCTAAGCCACATATAATATCATTGATACTGGAAGTATATTGGGATGCATAAGATGGATGCTTTTTAATTAGAATCGTTGAGAGGGATGTGAGCGAATTCATGTGGCCATCGCAAGTGGGATATTCGGTCGGTATGTTCATTTGGGGAGATAGATATAGTATTCTCCATAGGCGCTCGACCAAAGTGAGAGATTCATGTCGCATTCTCTCCCTCAATTCAGAATAATGCTTGCTTAATAAGCCAATGGATAGAAATATTTTTTGCCACTCCACCTTTTCAAGTCATATGTAACTGGCATTCCAGCTCCACTCTTTTAGATTTCGAAGATTTCTCCCGCTCATAAACCAATTATGGATAGAAGAGAAGAGTCGATGCCTCACAGGTATCGAATCAAGCTTCAGACCACCGAGCAAATAGCATTGGTTGGTGAGATGCTCTGAAGGGAAAAAGACCCATGCTTCTCTTACAGTTTACATGAAAAATGTCAAAGAAACAACTTATAACTTCACATTACTCAAGATTTCAAACTAGAGAATTTCATATCACCTATAATGCTTCTATACTATTCTCTATTGAGGACATTCCTATCATAGAGACAGGTGTCAGCCATGAAGCAACCATAGCAGAAGCTGCTGCTACTGCCACAGGAGAGTAATAACTGTCAAGTAAAATTGGAAGGATAAGTTACATGTTAAACAAGAAAATATAACATGCCTTTGTATTAATTACAACCCTAGTCTCAAGAAAGTAGAAAGTGACCATAGTCCATATACATTACCCCAAGTGAGGAAATCCTGAAGGCCAACCAAACATTCCCATGGAAACATGTAATTGTGTTCTTGGAGAATTACATTTTGTGGTGGCCATTGTTAAAACATTTGAATCTGGATCCCAAAAGAGCCATATTAATAAGAGTTGAATCATCAGATGCAAGAAAGTGAAGAAACTATGCAAAAGTACACTAGTGGAAAATGAGATATTAGTGACCATGAGACCAAAAATTTTGGTCACCACAATTTTTTTAAAGGGATAAATGACCAAAATTGATATTTTAAGTGATCTAACTAAAAAATACCAAGATAAATGACCACTTTTGGTCACGGGAGAAAAACCAACTAAAAACGACCAAGATAAATGACCAAACTTGATCACGGGATCACTAGACTACAAATGACCAGATTACAATTGGTCATTTATTTGGTCATTTTTAGTTGTGTCACTCCGACAATGGAAAAAATTACAAAATTGACAATGCATTTGTACATTTTACTAAATTCTAACATTGTAGATGGATTTAGAGACCCCCTTGCAGATGGATTCAGAGACCCCTTTAGGGGTCTCTGAATCCATCTGCAGTGTTAGAATTTGGTAAATTGTAGACCTTGACATGGATTCAATAGTTTATTCCCTCATTTTTTCATTAGTTGGATAGAGCTTTGTTTTCACAATGTATTCTTTGTTATTCTCATCAATAGTTCTGCCTCTCTGTTGTTTACCTTAACCTGTAGCCTATGCTAAAGTTTTATGTTATCCCCTCTACAACGTCCTAGCGAGAAACCAAATTGATTGTGATATTTCCATTGGCATCATTATAATACTTCCCATAAACATACCCCATAGGTGCCATAATAGTGTATCGTGCATGTATATTAATCAAGGACGCCACACCCTAGCTTCCACTATTACAACACCTAGCATTGAGTGACATAATGTATATATATTTCATTATATATATTAATATTATAGCATATATGTTTATATGTATATATTATATTATATTTCGTCATATAATATATATTATATAACTTACAATTAATTTAACCTAATTATAATCATAATCACAATTTAAAAAGTAATGCCATTCTGTCTTACATTATCCTTTAGAGTTGCATCTTAAAACTTTAGACAACAACATAAGTCCAAGTAAAGCTACTATTTAATCAATCTTCATTTCCTTTAGAGTTTCATCTTAAAACTTTGGACAACAACATAAGCCCAAGTAAAGTTAGTATTTAATCAATCTTCATTTCTATTATATTTGGAAATATAAAAACCAATAAATTATGTTATTCGATTATAGTTTGAAATTCAATTTATTTTTTATTTTATAATTTTAATTTTAAAATTTAGTATATAATTTTTTTTCCTATTTAGCTTGAATGATTATAATGACATTTCAATCAATTTTTTACCTACGTAAATTGTGGTACATCAATTTGATTTACTTAAGGTATATTTATAAATTATAAATGTGATTATGTAAAATTATCTTTATTAAATAAAAGAATATATTATTTATTTTTGTAACTTACGAATATGTTTTATAGTATATATTATATAACTTTTATTGTTGAGTTTTATATTGGAAATTGTCTTCTAGGGATGCAATTAATGCAGGATTCCATTTTTGGCTACTGGAAAAGGGGGGAATCCTTGAAGGCTATCTTGAGATACAAGGGATTCAAAAAATGGATCTATGGCGGAGACAGATAGGCGTTGACTTGTGGTAATTGATTAGGATACTTGCAAGATTGCAATATTAGGAGAGATCCAGATTGAGGGGAGCAACTAGGATTCGATTAACAGGGATTTCTTATCCAGGTTGGTGATAGAATGTTGTTTTATGACATATTAATCCTGGAATGGGGACCTCGTTGTTGGGTTTTAGATAAATGCAGGCTTAGCAGAGATGTGGAACATAATAAAATCAATGGTGAGCATGATAAATGCAGTCTTTTGATGGTTGCAGCCTAGGTTCAGGTTTTTTGTTATATCATTTTGATTTGAGTATTGTAACTATATAGCAGTAGAGGAGATATTTCATTTTTTGGTTATTGGGTTTTGGATTTTAAAGAAAAAGGATTTGTAATAGCATGTCTTCACCAGCAGTATCCCCACTTGCTTCTCCTAGTTTTGTCCAACCTTCTCCTCTGGGAAATAATGGGACAACCCCTAGCACAACTCCATCAGTTTGATCCCCTCCTCCCACCTCTTCTCCTCCTCCACCTGCTTCTCCCTACCTAGTATCTGCTCCTCCCCCGTCTCTAGTGACTGGTTCACCACCTTCTGCAACTGCCCTTACTCATTCACCTCCCTCTAACTCTTATGAACCACCTGGATTTACCCCAACTATTCATTCTCCTCTGCCACCGTCTCACACTTCTACACTACCTATGTCACCCACCCCTCCTATTTCACCTTCACCTCCTCCTCCCACTCATTCTTCTCTGTCACCTGCATCATCTACCCCTCCTATTGCATTTATGTCCCCTCCTCCTCCCACTCCTATAAAAGTGACCCCTACTCTCAATGCACAACCACCATCATCCTCTTCAAATTCCACCCCTCCAATTTCCTGCTCTTCACCTCCTTTTTCAACACCATCGCCACCCCTCCAAATTTGCCAACCCCTTCTGCATCTCCACCCAACTCAACCTCAACTCCCAAAAGCTTATCTTCACCACCCCCGAAATGCTCCATCTACTAAAGGTTTTTCTCCACCTACAACAATTATTTCTGGATCAACTCCATCTCTAACACTGTCAACCAGTACTCCACCTCCTCGAAACAACCCATTTACTAGTTCACATTCGACACCCCACCTCCTTTATCTTCGGAGTCTCCAAGTTCTAGTGGAGGGAGTACTTCAATAGAAATTGGAGTTGCAGTGGCTGGTTTAGTTGTACTTTCTTTGTGTGGGGTTCTCATTTGGTACATAAGGAAGAAAAAAAGGCGTATCTTGGCAATCACTATGGGCCTCTTCCACTGGGAGGTGTTTCCTATAAATCAAGCAAGATATAACAGTGTCTATAATTAAACTCCACTCAAAACTTAACAATTCTTTGCTATGCATTTTCCTGATAAGTTAATGCTATTGTAGATTTTGTTCTTTTAATTACTTCCAAGTTCCTATTTGTTTAGTATAGTATTGTTGAGATAATGATCATTGTAATGAATTTCCATAGTCTGATTCATAGATAAAATTTTGCATAAATCATCAAAACGTGAAGAGACAACGAACTTTTCTTTGAAGAAGGTTAAGGAGATTCCCTATTTTTTGAAACAAAGAATTAGGATCTATATAGTATGATTGCTTATGTTTTGTATATAATCATATTTTGACACCATCAAACAATTTTTTTTTGTTGCATTGCAGATGGAATGCATGGCTCTATTTCATGCCCTTCAGATCAATATCTTGTAAAAGTTTCTCCATCGCCTCCTACTCCAGGAGATGGTTCTTCAAGAACTGCTATTGTTGGAGTTCCACCAAGGTCAGTGGATACACCCAGGATTGGTAACTCATCCTGGTCCACTTACGAAGAACTGGCTGTTGCAACGAATGGATTCTCACCACAGAATGTTCTCAAGGAGGGTGGTTTTGGATGTGTATACAAAGGATGTCTGCCAAATGGGCAAGTGGTGGAAGTTAAACAACTCAAAGTGGGTAGTGGGAAAGGAGAAGAGAATTTTGTGCTAAGGTAGATATCATTAGTAGGGTACACCATAGACATATGGTTTCTCTAGTGGGTTATTGCATTGTTGATAGTCAATGATTGCTTGTATACTACTATGTCCTGAATGGTACCCTTGAATACCATATTCATGGTAGGAAACCTTTATTGAACATCGAATTACAACTCCTGAACTATTTCTTTTTTTCACCACCACTTCTTGAACACCCTTCCTTATTCATTGAATTCTTCCATCTGTTGGCACAACATCGTGAATGTTTGCTTCACTCTCTTACATCACTCAAGATATATGATTTGTAATAGTGTTTAATATTTTATATTTCTTCAGGATTTAGATGACTTATATCATGTATCTTTTATCAGATATTTGATATATGATAGTGCTTATCTGCATAGGGGGACAGATACCTATGATGGATTGGGAAACCATGATGAGAATTATTGTTGGAGCAGCACGTGGAATAGCATATTTACATGAATATTGTAGACCCATTGCATACCACTCATCATTTATACTTCTTTATTTTGGTTGTCCCAGGATGTTAATTCATTGAATGATGGAGTTTTCTTCAATTTCTTTCTACAGGACATCCCAAAATAATTCACAGGGATATCAAGGGATCAAACATTCTTCTAGATGGCATATTTTAAGCTCAGGTATGGCCTCTTTAGGAATTATCATCATAACCAGATGGATACTTGTTGTATACTTTTTATTATCATATTCCCTTATGTTGGTTAGATTCTTGTTTCTGATGGGTGTTACTTATTTGTAGGTGTCAAATTTTGGACTTGCAAAACTAGCATTAGATACCAATGCACATGTGACAACACGTGTCATGGGAACCTTTGGGTAAGTTGTAGATGTTGCCATTTTCTTGAATTCCTAAGTATTGATTTTTGTAATTGACTGGTTTACTAAGAAGGTCTGGATGCTACCTATGAAGTGTAAATTTTCCTAACACTAATTTGAGTGTTTCAGGTATATGGCACTAGAATATGCATTAAGTGGAAAGCTCATTGTCAGTTCTGATGTATTCTCATTTGGGGTTGTGTTATTGGAACTTGTGACTGGGTGGAATCTCATTGATGTCTCACAGCCTCTTGGAGATGAGAGCTTGGTTGAACGGATGTGTATATATTCTGAAACCACTATCAATTTGATTCTTATGTCGTAAATGAAAGAGAAATGCATCTTTTATAGGGAGTTTTGCAAGATTTTTTTTCCTGTGCTACACTCTATATTTATAACAAGTTTTACTTTAAGTTGGAACTAGATTCACATGTGTGTCAAAAATTTCATCAGAATAATGTTTCATTCCTGCAAGGGAAACTGAGTCATGAAGTGCCATATCATGAATTTTGGCTTTTTTAGCAGAAGCATTCATTGTATACCATTGAAATAATGAACTGCTGGGGTTTCATGATTTCATGGACATACTTTACTAATAATTCAATTATCATAAAACTATGGTGTCTTCCTTTCTAGGCTTTGTAATATCAGCTGGTCCTAATTTCCAATTTACCATTTTTAGTTATGGTGGACAGTGTAATTCCCTAGATAAGTTGTGGTTAGAATAAGAAAAGGAAAATCAAAGGTTTTATGTTGTGTTAGCATATAAGCAACTGATCAAGAACCAATCCTTGAGCCTTGGAAAAAACATGTTGATTTACCTCTTTTAGATTCATTGCATATTTTATTTAGAAAGGTATCAGATTAGTTTGTCCCTGGTAGAAAATGCGGTGGAAAAAGATAGCCATATGTTTGAGTTTTTTCCCTCCACTGTCCACTCAGCTCTACAACTGTAGGAGGATAAAGGAGAGGAAAATAATTTGTAGGAAAAGACAAGGGAGAGTGAGGTACAACAAGTAAACAAAATGACCATGGCACACTGAAGAATGAAGAAAAATAATAAGATAGGGTAAATTAAGAATTTTTTTTAGCTTTTATTAATGTCCAGGAATTACCAAAAAATTAGGTTAATGGGGCTCAAGAGTAAAAAATAAATCCAGTAGTGACATACTGAAGGAGTGCCAAGAATCTCTTATAAGCTAAAAAGTTAAAAATAAAAGTAAAGAAGCTAAAAAACTGTATGAGAAAAGTAATAAAAATCGTAACACTAGATACAACATGACAAAAGGATACACCACATTAGAAGTAGGAACATAATAGGAGGGAAAATAGGAATCCCCAATAACATCAGAAATAGAGGTGGAAGTGGGAGTAAAGGAGGAGGAAGAGAGCATTCTTGTTGGACCCATCAACTATAGAGGAGGCAGTACACTGTCCAATGTCATCCTTGGGGAAATGACCAGGTCCGAGAGGGATGAACTGTAAAACCACGATAAAAGGTAGCATGACCGAGGAAAAGAAGGATAAAGAAAGAAATTAGAGTAAAAATCCTAAAAACATAAAACCCAAATTTAAGCAAGATTGAAAAGAATCTTATTGAATTATCCTTTTTCTAGATATCTGGAAAGGACTTGGAAATTTCCCTTTAATTGCAGTCTCTAGAATGGAAATGTGCATGTTTCAAACATTGGCATGTGTATATATTCATAGCCAAAATGTTTTTGGTGTCTCTATGGTGAGTAGATATTTGAGTGGCTTAATTACATTTCTCACTGGTAGATCGTTTTTTAAAACTTTCATGAAATAAATATCCAGGAAAAACCTACTTAGCAGATTCCCTCATTTCGAGGATGGTACCCAAAGTAAACTAGGTTCTTCAGGGCTCAAGGCCTATACAATAATATTGAAAATTTAAATATAATCATTACGAGCTCAACATGTCACTTGTGGGAAGTGATTTTGGGTGGGGAGGATAACACTCCTCTCAACTTCCCATGATAGAACCAATTGATATTTGTCACAGGTAGATATTTCCAGATAGATTTTATTATCTATCAAGATAAGTTAAACTAAATTTCAGGATTCTGCTTAAATTAATCCATCATTTAATTTCCAGTTCAACAAAACTCAGATAAATTTCATCGAGCCTATTTTGAGTGAAAATGATTTCTTAGCCGGTCCTATTGAATCATTATCATTTCTCAAACAGTGATGCCACATTTTTCAGTATGTAGAAGTTTGTTATTTTCCTTGCAGTCTTTGGGGGACATCCTTTATTGATTGCCTTCCTTGCATTGACAAGTTTTAAGCTCTGTAGGCTCGACCTTTACTTAGTCATGCCCTTGAAGAGGGAAACTTTGAAGAATTAGCTGATCTAAGGCTGGTGAACAACTTTGATGGGGGTGAAATGTTCTTTATGGTTGAAGCTGCAGCAGCATGTGTGCGCCACTCTGCTTGTAAAATGCCAAGGATGGGGATGTAGGTAACTATTTTCTCAGTTCAAACTTCAATCATTATATATTTCTCATGCCTTGCGATAATGTTGGTGTGATGCTGTTTGTCTTTGTGTAGATTGTAAGGGAATTGGGAAGTAATGCTACCATTGATGATTTGAACAATGGAGTCAAACCTAGTGAGAGCATAATGTATAATTCTGCATAGTACTCTCAAGATATCAAGAGATTCAGGAGGATGGCATTTATCATCCAAAGCAATGCTAGTGATTTAAGTGAAGTTACCAGTCAATATGATACAAATATTTCTACATATAGCAATGTGTTTCGTAAGATAAAGGAATCAGAAGCTAAACAAACTAGGAAGTGGAATTCAGAGTTGGGCTTGCCTTTTGCTTGTGGTAGCAAGTCACCAAGCAGTTGTGAATCAAAGACGTGTCCAATAAACAGTTCACATTTTTATAGGGATGAAACAAGTCAGAAAATTTCTGGTGAGGCTTCAGTTACTATCAATTTTAAATCTCTTACAGGACGTTATCTACCCTCTTAGAGAAATTTTTGACCCAAATGAAAGAATGTATGAGTGGCTTCTATCAATATTGGATCAATAGTCCCACCATATGAATTACTTACAAGATGTTGTTAAGAAATTCAATTCTATGCAGTTGGGAAGGCGACTAAATCCAACGAAGGAGGTTCCTAGTAATTCATTTGATTTTTAAATTTTAAATCTTGGTGTAAGAAATGTTCCTGATCCATCGCATTTGTTTTTATACATCAAAGATCCATCATTGCATTATAAAACTTGTTAGGTTCTTTAGTTCTTAATTTTTATGAAGTCTTTGAACCTGCCTAATTAGCTTCTAATTGAGCTATTAGACTAATTCTATATTATATCCTCCTAAAGTTTCTTGTCACGATATGTTTGATAGTAATGTTGATCCATGAACTGTTTGTTTGGTATGCATATTTGTGGTCAGTTTACAAAAAGGGTTGGTGACATTAACAAATGAATTTTACTTATAATTGTATTGAAAAATTAAAATCTATATAAGCTAGTGTTTCAAAAGATATATTTTTTTCATTATTTGGTTTGTTCCTGCAATTTTCAGAATCTTTTGGAAATTCCTACGGTCAAGAAAAACATGGGGCAAACACTGATGGAGTTGAGCCATCCAAGGCTCTTGGAGGTCCACATCAGAATTGCATAACGTATTGACCCTCATGCACATCATAAAATATGTAAGCATTGTCTCCTTTCAGAGGTGTAGTATGCAAAAGAGCTTCCTACTGAAGTTCAACACTAAATTTAACTTTTAGCCAAGTTTTAGCACCTCTATCACAAACAAAACTGAATACTAGAAAAAAAAAATCAATTTGATTGTCTCGGACCACAACTATTACAAATCAACAATGCTACTTTAGAAGCATGTATTATATTTGACTAAATGTATAGACTCACTGAGGGTTGTAAAAATGTAGAAAGCAGTGCAGGATCGTTTAAAAACAAGAAAATTAATGGTCTAGACATTTCAATTTGCATGAGCCATTCTGGTAGTCAATATTTGATTCAAGATAGTATATCTTTATCTCCAATTTATTCCATTTGGGTTTAAAAAACTCCATTTGTATCAGATTGCATGTATTGTGCAAAAAACGTCGCACAACCAAGTTATAGTATAGTTCCCATCTATCAGATTTAGACCAAACAAGCTTATAATCTTGAGTTGACCGCAATTTTATTCTACCTAAGGATAACTCATGAGTGTGTTCCTTCACCAATGTACACAAGTCGCTTCTAAGAGAGTAAGTACACAAATTGCTTCTAGTTTATTGAAATAAAACAAACTAATCATAAAAAATGCTTCATCAAAGGTAAAATGAATAATTATGCAGTTGTGAAAATAGGTGAAGAGGCAATGGATGACTTGTTTAAAATTGTTTCTTCTATAGATAGTCAATTACACTAAGCGTCTGCTGTTAAGGATAGCTAGTTTTGGCTCTAAAGATTCAGTCATTTGAACTATCAAAATATGTTATTGCTTAGAAAAAGGGGTAGGTTATTGGTAGAGAATCATTTCCCCGTGGAGCACAAAAGCACTTAACATTGATCCATAGTGACATTTGTGGTCATGGGCCTATGAGCCCCTTTTTGTATGTGTTTTAATGGTAGCTATGGAGAAAGGTAGGTTTTTCCAAATGTTTGTTCTCCATAGACTAAATATTTTAATATCCCTGAGGCTAGTTGCAGAAGTATAGTTTACTGAAAAAGAAAGCGACCTATAAAGAATAAAGTGGTAGCTAGCATACTAGGAAAGAAAACCTATAATAGAAGAGAAGCAACAAACTTTCACCAATGCAATGTATCCACTCTGATCATCAAGTATTCAGGGAAATTTTTCATTGTAGCAAGAAATGTTGAGGATGTTCTTGAAGATACCATAAAAGAGATTGCTAAAAACAAAAGCAGTGAATAATTTTCAGTTCTCACCAATTTTCTTGTCCATCAATTAAAAATAAATTGCTCACCATGCTGCATGCATGTGCATATCAGATAGATGAATGCAAGATACCCATCCTCCTTATGTTTTGGTAGTAGATCCTAAACTACAAAATTCAAATTGTGTACAGATCATCAGTAAGAGAATATGATATCTATATAAGTTGAGGGAAAAATTATGCCAATGGGTTCACCATGTACTAGAACTTTAGCAGCCAAAACATGACAAGTAGTTTTTGGAGATATCATGGAAGTAGAAGTGAAAGGAATTTGAAGAGAGAGTATCCAGTAAAGAAGCAAGCCTAATATTTTAGTACAATGGTTATCTAAAGGAGGAACTAAGTGAATTTCATGTGCATGATTTGGAAAAAATTACATAAACAAATGTGGTTGGAAACTTAATTGGAAACAAAATCTAAGGATCTGAGATGTGTTTACTATCTATCAAAAATACACCGGTGACAAAGGAGACAGTGCTAGGGGTGAGCGATGATTAATATAGAGATTTATAGTATGCATTCATGTCTCCTTTGTCTATACAAAACTAGGAAATCGATTATATGTTGACTATGTTAAGTAAATGATTGTACAACTAGAAATGGTTGGTTGGAATAGTTGCAAATTCAGGTCAGCATCTCCACTTTATTTTAGCTAGAGTATTGTTGGAATAAACGGATTTAGAATGACCATATGATCAGTTGAAGTGAGGGCCAAAGGTAGGAGTAAAATATGAGGAAAAAAGATAAATAAGATAGAGCTCTATCAATAAGAAAGGAAGCACAAGAAAATAAAGTCTAGAAACATTATCCAACTCTAGGTGTTGAAACATGGTGTAGAAGGGAAAATATGGACTGCAAACTGTACTAGGGTTGCAGCTTGTTTTATTTGAGAGCCCCTTAACCAAAACAAAGGTAAAAATTGTGGCATAAACCTTATCTAGAAGAAGGGTGGGCACACCAATCATCCCTAAAACATTAAAGAGAAACCTCCAAGTCTAGAAGCTCCTCAACAATGATGCACATAGGACTGCTACAGATTATAAACTATCGGGACTAGGTGGAATTGTACAGGTCTAAACTCTAGAGTTTACAGTTGTTTATGGAATATGTTATGGATGTCGATAATAGGTCTATTAGGGTAGAAGAGAAACAAATGTAGGATCCTCCAAGGGTGGCTATTCATTATCCTATGGCTGCAGCCTATCAAATATTGTTGTAACCATTATCTCAAAATCATGAATAGGGGATTTACTGCCCATAATTTGATGATGTTTTTGCTACTGCTACAGGATCAAGGATTTATGGTTGTTACCATGCCCAAGGGACTATCATATACACAGAAATGAATGATATTTGTTTGTACAAAGATAAGACCTAAAAATTAGAAACATCGTGGACTTGACTTGAATAGTCTACCATTGAAGAAAATACTGGTTTCTATCACAAAATTGGCCAAAAGTGATTTCATGTTGACTATTAGATGTTTAAAATATTCCATTAAGATACCTATATCAAACCATTGGTCCTTCTTATTGCTTCCTTGTGTCTATTGGTGAATTCTACGTTTCCAGAATTGGAACTAAGACCATTCATTGTTGTTCTTTGACTTCTTGTAGGGATGCGACATGCTCAGGATATTAGGTCTATTCTAGAATCCTTAGAACAACCCTTTTGTTTATAATTAGGGAAAACCCAGTTGAGAAATGGGTGTAACAAGGAGGATACCATTTCAAGCAATGGGGATGAGTTTGATGATTGATCATGTTTATCAGTGATATGTAATAGGACAATAGCTTGTAGCATCATGAATGTTGTTTTTTGGACTTGGATACCATTTAGAGCCCTATTGATGAAGTGTTTTGTCTCAGATATGGATTGCACTTATGTAAAAAGGGAAAGAACATACCTCTATTTACTTCTAATTAATATTGGCTACCCATCACCAAGAACTATGTAAATATACATATCTATTTTTAAATGTTTTGATGCCAAAACTATAAAAAATCCTTCCCACTACTATAATTTTGTAGGAGTCAAGTTGGAAATTTTTTTCTCTTTTGTGAATTTTCCACAATGGGAAACATAAATACTATAAATACTATCATAGTGATATCCAGAAACATTCCCACTTATTTAGAATAATGTTTCTCACACTCTTCACTGTGAAATGTTGAGGCTATCCTCAAGTTATCACCCAAAATTCAATTGAAGTTGTTTGAAACAATTTATGCACAACTAAATATCTATAGTTAGTGCAAATATCTAATGACATATATGCAACCTTAACTAAGCAATAAAATTCACTGCATGGTAAGTTCACTTTCTTGGCATAAAAGAGCCATAAGTCCTAATGGATACACTCAGAGATCTATGCTTGCATTCTGAACAGGGAAGTTCTGCTAGACCCCTTCTACAGAAAATTTTCAGAGCTTCATGTAAGTTCCTTTAACTAGGAAATAAGGTCAGGAGGGAGGTTTCTTTTAGAGTATTTGTATATTTGTGTCGGGAACGCTTATCAAATAGGAAAACAACTTTTTATCTTATCAAACAGGAAACAGGAAAGCATAATATCCAAAGCTTATCTTCAAGATTATTTTTATCTTTACCTTTGTACTAATATTTATTCAATGTCCAATATGGCACAACCTTGTACTATAAATAACTTAATAAGTACATATGGACTCTTGAAAGATACAAATAAAGTGTAGTGTATGTACAATCAAGCATACTTGCTCTTTATTTTATCCTTTCTTTTATTGTTCGTTTGCATCACAACTGCCCTTTATTAGGGGCTTCCTATCATACATGTGTGATTGTGTATATTATTGCATATATATGCCATAGAATTTGGATATTTGGATTGACTTAGACCATTTAACAGAAATAAACTCAACAATTATCTAGATCCATTGATAACAATTATAGTTTTTCTAGGGTACATAGACTATTCTATTTGCTAGACTTAGAAGTAGAGCTATGAATTGGATCAAAATATGTGAACTAACTTGAGGATTCAGAAACATTCAGAAACGAGTTAAATATAAGTTATATGTACAGTTTTACTGCTGATGAGTTTGAATTTCATATAACAAGGTAGATTCCCTATGTACGTGGATTTGAGTTTTCTAGGTTGCTATCAACACTAAATTGTTTACTGACATATTACTTGTAATTTTGTATGAATCCATTCTTTACATCTATTCTCCTTTCTTCTAGATTTTAGGATATTCTATTAAAAATTTATAGTAATTATGCATGGGATTCTCTTTTTAAGTTGTGAGCTCTTATATTATTTTTGGTCATGGAATAATAAGCAGTCTTTCCTTGTCCCTATTTTGTTTGAGTGTAGATGGAAGTGGTAGAGTTTTCCATAGAATTGGGAAGTTCCAAACAATAGACAAATTATGCTATAGATATTTCATTGATATAAGAGAATAGAGATCGTATTGGAGCATATATAGATAAAACACCAGTTCTTTCTTCATCATCTCCAAAAGGGGTAGGAGGATAAGTAAGCCACACATATTATGAACAGAAGCATGTTCTTGAAGTTTTTCTTATCGTATAAAAAACATGTTTGAAATTCACAAGGAGCCGCTGATTCTGAGAACTTATAAGGATATTATGAATTTAGCTGTTATCTTTACTCCTTCTATTGATGCCTTCTTCCTAATTTTTCATGCTTCCAAACTACTCTGCTTAAATAAAAAAATACATATCAACATTTCAATTCATTGCCTCTTCAGCTTTGTATTAGCCATGATCTTTTATATATGGTTAGGATGTAGGTTCAAACTTATGACAATATAATTTTGGTTTCCTTCAGTGGATCCTTTAAATTTAGAGATGCTTCCAATGCAGTGTTTTCTCTTTCAGAGGATTTGGCAGAAAAGGGGGTTGTGACTGACGGTAAGTATCTTATTTTTTCCTTGTGGGATATTGTGTATGTAGATATATACTCTCAGAAGAGGCTTCCAAGTTTTTTTTCCCATAGTAATAAATAAATAAAAATGTAAGAATTGAAAGACTTAAAAAATATGAACTTGGTCTGAGAATTTGTATTCCAAGTATTTGGAGATCTCACTTTGTTGTTATTGTTGTAACTAGTGGAAATCATCTAGCAGCATTGGATTTGGCTACAAAATTGCATGGCATTCTGACATATATTGTAATCCCCAAAAATGCTCTAACTTGGAAAGTAGAAAATGTTAAACGATATGGTGGACAGTTTATTTGGTGTGAATAGACAATGCAGTCAAGGGAGAGTGTATGTGCTACAGTATAGGAAGAATTGGTGTAGAATTGATTCACCCATTTAATGATGGCCACATCATAAGGTAAATAGATCCCTATTGATACTTTATTTGGCTAAATTTTTTATATATTTTCTCTCTTTTCTTCCCTGTTTATCCTTAGATGGAACCACCTTAAGAATATATTCATCTTGGCCTCAACTGGCAGGTTTAATAATTAATTAGTGCTAAAGTTTTCTATTAAAATTAATCGAAACCATTTTACTATAGTCTGAAGTTATTTGACAATGGATACATAAGTAGTCAATGGAAATTAGGTGCAGGAGTTATGAAGCCAAGGTTGAACCCACGTGACATTTATTAATATATTAGTCAATCTCAAGATTTTAGGAAACTTACTTGAATAATAATTGCATTGTTATCTCTATAGTGGGCAAGGTACAATTTCTCTAGAACTCTTGGAGCAAGTATCAGAGCTTGATGCAATCGTTGTTTCAATAAGTGGTATTGACATTTATAGAAGATGACTTTTGTTTCCATGACTTGTGAAACAGAGGTCAAATTTAATTCTTCCATTGCAGGGGGTGGATTAATATCAGGTGTAGCAGTTGAAGCAAAAGCATTGAAGCCTAATATTCACATCTTTGTGGCTGAACGAAAATGTGTGGATGATGTTGCACGATCAAAAGCAGAAGGACATATTATGACCATCATTGAAACTAAGAATATTGCATATGGACAAAGGGTTTCCCTTGGAGACCGAACATGGTAAATAAAAATTTTGCAAATTGATTGGTCTAAAAAATTCCATTGATTATCGCATGTGTATCTTGCGAAAAATATGTGTTGTTGTAGGACCATTGTATGAGATTTGGAAGATGAAATTATTTTTTTTGAGGAGGGAGAGATTGTAGAAGCCATGAAGAATTGCTATGAAATTTTAAAGCTAGAGGTAGATCCCAGTGGAGCCATTGACTTAGCTATTCTACTCTCTCATCAGTTCTAATATAATCTGAGATTGTCAGATTGTCAAAATATAGGAATTGTGCTTTCTGGGGGTAATGTTGATCTTTCCGTCCTTTGGGAATCATTTAAAAAATCATATTAAAGTTCATTATCTCAATTTTGTATTTCAGTTAACAGATGCAAAAAAAAAGTATATTAAACCTTGCAGATGATTGTGCATGAATCACAACCTATTTTTTGGGAATTTTAAGTCAATGTGTTAGACTTACAAGACAAGATACATATGACCAAAAACGAATTCTCTTATCATAAATTTCAGGTCAATGGGTTATACATACTTAAAATACAAGATACATATGACCAAAAAAATTCCCACAGACACCTTCAATCTCCTTAACATGAAGAAATGATAGATCAAGCATAAAATAACACGAGTCTAAGCCTAGTGAGTTGAATTTACAAGAAACAAGAAAATCTTTTTCATTTTTTCTTAATGAATTGACAACTCTAAGGTAGTTTACCATTTCAAGCATCTTAGTTGTATAACTTGTTCCAATGTCTTCATATCATCCATTTAGTAATAAATCAAATGTCATCTCATTTGAAACTAAATCTATGGTTGGTGAGGCTCTTTTATTATTTTTCATTTTGAAAACTAGATGAACAAGGCAAACGCTTAGAATTTCAAACAGATCTTATAACTCAAGTCATGCTAAGATGCCAGTAAACATAACAACAAAAAACATAGCCAAAGGGTAATGTGAATGACTAAAGGCCATTTCTTACATCTTAAAAAAAATAATTTCAAGCACCTTTTGCTCCATTCTTTTTCAGGTTTTCATTGTTTCCTGTTTACAAAGTTTGTGGACAAATTAGTCAAACTAAAATTGACTAATGGGTATTTTTCTCTTATAGTAAATGAACTAATAGCTATTCTCACTCCTCCATATCAATTTATTTTTTCAACTTATCAGTTTTTATACCTTGTTAGTGAGCATGCCACTAGACTTTTATCAACACTTAACAAAGATGCAATAGTCTAGGGAGATAAAGAAAATCTTTTTATTTCTGCTGGCCAGTTTCCTGAGGTATAATGTGTTTATAAAATTGTTGGTCTTTGGGATTCTTTGGCTTTTGTTTATGCAGCCATAAAATCTAATTCACAATAGTTTATTTTTGCAAGTTGATAAGTGCACTGTTTATGAAACCATACAATCTAATTCACAATAGTTTATTTTTACAGGTTGATAAGTGCAACTGAGAAAAATTAAACTCACTTCTTCCTCCCTATCAAAAGTAGTTGAAGATGCCAAATATAGAGTACTTGAGTGTCTTTGGTATTACTCACTTGATAGAGGTAAGCATGAGTTAATGTATGAAGTATCTTGTTGTATATACGATTGCACAATGGTTTTTTTTATTTCTCGTACACCAAATAACTGCAAGAAAGATAATACATTAATGTGTTTTGAATCCTGATTGTTTTGAATTCTTAATTTGAATTCGTTAGATTAGATTTTCCTATTTTTCACATGAACTTGGTTATTTTGTTAGCTATTGAACGATGTAAATAATTTGCTTCACTGTTTTTCTACTGAGATTTTTTTATTGGATTTTGAAGGAGTGAACTTAACTAAGTGGACCATTGAGTATGAAGAGCCTATTGTTGAGGCTTTCAAGCTGCTAAGTATGGGTTAATTGAAGCTTCTTATGGATCTAAGTATGGATTAGTAGCCAAGTACAAGTGGGATCGTTTAGCCATTGTAATATTTTGAAAAGTCATCGATGTACTAGATGATTTTCATGCGAAGTTATATGGAGATAGTTTTTGAGAAAACTCATATTTATTGTAATACTTGATATTTCATATAGTATAGTTTATGCACTTTAAAACTTATATAGTTTCATTTTATATTATTTGTAAGTGTTGTAATTAATTAATTAATGTGACATTGCATAATTCACATGTGTATTATATGATGATAAATAATGTATGATTCTTTTTTTAATTTAAACATAATATCATATTAAAAATTTATATTGATTAATAATGGGCACCATTAAAACTACCAAAATTTAATAACCACACATAAAACGACTAAAAATGACTAAATTAGTGACCAATAAATGAGATCAATGACCAAAATTCGCATATAAAATGACCAAAAATTGATAGATACATGACCAAACAATGAGATATAAATGACCAAAAAAATGGCCAAAATTCACATATTAATGACCAAAAACAGTTTTGGTGGCTAATTTACGGTCTTTTATCACGTAACGAAATTTGGTCATATTCTAGTTTGTCATGTGGTCATTAATTTGCTCATATATTTGGTCATTAATTCAAATATATGACCAAATTAATCACCAAATATATGACCAAATTAACGACCAACTGACAAGCTATAAATTACCAAAATAAAAATGACCAATTTTGGTCCTGTAATAAAAAAACCGTAAATTAGCCACCAGCGATCGCCAAACCAAAAGTGGTCATTGATATGCGGATTTTGGTCATTTTTTTGGTCACTAATCTCTCATTTTCCACTAGTGGTAGAACATTATTTACAAAATATTAGACCAATTTGACATCCACCCTATCATATTAAACACCTTCAGATAGAGCAGACATGCCAGCTCTATCTAGCCTCTGGGTACTTAAATCACCTTTGACAATTTTCCATGTTCCCTTAACTGCTTGTTTAGCCATTTCTTGCTTGCCCCCATCCTTTAAAGAATCTATCTTCTTGTTTTTCTCTCTGAATATGCTAATATCCTTTTTAGGTGTCCACTCATTGCATTCATCATATTCTGTATTCTGAATTAGTTGTTTATTTTTGTTTTCAAATTCCATGTTATTATAAGTGTCCACTTTATTTCTCTCCTCTACTGAACCGATTTCTCCTACAGGAATGGTTTCCAAGTCCATTTGCTAAGAAAGCATGTGCCAATTTTAGAATTTTATTATCATGAAGATGTCCTGAGAAAAAATACACTTGTTAACACTATTTGAATATCCATAGTTCTGAATTCAATACTAGCCCCAAAGAATGAACCATCAACTCCAACTTGACTATAGCATGAGTCAATTAGAGATCATAAGTTGACTACCCCAATCAGAAAACTGCACTGGAGTTTAATGTTGGAATGTCAAGAAGCAACAATAGGTAATAAACAGTTGCTGAGAAAACTGCATCTAACCTTGACAAGAGGAACAACATCTATTACAGTGATCATAAGGTACTGAAAACTGAAAATAGAAAATAGATAGATTCCTAGAATAAATATTATAGCATAATATAGTTGTTTAGCAAACAACCAACAAACCTTGTATATCTCCTTGGCATCAGCCACATTGGAATCCAGAATGTCATCACCCTTTACATTATTTGGAAGCGTCTGCAAAGAAGATAGAAGAATAAACGTGAATGGTAGAAGAAGAGTTAAGGATAGGAATACATAATGAATGAGAAAATGCTTTAGTGATGCTAACATGAAATAAGCATTTAGAAGCTATTTACAGCTGAGCATATCAAGAAATGTACTGGATACAGATAAACCTTTTCTTTCTCCTTTGCATCGGGCATGTTTGAATCAAGAGTGTTGTTGGCCTTGCCAATATCTTTCGAAAGTGACTTCCATAAAAAAAGAAACCAAATGCACAAGATATAAGAAAAATCAACCAAATGTATATAGAGAATTAAATGAGTCTAACAGTTATAAACTTAAGCCCTCATCAATGCAAATGCATTTATCATTTTATTATATACAATTTTGTATGAAAACAAATCAATGTCATTTTAAAGGAAACATAGCAATCAAGACTTGCTATGAAAATAGGCAAAAGAAGGAAATAAAACATACCATCAAATCTATATCAATTTTGTTCCAATCACCACAGTCCATTGGATTCAATTTTATTGCTATGCAAGCAATTTCAGAACAAATGGTTAGACAGAAATGATGGCATCAAAGACATCTTAGTGCACTGATAGACTAGCTAGTTTTCAGTTTTTAGTATACAGAGTGCTGATATAACACAAAAGGTACATCCAACAGTCACTTAGAAAAATGGTCATATGTGATCTATAAAATTTTGCAGGCAACAGACTACTAGAGACTTGGGATGAATATATGCATGTTGATATGCATCCTCTAAACAATGCTATAACATGTGAACCTAATAAGTACAGGGCATATCTTTGAACCATAACTGAAAACTTAGTTAAAAGAAAATAAAAATGGTTGGATATGACTTGCCTCTTCTTGTGCTCTTCTTCATGTACAACTTCTTCCATAACTAGGTTTTCTGTAAGTTCACTATCCACATGCATTGGACCATTATGTTTGCAACTGTGTGATTTTCTTGTTGATCATGTGTGCTTTTGATCTCCTCTGTTCTAGAACTATTGGTGTCTATTCTCAGTTCTTTTTCCTTGGCAGTTGAATGGTTCTCTGAATCAGCTTTGGTGTTAGCCATCAAGCCTATAATAGTTGGAACTAATGTTAATCCTTGAGGTCTTACTTTTGATTCCATGTATGATAGGCTTTTGTTGGAATGGAAACATAGAGCTTGCTCACCAACAACCAGTTTTGGTGACCAGCAAAGATCTGAAATTACCGTGGGTCCTTCTTCCTTTATTTTAGAGCTCCTTCGATGACGTTTTCTTTTCATAGCTGCATACCCAAGATCATAATATGATTCTCTATGATTATGCAGTAGATGAACCCATTTAGAACAAATTGCAATGTGATAGATAATAGACCAAGTGATATTTGACATGGATGCTAAAAACCCATGCCTAAAATGAGATCAAGACAGAAGAAATAGTAGAAACATCCTCTTTCTTATTTTTAACATATGATAGGGTCATAGGGAATTATGTCTAGCAAAATTGAAATATTAGCAGTGTTTACTTCCTACTACCTAGGAGTTAACTTATCTTTAGTTCAACATTTATTTTTGTTCATATTCACTCATCAAACATGCATTGATATTTTGTAACAAACCGACATTTATGGTTTTATTTTGTTTTTCCATTATTATTCCTTTTTTTTATTTTATAAATATGTTTATTTTGATAGTATTGAAATTTCATAGATGCTTGTGCCATTCATTGCTGGTTCATTTCTTTGAGATGAGCTACAATTGCTATAATATTTTTAGTTTATTCTATGCAGCATTTTGGTGCCTCCCCCTTTCCTGCTTATGAACCTGTTTTTTATTGGGAGAATGAGAGGTCCTACATCTTTGGACTGAGAACACCAGAACTTCCACCAACTATATGTGCCATGTTTTGTGTTTACTTGATGTAGTGGAAATACGTACGTGTCTTCACTTTCACATGAATGCATTCTTTATGCTAATTTTTCAAAGAAGGCCACATGTCTTCTTGAATTTCATAACTAATATCTTTCAACTGACATGCCATTGTTGTTTCTGCCTGTATTTTTTGATATAATGTATCTGAATGGTTTTAAGTGGACTCAATATATACATCAAGGATTTATCTTTGGCCTTTCAAGCAGGTTTCGTTGGTGAGTTCAATGACTATAATAGCCATCCATCTCTCAGAGATTCATTAACTATGTAATAAAGCATGAAATGCAGAGATTGATTAGAATACATCATTCATTTTCAGCATACATGTTTTACTATTTCAAGTTGATATATTACCTTTGGTATCCATGATATTGAAACTCTCATCCTAATACACATAGACATGTCTATATGTATGTCTTGTTCCAACCATTTGAGGGGATTCATATGCTGGAGAATGAGGTGCGTTGTCACTTCAACGAAAGGACAAACTTCTAATATGTGGTGTTCCTATGAGATATTTACTTTCTTAGATGGTAAGAACTTTTGTTTTAGAAAACTGATTGAAGTTTTCTGCCTCTTGCCAGAGCCCTTTTATGGTACAATATGTTTATATCATAGAGAAAGGAGAGAATAACTGACATAGGACTTCTATTTCCAGTTCTTTCCAAATGAAATGCAAGATGTAAGTACCATTCAATTTTTCCTATTATGAGAGCAATTGATTTGATTGATTTTTATTTAGTTAGTTACCTCATTCTATTTCCTGTTCTTAGTTCATTATGCTTGAATGTTCTTGGCACCCTACTTATTTGCTGCATTATCATTTTTGAAATAATATATTGATGTCAGACCAATAATTTTTGAGCTTGATTTTATTTTTGAATGTTGACTGATTACAAGATGTTTATGATAATATTCTAGGGTATGGTGCCAACATTGTGCTATCTTTTCTTTGGACTCCCCATCTTCATCGGTTTTCCTACTTATTCAGTTGGAAAAGCCTACAACTGAAGGAGGAGTGACACCATCAATATACTCTCACAAAGAACCTGTAAGTACATTTCTATCAAATGTATCTTCCTTTTCACTTGTTTCCTTGTTTGATAAAGTTTACTTAACATTATTTGCTCGGTGCTAAATTTTTCAGCATGGCTGTGTCAGTGACAGTGTTTCTTGATCTTGAATTTTGGACTCATATATTTATGCCAATATAATTTCGATGTTTTGTTTCAATTAAAGTTTTCCTTAAATAAAAGGAAGTTGTCTTTCTCTTTGAAATATCATAAAAATATTATATTCTTCCTGATTTGACATTCCATTGATGTTCTATTCTAGTTCCTTTTGCTTTAGAGAATGGTTGAGCAATTTTGTTTTTGTTTTTTGTAGTTATTAAATATCGTTGTCTTGTTGAATTTCAAAATTATCCAATATGTAGTTTTTAGATCCCACGAAATTTCCTGGTTATAGTGAAAATTCCAGGTTCTTGGAAGAAAAAGATTATAAGGATATTTGTTCTGAATAGTGATGGAGCAAGAAGAGATGAGTGATTCTGAAGATGAAATTTTAGGTTCACATATAGCTAAAGATGGTTGGTACTTTTGAAAGATGGAATTAGTTTCCTTGATGCATATTTTGTCAGAATATTCTTCCAATTCAATAACCACCTTGTTTCTTAAACTTATCATGGGGGTAAATAGGACTGCATGATGTGTTGTACACAACCTTTTAGCACTTAGAATTTTGGTTAAATTGTATCCCAAGGTATTCACCTCACTCATGGAATAGTACTGTCAACACGTGCATGATTGTCTCCATGGTTGCAACAACATCACTGTACTTGGATTACTCTATAGATTCCTCTCGACTGAGCCATTGTTTTGTCTTAAAATATTTAATCAAGCTATTAATGAAGAAAATTGTCATCACTTCTAGCCCAAGTCACATGGCTTTACCATAGTGGTTTGATCTCCTTCAGAACATTGTTCCAATGTATTACTTGTAAACCAAGCCATACATATTGGGAAGTCATCTTGAACCTATTCAATCCTAAGCTAGTTGAGCTCTCAAAAGGTGATATGCCAGCAATGATCGAAAATTTGAATGCTATTGTCAAAGGTCCTTGGATAACACAATCAATGTTCAAAATCCATTTGATTTGGATTTTTATTCATTTAAACCCTATTTTATTTAGTTTTGACTACATAAATTGGGTTGGAGTATCATGCATGCTCTTTTCCTTTTGTTACAAGTGCATTATAAGATTTCTGAAAAAAAAGTGTTGATCCGTCCTTTGCATATTCACCTTGTATCTCAACTATCCAAGGTGGTTAGATTTGGGTGACAAAAACGATTAGGATTTCCTTAGGTTTTGAAGAAAGGGAAGAAACATGTATTAGTGAATTTCCATGATTGTATTATGTATAGCATACTAGAAACTAAAATTAAGGCCTTATACCTTGTTGAACATTTTTTCTGTGTTGGGGACAAACTTTGTTGATTAGAAAATGTCAGGATGTTAGAGGATTTTCCTTAGTTAGTATTTGCTCCATGTTCACATGACTTGGGAAATGGATAAGATTTCTTCCTTGCAAGTTGGCAGTTGAGAAAGGAGGTCAAGACCAAATAGAGGATCACGTTGATCAACAACTCCATTCTTCTCGTTCATTGGTAGGGTCATTGAGTTTTTGTTGCTTGTTAAGGCCATGGTCTTCTTCATGGGTAATTGAAGAAGTCAAACCCAAAACCCATGGACTCATGCCCAGAGCCCATGGAATAAAATGAAAAAAACTACTTTGTTGTGGGCTTAATTTGCTTATGAGAGCTCTAGCCTAGAAATATTCTTTGGTCCCTTGGATTTGTGTTTTCATACTTTGTTGTGTTTCTAGTAGAGCTACTGCCAATGGGACCCAAAACCTTCTTTTGATGCACTAGATTTTTTTTTCAAACTTGCTAGTGTTTCTAACAGAGCCACTGCCAATGGGACCCAAAGCCTTCTTTTGGTGCACTAAATTTGTGTTTTTAGGCTTAACAATATTTCTTGTAGAGCCAACCCCAATGAGACCCAACACCTTCTTTTGTTGCACTGGATTTATGTTTTTCGACCCAAATCCATCGCCAATGGGACCCAATATCATGTCTTCAAATGAATTCTTTCTCTGCTCATTTATTTTATCAAACATAAGGGGTACCCTTTCTTTGAAACCTGTCATTGATCCTAACCCATTTGAAAAAGTAGACTGACTGTCGCATTGATTGGCATATTTTGAGAAAATGGACCAGCTGCACTATTCAAACTTGATTGTGATATATCAGAAGAATTTGAAGGAAGAAATGATGAATGCTTCACATTAGACTTTTCCTTCAAGCAAAATTTCCCAAGCATCTTCCTCAAGACTTCTACATTGCTCTGTTGATTTTGAGGATTTTGAGAAAACCCAAATGTAGCCCTATCCTGTGAGGATGTTGATACATTGCTGATATGTATATGTAACCTAGGAAATGCACTAGAGAAGATGACAAATCTGTTATCATTTTCTGGAAATTGTTGTTGTTAGGTCTCATATAGTGGTACACTTACGGTTGCTAGGGAATAGTGATTTCTGAAATCCCATTAAGCCAATTTCTTGAGTTTTGTTCAAAATTCCTAGAAAAGGTTTATGTTTTTCATAACCTGCTTGATCATATATTGTGAACTTATAACATCTATCATCCTTTGCCGACCATTAGATACTCAAAGTTGTGTATTGATCGTTTTTACCATTATAGAGGACTTTGTAAGTTGGGTTCCCAAATTCTTAAAGGGTGCTAGCTCAATGGAAGAGTGCCTTCCTTACAAGCAGGGGG
This sequence comes from Pseudotsuga menziesii, assembly GCA_001517045.1. Classification (NCBI taxonomy): domain Eukaryota; kingdom Viridiplantae; phylum Streptophyta; class Pinopsida; order Pinales; family Pinaceae; genus Pseudotsuga; species Pseudotsuga menziesii. The sequence continues at coordinate 71,671 of LPNX010656979.1, forward strand.
TTGGTGGTTAGATTCCTCCATGCCCTAATGATATTATAATACTGGTTAAAAACAACTATATTAGTAAGAAAAAAATAATAGATAAGTGACCAAACAATGAGAGATAAGTGACCAAACAAAATAACCAAAAGTCATATATAAAACTATGAAAAATGACTAAATTAGTGACAAAAAAATGAGAGATGTGAAACTAGGCATTAAAAAGGATGCAACATGTGGCGCTAATGATGAAGCCAAACATGGCGTTGATATGGTAGCAAAATAAGACATGAAGCTAGGCATTAAAAATGATGCAACACGTGGCGCTAATGATGAAGCCAAACACGGTGTTGATATGGTAGCAAAATAAGACATTACATTGGATGCAAAACATGGTGCTACATAGGAAGCAAAATATGGCACAACAATAGAAGCAATATTTGGCATAATTTTGTAGCGAAACATGATGCAAAAAAGAAGCAAAAATTGGTGCAAATTTGGAAGCAAAAATTGGGACATATTTGGAAGTAAAATATGGTGCAAAATGGGATGCTAAAGTGGTAGAAAAAATGGATGCAATATTGGATGCTAATTTGGATGCTAACATGGTGCTATTAAGGATGCCAATATGGCACTAACGTGGATCCCCTTTAAGAAGAAAAAGTGGACACTCGCTAGGATGCAAAATAGGATATTATTTAGGAAGCAACCCTCGATGTTGTTTAGGAAGCAAAGTTGGACTCTATTATGGAAGCAAAAAAATAGACGCTATTTTGGATGTCATAAAGGATGCTATCTAGGAAGAAAAAAAAGACTTTTTTTGAGATGATTTAAGTTTTGTCCATGACGCGTACCATTTAGCATCTAGTTTGACCACTCAATGTAATAAAAATTTAGACTAAAAAGGGACGCTAATTCCCAGGATTTGTTGTAGTGTGATGAACTCCCCATGAATGTATAAAAAAATTTGGTTTCTAGGCCTAACATACATCCTAGAGTCTACAACCAACATGGTCCACTCATAAAGCATCCAACTGAAACATGAACCACTCTTCCAAGTGTTTAACAACTCTATAATAGAGGTTATCGAACAAGTTATCCAAATCATCAAGGATACAAAACAAAGCAATATGCACATGTTTATCTAAGTCTTAAAATGATATTCCCTTTTAGTGTTACATATATATAAATACACACAACTTACATACTCCATCTCACAGGGACACTAGGTGCAAGTTTTTATTAGGCACCACATAATACTTCTCCCAAGTACAAAATCTTGGAAAAATACAAGATCAAAAGTCTCCAAGGACCAATACATAGGATTTATACATCCCATCCTAGACTTGCTACAAATGCAAGGCGTGATTTACATTTCCATAAGGTCATAGATTTTACTAAACAAAATTTACCTTGTTTGTCCATCACCATATGATCTCCACTGGTTCTACAAGAATTGACACCAAATTCCTTTGGATCAAACTCCATTAGACTCTCTTTGTTGTTGCATCTAGAACAAAATTTATGTCTTTCCTATTGTAATCAACATTCCAACTTAGAAGTATGTTTGCCATCACCACTTGGGTTCTCCAATAAAAACAATGTAGCTTCATTGCATTTTTAATTGCCATGATAACAAACCAATGGTTATTTACTCAAACAACTTGCTTCCATCTTTGAATTGAGGTGTTTGTGTTCATCCATTCACTTATTAGACTATCATCTTGAAGAACATACCAAATTGGGAACCAACCCTAACTTTGGGTCAAACATTGGTACCACATAGTTTCACTGGGGACCTGTTGTACTCTAGGGCCCAACTGGTCACCCTATGGACATATTTCATATACCAAGACACTTAGGTATCCAACCATGGTTCTCACTAGTTCTATATGATAACAGTCTGGATAAATGACGTATCTAAGTCAATCGTATTCTTTGCACCTACCAATCTCATGACTTATAGTACACTATACATCAAATTGTCTTTTAGAAAGGAGCAATTAAAGGAGACAAAAAAGCATATTTCCAATTGATCTACAAGATAGCTTATCAATCAGATTGAGGAATGAATTTTACATCACATAGTATTTCCATGCATGGATACAAAATATCAACAAGATATGAAGACCAAATGCTTCCACCTATATGTTTTTAAGAGTCATGCACATGCTTGGTGTCTTCATATGCACCTTCCACCTCTGCATGTTTAGTGTCATAGTCCAATCATTGTCTTGTATTTCTATATTCACCTATGATTTGTAGCTACTTCTAACAAAACCACTACACTTTGACATTGAGTTAGCTAGGATCATTACCTTTATTAAATAACAACCCCATGACATTTTCAAGCCCACTATCACAAATCGACCAACATTCATGAATAATGCAACAATAGATCTAATCATACCTTGTGCTCTCAACAATAATACATGTCACAATAGTCCATCAAATAAAACAGTTCAAGCTCAATGCAACAAAAATTAGTTGTTTGATTATTACATCATTCTTGTTGCATGATAGTTATGAATTTGATCACGATCAATTATTAGAAAACAATAACAATGATTGTCCAATACATCACCTAGGGTTCTCAAAATATTCCTTGCTTCCATCATACCCCACCAAAGTGAAAATACCCATTATGTCAAGCAACCTTGACATGCATTCCCATGTTCACCACCATATTCAATCATGCTATCATGTTGAGAAGAACATTTTTGCTCCACTTCATTTTCCAAGTTAGGTATTCATGTTGCATCTTCTCCAAATGGAATAATATATACATTCCTAAACTCCCCTTTTCAAACAAAGCAATCTTTCACATCAGAATGGAGATAGATCAATTGATAAGGCATGACCAACAAAACAAGTGGCCACAAGACATAATGACAATAACTTGATTCCTACTATAGCTTTGACTTCTTGAATGTTGAGAATTTCCACAACTCCTTTCTCACTTGCTTGACAAGCAATAACAATAACAATAACAATAGCATGAGGTCCACTAGGTATCATTCTTTGTATTAATAGATGACTTTCCTAGAGGAGCCCATCTATAGAATTAATTGGCCCTCTCTACGCAAAGAGTATGCTTACTCAGTATAGATTTGCTTTAATATCTTCCACTTGCCTCAATGTTAGTGAATTTTATAGTCTTTTTGTTAAGAGGATATTAATTCGAGATTTGTTCGAACTTTCTAGGACTCTTCGGATCCGTTCTGCAACGATAGTTAACGATAACGACTTCTTTAACAACGATAATCATAATAAAATTAAAAAGCATTAACAATTCCGTCACCTAAGGCTTACTTTTAGGAATTCACAACTGTAACCTCACTTATCCAAACCATAGATTGCAGAGAATAACGCGATTCAGAAAAACCGCGTAGCCAAGGACATAGAAGAAGACATTTGGTTGCTTCATGGAGGATTGCAACTTAATCTTCCTTATAAATAGGGGAGTAAGCTACCAATGTGATGATTTTTCACGATGACAATCATCGCGTCCGCCCTCCGGCCACAGGAACGGCCTTCCCTGTCGCTGGCCGCCCGTTCACCCATCGTCGCTGCCACCCCGTTTGTGGTCCTTCCGTTGCTCTCTCGTCGCCATTACACCATCGACCGTCAGTCGTCGTCTCCACCTCCTTGACATCCTATGCCATGCTTTTAAGACTCCACCCACTCCCTTCGTCTAGGGCTTCCCACCGCGCTATCCTTCAAACTCCATACTCCACCCACTCCCTTCGTCTCTGCTCTCTGCAATTATCCCAGTGTGTTTGCTCTCGAGGACCTGTGACTGTGCTTCCACCATTTCCTCTCTTCAGGTTTCTCCCTTCATAGAAATACTGGAAGACCCAACTCGCAAGATGTTGGAGAAGTGCGATAGTCCGAGGGGGTTTCAAAAATGCAAGGCTGGGGTTCGATCCTGGCACAGCTGAGTAGCAGCAAGGGCCTGGGAAAGTTTTTTGGAGGGATTAATTTGATCTTTTGCAGTTACCATTCCTTGATTACAATGTAGTATAAGCTGATGCTAATTCTAATATCGATTTATTGGCATTATTTACTTCATGTTCATTGTCTTTATTTCTTAACGGCCTATTTCATTTTCTGTTACACATTGAACTTTATGGGTTTTATGATACCTAACACTCGTTGCAATCCTGATTTGTTTCTTGATTCTAGAAACTAAGAATCAACATGATGCACATATTTTTTGTTATATTAGATTCCAGATCAATAGCAGTGGTGCTGCAACCTCATTAATATTCATAGTATTGCTACGCAAATAAACGGAAATAAACGGTTTATAGAAAAGCTTACTCAGATATCTACTGCTGGTAAGGACAGGCCCACAACCGACAGAAAAGGGAAGAACACATGCCCCATGTCAGATTTCTTACTCAACGAATGTGGGTTGTGCCAGGTTGATCTCTCAACTATCCTCCAAATAAGGCCATCCTTTGTCCGAAAGAGATCCACTCAGACAGCCCAGCAAGCGGTTCAATTCCTGAGAGATTCAGGATTTACAGAAGACCAGGTAAGGAAGATCATTACCAGAAACCCAACTATTTTTTGTATAATTGCTGAGCATTTGAAACCCAAGATCGAGTTGCTGAAAACATTGGGCTTCACTGCACAAGACTTCCAAAGTGCCATATACACTGGATTAACAGAAGACCAGGTAAGGAGGATGATTACCAGAGCACCAAGTGTTCTTATTCTCAACATTGATCAGCAGTTGAAACCCAAACTTGAGTTCATGAAAACATTGGGCCTCACTGCATGAGACTTCGAAAATGTCATATCACAAGTGCCTCATTTGCTTAACTGCAATATAGAGAAAACTCTTTGTCCCGACATCTAGTATTTTCAAAACTTTTTCGGATCATAGGCATTCTGCAAAGTTTTGAAATGGGCACCTCATGTTTTGGGTTATAGTAATGGGCCTGATCATTTGGAAAAGAAAATGAAGCATTTGGCAAGTTTTGGCTTCCTAGAAGATGAGGTCAAGGAGTCTTTTAGGAGGAACCCACGCTTACTACGTGTTTCCATCGAGAAGGTGCAAAAGATCATCGACTTTTTCATACATACTGTAGGATTTCCTGCAAAGTTTCTTTTGATAAATCCTGAACTCCTGATTTACAGTTTGGAGTGTAGGATCAAGCCTCGCCACGAGGTGTTCAAGTCTATAAGAGCAGTGCAGCCTTCCAAGACTCTTCCTACTCTCATTTCTGCCCTTTATTTATCCGAAAGGAATTTCCTCGAAAAATATGTGAAGTGCAGTCGTCATGCCACAAAGTTACTTGAAATTTACAGTGGCAAGCCTGTTGATCTGGACGTTATCCAATGACAACACCCTCATTTAAAAGTTCAAGGTTTCTGATTTAGTCAGGGGGGATTCTATTGAGTTGTTCTTATTTATTGAAAGAGATTCAAGTAAGATAGTCAGGGGATCATCAGTCTGTTAAGACCCAGTGTGATCAGCAACGAGTGCAATAATCATGCTGGGTCATGTCACAGCCTGTTCATGGCAGGGTCTTGTTTTGGCAATCAAAATCACAATCAACTAGTACTCAGTTGTAATGCAATCGTGGAGAAATGACTTTTGGGAATGCATTAGGTAACACAATTTATGAAGAAAGATCTCTCATCACCAGAGACATTGTTGTTTGCCAGTAATTTTACTGCTATGATGTAAGATGGATAGAGGTGAAATTTTTGCTTTGTTTGAATGTAAATGCTCAAATCCCATAGGCAAATATGGTCTTTTTAAAACGTATGTCCTTTACAATGGCATGAATTTGTTTTCTTTTTTATTAGCCATATCTACAAAAGTCTGACTGAAATCAAAATATCTCATAAATCTAGGCTAAACATTGGACGTTATCTGTTTGCTTTTGCTCTGCTGAGTTGAATTTAAGCAAGATTTTCACAAATACTTTCTCAATGTGCTTTGTCAAGGGTTTTTGTTTCTTTGTTTTTACCAGCATAGATCCATCTTATAAAGGATCTACCAAGCAACATAGATCCATTTTAGAAACATCTACCAAAAACTGAAAGGGGTCAAATCTCTCTAACTGCAAACCCTTTTTTAGAGTGGAAAACATATATGAATAATAAAATAAAATAAATGTATATTCATATATTTTGGCTTTTCTATGTAACTTGTTTAAATGGTTAAGAAATAAAATAAAATAAATGTATATTTATATATTTTTGGCTTTTCTCTGTAACTTGTTTATCAATCTGGCTTCAACATTACATACTATTATTTATAATTTATATATTGTAAATGTTTTATCATATATGAATTTAATGGTTAAAGAAATAATAAAATATAACAAATGGACATTCATATATTTTTTGTTTTTTCTATGTAACTAGTTTTATAACAATCTAGTTTCAACATTACAGACCATTATACATAGTTCATATATCATAAATGTTTTACAATATATGATTTTAATGGTATTGAAATGATCAAATATAACCAAGGTTTTACAATATATGAATTTAATGATTTTAATGGTTAAAAAATAATAAAATATAATAAATGGACATTACTATACATTTGTTTCTCTATAACTAGTTTATGACAACTTGGCTTCAAATTACAGACTATTAAATAATTAAACAAAGAATTTCAAGTGAATTATACTATATTATTTTATTAAAGGATCAAAATAATTCCTGTGTTTCAAGTTGGTTTTTATTTGGTCCAACGGATCCATAAGCCTGGTAAAATTGATATGTATATTATAAATACAAGATATTTTAATTATTACTGTGTATTTTTGTTTACAAAGAAAAAGAAAATGTTAAATTTAAAGATTGTGTTTTCCTAAGTAGATAACATTTGTTTTATATGGGTTAGTGTAAATTATTGGTATTTCATACATGAGTTTAAACTAGGTATTTCTTGGTATGGAATTAGTTAAATAGTTTATAATATTTGTGTCAATCCTTTTGAGTTAACTTCTATGTTATATGACCTAATGTAGGTTCATAATTTATTTAAAAAATTCATGTTATTTAATTGAATTTAGAGTAACAAAGTGCTATATAGCCTAGTATTGGGGAGATGTTTTAACACTTATGTAACATGAAGTTTTATTAAAAAGAACAAAAGTAAAAACAAAAATACAATTGGTGTTGGCTTAAACAAAACAAAAAATTGAATTGTTTTAAAGCTAGATATATCAAGCACAAAAAGGGATCAAAGATCTATGTTGGTAAACTAAAAAAATTATTTCTTAAGGTGTAAAGTTTTCTTTGTGTTAAAAATTTAAGATAAAAAATTTGGATTCCTCTCTGTGCTTAATAGATGTGAGCTTATGTAACAATTCCAAATTCCTCAAATATTTTTTTTAGAGAAATGGGGTAGTTTTGCTTGTTTATTTTGATTTTCCTTCATCTTAACATCTAAAACTTTACTCTCAACGATTGTATGGAATTATAACATAATCAACAATCAAGAAGTCATTAATTCCTTCTGTTTAAATAACTATGTCAAATTCCTTTAATTATATAAACATTATGAAGTATAAGTTTCAATCAACTATAAAAGATTTACTCATAAGAAGGCAAGTTATTCTGCAATATGGTCATCATACCTTGGTAAAATTATTTCAACTACTTTCCTTTAGAGAATTTTATCATGTAATAGTTACAACCATAATAATATGAAAATACACTCTTTTCCATACTAGAATAATAAATATTCTTAGAAGGTTTACACACAAAATATACTTAACTACATGCTCTCTATGTGGAAACATTTCATGGCCCATTGTACCATCACATATCTACAATGAGTAATACCTAGTAATCATCATTCATTAATAATAATCATATCCTTACTATGTATAAAGTCATATCACATAATTACATACTACATGTTCAAATTTCATTAATTATGTACAATTAAAGAAAAGCGAGTTCTCCTTGAAAAGGAGGATTTTTCAAAGCATTAACTTAAGTCAATTTAATGTAATAAAAACACATAAAGTATAAATATAAAAGGGACACAAATATATGTGGTTCACCCCAACCTTGGGGCTACGTCCACCAAAAATTGTTAATTTTTTAATTATTTATCAACAAAGAGGGTTACAATTCTACAACACATCCACTGCTATTTATTTTCCATTTCTCAAAGTCTCTTTTAGAAAGTATACTTTCAATACTTCTACAACCTTACCACAAGGCTTCCCTCTTACTCAGGATGGACTAATAAACACACAATCTTCTTTCTTTAATTAATCAAGGCTGAGTTGCGAAGACTAAATAACTTACAACATTAAAGTTCATAATCTTAGGGCATGCCCCACTTTTATATATTACATACATTTTTCTTACAAGTATGGGGTTCCATCAATTAATTGAGCTAAGGCTTACCAATTAGCACATCAATGGCTTTCAATAGAGAGGAAAAGCATCATTGTTTTCACATTTAAAATCCGTTAACGCAAGGGTGGAGATCCCTATTATTTGACAACTAAATTAACATTGTCCCTCCTTTCTCTACAATTACGTAGGAGAAGACTTGTCAATTGTCAAATTAATGTCTAAATACTGTTACATCAGTTAGACTCAAAGTTCTTTTAATTAATAAGATATTTTCCTAAATATGAATCTAAACTGTACTCCCACATAGGCTCAACATCTAGCCATGAGGGATTTAAATAAATAACAAATAGACATGGTACAGGTCGGTCCTCCCTCAAAGGACATCGATCATCAGTGTATTACTAGGTATATTTAGCAAATAAAAGACCCACGAATAGGGTTGGTACTCCCATAGAGATTGTCCCCTAAAAACTATTCACAAAGACCAACAGATAAGTGTTCTATACAGAGGAAACACACCCTCTACCATGATAATTCAAAGCTTCATTACTATGTGCCATACATGACTACACACGGGTTCATATGTCAAGGGTAGAGGAAGTGAATCACTCGATGGACTTCCGATAGAGTCATTCAAACATAGTCAATCAAGAGAGAAACATTTCTCATGATAGAGCTATGCTTGCACAATGAACATAATCGTATTTCCTTCATATATTATATATTTGAAGAATACAAATGATTATCATTGGAGATAGCTTCTCCATATGAAGGTTGTCTCCCCCCAATGTAGGGGCATAAGCATATATAACCAACGCCTCTTCCATAGAAGGTTATTTCTCTCCTTCAATCAAGGAAAGATAGTTAAATATAAATATGTTTTCTCTTCCAAGACCAAGATCCCCAAATGCTTCTGAAAATCAACTTACTATAAATATCACAATATTTTATTTAGAATCTTTTTCCCTTTCATATTTAACCAATAAAATGTGTATGCAATACTTATCTTGAGTATGAAAAAATTTGAGGTCATTCCTCCTGGATTTAATAAAGAGAAACTGTGTAGATTCGAGATCCTTCTTTATCAGGCTGCACTCTTCTTCTTCACCAAACATGTGACATCCTCTCGCTGTGCCAAACCAACATTTACATTGATGTCTCTCCCATTCTTACTTTCCATGCATTGTCAAACATATTGAGCCAGTGGATATTTATATATTTGGATTCTCAAGGAGGTGGAGTTCTAGCCAGGGGAAAGGTTCTAGTCGAGGCAGAGTTTCGACCGGGGTAGAGTTCTAGTCGAGGCTAAGTCACAACTAGGGCAGAGTTTCAGCCAGAGAAAATTTCCAATTTGGGAAGGGTTCTAGCCAAGGCAGAGTTCCAATCAGGTCAGGGTTCCTGTGAGGGAAGAGTTCCTTCTGATAAAGTTAATGCATTATCGAATGTATTGAGGTAGCAGATACTTAGATATTTGGATTCTCAAGGAGGCAGAGTTCCATCCAAGGGAAAGGTTCTAGTTGGGGTAGAGTTATAGCAAGGCATAGTTCAACTTGAAGCAGAGTTCCAGTGGGGTAAAGTTCTAGGCAGGGAAAAGTTCCAGCAGAGGTAGAGTTCTAGTCAGGGTAGAGTTCCAAGCAAGGCACAGTTCCAGCCAGAGCAGAGTTCTAATCGGGGCAAGGTTCTTATGAGGGAAGAGTTCCTTCCGATAAAGTTCATGCATTGTCGAACGTATTGAACTAGAGGATATTTAGATATTTGGATTATTAAGAAGGAAAAGTTCTAGCCAGGGGAAAGGTTCCAGTGGGCACAACGTTCCAGTCAGAGTAGATTTTCAGGGGGGCAGAGTTACAGCCAGGGCAGAGTTCCAGCCAGGGCATAGTTCCAATTGGGATAGGGTTCCTATGAGCGAAGAGTTTCTTCCGATAAAGTTCATGGCATTATCGAACGTATTGAGCTAGCATATATTTAGATATTTGGATTCTCAAGGAGGAAAAGTTCCAACTAGGGGCAAGGTTCCAGTCGGGGCAGAGTTCCAGCCAGGGTGAAGTTCCATCCGGGGTGAAGTTCCAACTGGGGCAAAGTTTCAGCTAGTGCAGATGTTCAACAAGGGTAGAGTTCCAACAAGGGCAGGGTTCCTGTGAGGTACGAGTTCCTTCCGATAAAGTTCATGCATTGTTGAACGTACTTCTTATAGAGTTATTGAGCTAGAATATATTTAGATATTTGGATTCTTCACAATTCTACATTGGTAATGTTGGATGTGCATATCGGATGGTTTGGTTAGAGCGGATACTTAAACATGGATAGAGTGCAAGCATAGTGCACATACCTAGGAGGTTGTTACCCTATTTGGTAGATTGAATAATCATTAGGTGCAAAAAGTGGGGGAACTGGTCACTTGATTATGAGGTACATGTTGCCACACAAGCTAGCACTCCTAAAGCGCAACATTTTCATGAGGGCTTAGCTGAGATAAGATTTTAGAAGTGTTCCCACTGGAATGTAAGCAACATCTTCTCTTCGCTTTAGATCTGATTAGGTCCAAGCACTTTGAAGAGGCAGAGTTCCAGTCGGGTTAATTTATTATGGATTAATATTTTTATATAATTCCAATATAAATGGATGCAAGTTCTTACCATTTCATCGAAGACAACCTCTACTTTATAGTCATAGTGCAGCTGTACAATTGCTTGATAAGAAGCAACAACAACATCTCTAAGAAAAAGTATTACATTCTTGATTTTACCCACAAGATTTATCTTGATATATTGGAAGTAGCAAACCCTTGGTTTAGCTTGAAAATGTGCTTCAACAGAGCTGATAATTATAAAAAAGTGATTACTGATTCTAGTAGTATAAATTGTATCTGGGTATTATAAATTAACTTGTCAAAAAGTACAAAATAAATTACAAGTTCATAGGTGTTATCAATGGAATGTACAATATTATCTCATTTCTGGCTAATTTTCTAGAAGTGAAATGTAGTTCATTCAAGGAATTTTAACTATTTATACACCTCAATTAGAAAACTGCAACAAACAAGGATTACTAACTTTTAGAAATCTAGAAATCAAAATAGCTATGAGATGGGTTGCATTGAGGAGAATACTCAATGCAAACCCAATTCTTGGCTTGATGGTAAGTTATTCTCATTGACATCATTTCAACTTAAGATTTTAAACCTACAAGGCTTCCTTACCCAGTTTCAAAATGAAAAAACACGTTTCTTGTTTAGACATGATCACACCTAAATAAGTGAAAAAACAAGTTGCATGTTTAGACATGATCACACCAAAATATGTTGGATCCTTACTAGCATAACCTTTTCCCAAAATTTCTAACTAATTACACCATTTTATTTTGAACTTGATCTTCATCTCTTCCTTGGGTTAAGAGTTTTCATCCTGTATCATCTACAACTCTATTTTATTGAATGTACAAGTTCTCTACAGAAGTTGTATTGGTTCAACTTACTTCCTACATAATAGGAAGAAGTCAAGCACAGTTGTCCCAACTGTATCCAAGCTTGATATATCAAATAAATATCCCCTTGGATTTCTATGGAGTTTTCCATCCCACTATAGAGTCTAGCCACCTACTTTGTTGGTTCACTGCAAAACCTGCAACCTGCAACAGGGTGCACTTTCTACCATTGACTCAGTAAGCCACTATGAGAATTCATGATCCCTAAAGGAAGCTGCCATCCAACATTTAGAAATATGGTCCTAGAAACACTCCACTGATCCCATCTCCCAAGTTGAAAATTGTGGGTCCATATCCACATCATTTAGATTTCCTTCCTATAAAGTTCATGCATTGTCGAATGTATTGAGCTAGCAGATATTTAGATATTTAGATATTTCGATTCTCAAGGAGGCAGAGTTCCAACTAAGGGAAAGGTTCTAGTCAGGGCAGAGTTCCAATAGGGCAGAGTTCCAGTCGAGGCAGAGTTCCAATCGGGGAAGAGTTTAAACCAGGTCACAGTTCTAGCCAGGGCAGAGTTCCAACCGGGGCAGGGTTCCTGTGAGGGAAGAGTTCCTTCCAATAAAGTTCATGCATTATCGAACGTATTGAGCTAGAAAATATTTAGATATTTGGATTCTCAAGGAGACAGAGTTCCAGCTAGGGGAAAGGTTCCAGTCGGGGCAGAGTTCCATCAGGGCAGAGTTCCAATTAGAGCAGAGTTCCAACAGGGGACGAGTTCCAACCGGGTCATAGTTCCAGCTAGGGCACAGCTCCAATCGAGGCAAGATTCATGTGAGGGAAGAGTTCCTTTCGATAAATTTCATGCGTTGTCGAACGTATTGAGCTAGCGGATATTTAGATATTTGTCAAACATATTGAGCTATCTACATAAAAAATATTTGCATTTCCAATCATGCTAAATGACACACCAACCAACTTGAGTTGTATTTCATCAAGTCCCTCATCTACATGTGCATCATCCTTTCGATCAATATCCCACCATGTTGCTGGACCTTTCAAATACTTGGTTGTCTTCATATGCTCAAGACATAAGGAATTTTCCACAACTAAGTTCTCCTCTCTTATAGAGGTAAGTATGTTTTCTTGATAGATCTATGCAATTTTCTTGAGCATGGGGCTTGCTAAAGGGGTTTCTAATAACTGGAAACTAAAAAAATTCAATCTGAAGTTTTTCCCCTTCCTCCTCATTGTACATCGTTCCAATTGTATCTCAATAACCATTCTTTACTTTAGGATTATCAATTGGAGGAACTCTTCTAGGCCTTTCCACATACCATTTTACTAGAACTCTGCCCTGACTGGAAGTTTTCCCTAGCTATAAATGTGCCCTTGTTGGAAATTTGCCTTGGCTGGAACGTTTCCCATTCAACATTACCAATGTAGAATTGTGAAGATTCCAAATCTCTAAATATATGCTAGCTCAATAACTCATAGGAAGTACGTTCAACAATTCCTAAAATTTATTGGAAGGAACAAGAACCTCACAGGAACCCTTATTTTGTTAGAACCCTGCCCTTGTTGGAAATCTGCCTTGGCTGGAACTCTGCCTCGGTTGGAACTCTGGCCCAGCTGGAACTATTCCCCGGCTGGAACTCTGCCCCGCTGGAACTATGCCCCGACTGGAACTTTTCCCTGCTAGAACTTTTCTCTGACTAGAACTTTGCCCTCGGCTGAAACTTTTCCCTGACTGGAACTATGCCCCGGATCGAACCTTTCCCTCGCTGGAACTGTGCTCCGGTTGGAACTCTGCCCTGGCTGGAACTTTTTCCACTTAACATTATCCATTTAGAATAGTGAAGATTCCACATATCTAAATATCTGTTAGCTCAATAACTCTCTATAGGAAGTATGTTTGACAATGCATGAAATTTATTAGAAGGAACAAGAACCTCATAGGAACCCTACCCTTGTTGAAACCTTGCCCATGTTAGAACTTTTCCCTTGTTGGAACTTTTATCCGGCTAGAACTTTGTCTCGGTTGAAACTCTGCCCTAGCTAGAAATTTTCCCCGAGTGGAACTTTGCCCTGGATAGAACTCTGCCCCAGCTGGAACTCTGCCCCACTGGAACTCTACTCTGATTGGAACTCTGCCCTCTGTTCGAAATCTACCCCAACTAGAAATTTTCCCTGGTTGGAACTGTGCCTCGGTTGGAACTCCGCCCCAGCTGGAACTTTTCCCATTCAACATTACCAACGTATAATTGTGAAGATTACAAATATCTAAATATTTGCTAGTTCAATAAATCTCTATAGGAAGTATGTTTGGCAATGCATGAACTTTATTGGAAGGAGAAAGAACCTCACAGGAACCCTGCCCTTATTGGAACTCTGCCTTGATTGGAAATTTTCCCCGGTTGGAACTTTGCCCCAGCTGGAACTTTGCACCAATTGGAACTCTGCCCCGCTGGAACTATGCCCAGGATGGAACTTTGCCCCACTGGAACTCTACTCCGACTGGATCTCTGCCCTCAGTTGGAACTCTGCCCCGACTGGAACCTTGCCCCTGGCTAGAACTCTGCCCCCTTGAGAATCCAAATATATAAATATCTGCTAGCTCAATACATTCGTCAATGCATGAACTTTCGAAATGAATTCTTCCCTCATAGGAACCGTGCCTCGATTGGAACTTTGCCCTGGCTAGAACTATGCCCCTAGCTGGAACTATGCCCATTCAACATCACCAACGTAGAATTGTGAAGATTCCAAATATCTAAATATATTCTAGCTCAATAATTATCTATAGGAAGTACATTCAACAATGCATGAACTTTATTGGAAGGAACGAGAACCTCACAAGATTTCGACAAAAAAGGTGCAAATCGTCTAGAGTTTAGCTCACTTCAATTAAAAGACTTGCATAGGCTTAACTAGACCTAAAATGGCTTTGTGTCTTTTTTACTTTCAATCCCTCCTTCTAATGCAAGTGGTGTGAGAATGAAGTGTTAATGTGGAACAAAGTCCTAACATACGAATTTTCCACTACAATAAGATGGCTTGACCATAGAAAGGGAAATTGGAGGGCTTAATAGTTTGTCAACCTTGCAAGTTAACCAAGGTCCTTATGGGCTTGATCTACAATAAGATGGCTTGACCACATCAAGGAAAATTGGTGAAGGGATTAATAGTGTGTCAACCTTGGAAGTTGACCAGGGTTGATCTACAATAAGATGGCTTGACCACAGCAAGGAAAATTGGTGAAGGGATTAATAGTTTGTCAACCTTGCAAGTTAACCGATGTCTCTATGGGGTTGAATTTTATTATGATTATATTATTGAACTTGTTTCAAGGAATACATTTTGAAATTTAGGGTTGCACCCCATAACATGGACTTCCTTCAGCTTATATGCTAGGTTAAAGGGTATTGGTTCTCTAGATTGGCATCATACTCATCCTTCTTGGCATGCCATTTGGATGGGAAAACCACACTAAAAATGAAATGGAGTGGACATCTTAACACTAGGTCAACCTCACTAATAAGCTAATGCCCCTTTGGCAAACCTAAGTTTATTGTGAATTATGTCCATTGTATTCGTCGACATAATGGTTGATTCTAGTGACCCTCTAGTGTTAAAAAAAAAAACCAACATAGTATTGTGATATTATAGCAATGTTCATTGTAAGAGCTCCATATAAAGTCATCATGTGAGTACACAAAAAAGGGGTTACAAGCTATTAAAATTTTGGGTACAACTAGTATTTGATCTTTCTAGATATTGATCAGTCAAATCAAGTTAAGTAAAAACCATGTAAGCCTTGGCTTGTTGTTTTAAGTCTAATCTCAATATGTAAAATAAGCCCTTACCTGTTTTCATCCACTTCACATAAAATGATAAATGTTTATTAGATTTCTATCATTTATTCAAGTTAATATTGAAGTACTGGTAACATAAGGAGAGAGAGCAACTACAATTGTCCACCTCGTCAAGAAATTAGAAGCTTCTCTACTGGTGTATGGGCAGACAAGGCCCTCATTGCTTGAGAGGTATGAATAAATATTATTACGTTGTTCCTTATACAACTAGAAGAAACTTGCTGGTACATTGCAAAAATGGTGCAGGATTTTTGGAAGGAAGAAAGGAGGATTGGTACAATAATGTATTGATAATGCAGAGTGTCTAACACTCACTATCAGAAAACAGAGCAAGAGAATTGGTGGGTATGTAATTAATAGCCGCAAGCAAAGAAAGTTTGGCGTTTGGCTTGAAATGTTAGGCAATGAACCATCACAAAGTGTCACTGGTGTAAATTCTATACATTTTCTGATTGCTTGAGCAGTGTAAAAATATAGTTGTTTCGCACGGAAATATTTAAATTGTTTTTGTGTTCAATGTCTGATCATTCATGAAGTTCTCAATTTTTACATCTATGTATGAAAAAGGTTCAATATTGATACAATGCAAAGAAGGAAAAATGTGAAATGAAATGGTTGTGCTCATGTCTAACTGAACCTCAGGGGATAATCCTATATATTGTGAGTATCAAAAGACTTAAGTTTTGTTTTTAATATGTAAAATAAATCATTTTCAATGAGGTGCAAATAATTTATATTGTAATCTAAATATGAACGCTGAAGAAACACAACATTCACGTAATCAGATGATGAAATGAAAGGAAAATAGATTAAGACTTCACAGATCTCAGTGCCTTTAATCCATAGTCTTCTAGACAGTTTCAAACATAACCAATTACATGCATTAGCTTGTGAAATTGATTTTAGGTATTTTATGTGAAAAACATTATTAAATTGAGATAACATGATTGGTTTAAAATCTTGATTTGAATCAAACTCAAATAGTTTGTTGGCTTAAATTTTTTCTTTTGTAATTACTACTTAAATATTATATGGTGGTTTGAATGTTGAATGCGGAATTTGTTTATTACATTGTTATTTCACCTAATATAATATGCAGCATTTGTTTATTACATCTCCTCCACTTGTCACATCTGGACAAGAAAATGATTGTTCACTACTATAAACCTCATCTATTAATGCAGACATTTGTGTGTTATAAATAAAAATTAATATTGCTTAATGCATTGATTCCATGTGTATCAAGCTGATAGATTGATGGCTACTAAAGATAATATAACCATATTACAATGTATATCTCACCTCTAAGAGTTGGTATATATCTCTCATACAACAGAAAATATGCATCACATGCACTGATAACATACTATAATAACTTCTTAGGTGGTATAAATGCAAGTGTGTCATCACTCTCCCTGTACAAATCAAGATCTCCATAAATAGGGGGTGGTGTATATCTCTCCCCATCTAGATCAACTTTAACATTTCCTAACAGAATAGGAATAGTGGCCATCATCACTTCCCTCACCTCAACTCTAAGTTGTGATGGAGTTCCAATTGGGGAGGAGTTCCAGCCGGGGCAGAGTTCCAGCTAGGGCAGAGAATGGACACATCAAACCAGGAACCCTACATGCATAAACTTGATTGGTCCCATATCTAGAATGCAAGGAGACAACTAGGGGTCCTAGGGTACCTTATAGGGTCTTACTCCACCCTAGTTAACTGAATATGGTACCATCCTACTTAAGAATGGGTCTCGCATCTACGTGAACTTTAACAGTTGTTAGCCCTAATGTTGTCACATATAGTGTACTTATAGATGGCCTTTGCAAAGAAGGCAAGTTCAACAACTCAAACATGCAAGTTCAAGGGCAGGTTTTTAGTCGAGGAAAAGTTCCACTAGGGCAGAGTTCTAGTCGGAGTAGAGTTCCAGTGGGACAAAGTTCCAGCTGGGGCAGAGTTCGAGTCGGGTCAAAGTTCCAGTTGGGCAGAGTTCAAACCAGGGCAGAGTTCTAGTGAGGCCATAGTTCCAACAAGGGCAAGGTTCGAACAAGGGAAGGGTTCCAACAAGCGGGGAAAAGTTCCAGCCTGTTTTATCCCATGCAATCCATACACACCTAGACAGAAACTTGGGAAGAAATGAAGCCTGTATGTAAGGGTCCCAAAGCAAAACTTGTGCTGACATCGATAAGAAAGTAGGCAAAGATATTGTAAGTCAACCCATGGGGTAGAGTTCTATCCCAGGTAGAGTTCCAGCTGGGGCAAATTTCTAGCCGGGGCAAAGTTCCAGCTGGGGCAAAGTTCCATGCGGGCAGAGTTCTAGCCAGGGCAGAGTTCCAGCTGGGGCAGAGTTCCAACTAGGGAAAAGATCCAGGTAGGGAAAATTTCTTAGGGATCAAAGGTCATGACAAGGTACCGTTACGAGGATTTGTGCACCAAGAATGAGTCTCAAGTCCTTGATCAAGGTTGAGAGAGGAAATCAAGGGACTTATATGCAAAATGAAGCTTCTTGGGCTCATAGGCCATGATAAAGGCCTTGAATCATCACACATCGTCTAGATGGGATCATTGACCTTTGAATGGGATATAGGTGGCATCAAAAGTTTTTACACAATAGATATTTGTCTAAGGGCCTTTACCATGATAAGGGAGGAAAATAAGCATCGTGGACACAAAATGTAGCTTCTATGGTTCTCCCTACCATGATAAGGGAATAAAGAATCAAGATCCCCCTACCATCCACATAATAAGGTAGTTAGCTGATCAATATCCCTATACCATTGACGTAATAAGGTGGGGAAAAGTTCCAGGAGAGGCAAGGTTCTAGCCAGGGCAGGGTTCCAGCTAAGGTCAAAGTTCCAGCTGGACAGAGTTCTAGGCGGCGTAGGGTTCCAGCTGGGGCAGGGTTCTAGCTGAGGTCAAAGTCCAGCTGGGCAGAGTTCCAATTAGGGTAGGGTTCCAGCTAGGGCATAGTTCCAACAAGGCAGAGTTCCAACAAGGTAGGGTTCCAACAATGGCAGGGTTCCAACAAGCGGGGCAGGGTTCCAATAAGCGGGGCAGAGCTATTTGGCATTGAATGCAAGTGTATTTCTTTGGAACTTCACCTTTATGCCAATAGGAAGAACTAAGGAAGGAACTGGGCTACGTTAGAGTTGAAATCAAGGCAGGGTTCCTGTAAGGGAAGAGTTCCTTTCGATAAAGTTCATGCATTGTCGAACGTATTGAGCTAGTGGATATTTAGATATTTGGATTCTTGAGGTAGATTTCTAGCTAGGGTAAAGGTTCCAGACATGGAAAATTTCCAACATGGAAGAGCTCTAGCCAGAGCAGAGTTCTAGTCAGGGAAGAGTTCCAACCGGGTCACAGTTCCAATAGGGGCAGGGTTCCTGTGAGGGAAGAGTTCCTTCCGATAAAGGTCATGCATTATCGAATGTATTGATCTAGAGGTTATTTATATATTTATATTCTCAAGGAAGTAGAGTTCCATCCAGGGGCAAGGTTCCAGTTGGGGCAGAGCTCCAGCAGATCAAAATTCCAGTCGAAGCAAAGTTCTACAGTTCTATTTGGATTCATCACAATTCTATGTTGGTAATGTTGGATGTGCATGTCTATGGTTTGGTTAGAGTGGATACTTCATCCATGTAACATGTGAAATAAGTTAAAGGGAAAGAAGACATACATACTAAATAAACAAGATTGTGCTCCCCCTGCCGACCTAGAATTTTAAATGGATTTCCTACCTATGATTAATTTTAAACACCCTAAAAATTGTAGACACTTGATTTTATTGTCAACTGACAAGTTGTAGCATACTCTAGTGCATAATATCCATAGGTTTCCATCATACAGGTTGAAACATGAGTCTTGTCTCCAATAGGACCAAGTTTGGCTAATCCAAAATCAAATGACTTAGAATGATATCTTTCATCTAGTAAGATATTGGAGCATTTCAAATCTCGATATACCACTGGTGTATTGGCTTTGTCAAGCAGGTATTCCAACCCTTTAGCAGCACCTACAACTATTTACATTCTAGTCTTCCAATCTAATGGTTCTTTATGAGGTAGAAGATATGCAGAAACCAACTTATTCTCATTTAATGTTGATTGCTAATTTAATTACACACACCCATGAAAAATATTGTTTCATTATATATTTATAACAACAAAAGAACTAAGGTATTCATGAAAATCGCATTCACCCTTAAACTACCCAAAATATGGTGATTTGAGATATCAATACCATAAAGGTGATCTTCCAATGATACCAAGGGCATGTACTCATAAACCAATATCATTTGATCACCATCAACACAATATCCAATAAGGTTAACAAGATTATGATGATTCTAAAGACTAAGCATCAAAACTTCAACAAGAAATTCCCTATTTCTTTGCCCTTCATTCTTGTGAAGATGTTTAACATTGACAACATGTGCACAATGAATAAACACAAACTTGTCAACATAAATATATGCAAACAATAAAACGAACAAAAATAAACAAATAAAAAATGTCACCATAGAAAAATGTATATACAAATGATAATCATAATTATTCTCCAAATTTTACAGAGATGACTTGATAAGCCTTATTTAACTCAACAAATACTTACAACTAAATTCATTATGAAGAACTGATTTGTCTTAGAAATGTTTAACCCAATATTTTGTCTAGGTTAAGACAAAATTGTTTAATATCAACCTAGAGTACTTTATACATGTATTTATTAGTTTATATATTTCAATTCTCGTACAAAATTATTTAATATCAACCTATAGTACTTTATACATGTATTTATTAGTTTATATATTTTAATTATGGTACAAATGAGTTTCATAAAGTTATTAAGACAAAATTGTTTAATATCAACCTAGAGTACTTTATACATGTATTTATTAGTTTATATATTTCAATTCTGGTACAAATGAGTTTCATAAAGTTAAAAAATAAGAAATTTCATAAAGTTATTCTTAGACATTTTACATTGGAATGCTTAACTAAAACTTAAGATACTTTACAAAATGTTAAAGTAAAAAATACAAATATAATATAATTTACTATGTTCGGATAAGGTTGTTCAAGTCTAGTAAGGATGATTAGCATAGCTGCTCACAGAAAAAAACATAAATTAGTAACATTTTAGGAATAGCTAGGCCATTCTAGTTTCAATCATAAATCTACTAGATTTTTTTATTAACAAAAAAAGTTGATTGGAATATATTACTGGTTTGATACAACCTAGGAACAAACTTACACCTATGTAACTATATTAACAGTTTTTGGGTCTTGGATCTTTTCCCTACAAAACATACATAGTTGACAACTTAGTTATGCACCCCCTTCATATCCATGTTTAAGCAATGCCTCATTACCATTTACCTCAATGAATCCCATAATATTCATCATCATTTGCTACGTTTTTTATTAATACCTTTAATATGTTATGTCATGACAAATAGGTTTATATTGCATATCCAACTTTTAAGACAAACTTTTCATTAACAAAGATATATGCCATCTATATTTTACTCCCTTGAACCTTCTTTGCAAGATCCTAATTACTATATCTAATTCCATACTAATACCTACTTACTTGAACAAAAAGTCCCTAATTACTATATCTAGCAATAAAAGAGATAAGGTTGTCCCAACTCCACTTTACTTTAGAGACAATCTTCTTTATCTCCCATCAAAAGGACTCCGATACAATTTTTACTCTCATTGTACTCCTGGAATAGGCCAATTAGTACAAATCAACCGTTGCACTTAAACTAATGGCCAAAGAATATTTTCATATAAAAGCTTCACAAATTGTGGCCATAACCATCACCAGCATTGGCAAATAGTTAATGAATTTTAACCAATATAGTAGCCATATTAATCCTCTACATTAGATTGATAGGAGAAGACTATGCTTAATTTTTATTTTGGGTCAAATTCTTCACAATTGCTTTACATGGATAAAAATATTTCTCTTCTTGTATGGATTTAATTTCTTGACATCAATATCACAACAGTAATAAAAATGCATTAATAAACTTCAAATAAGTCCTCCCCTCCTAAGATATTTTGTTTTTTCTCCTTTATTTTTCTAACGAAATGTGGAGTAAACTATTTAGCTGCAATTTTGGAAGCCTAACCTAGTGGAGACATGAGTGAGGCCCACGATATTAAGGGACTTGACCCCATGACCTCCTACCTGCAATTCACAGCACTCAAACCAGTCAAGCTAACTGACCATCCTAAAATATTTTGGGCATTAAGGTATACAAGGGAAATACAAATCACGCCATTCTTGAGCCCATAAGACAAAATGAGATTGCTGGTACCTTGCTGGCCCCACACAAATATCCACAAACAACTTGCTTACACATGTACAGACCCTACCCCTTCCAAAATTGAACTTGTGACCTCTATAAAGATAACACATCTTAACCATTAATCCCACTCAATCTGTAGCTCCCCTCCTTAGATCTAGTTGAGTAGACATCAAAATGAGTTAATTAATTCAAAAGTACTCCTATAGTATTAGATGGAAAACTGACATCCAAAAAATCTTGATAGAAACATAATTAGGACAAGAAGGATTGATTCTTGAATGATCATTCTTTGATATTCCGCTTTAATTTATAGCATCATGTATTCACTGGAGCCTTCAACATGGAAGTCTTGTGAAAGAGATTGCACTTTACAAAAACCTTATCAGCCAAGCAAAATGTCAAGATCAAATAAATACCAACATGTATGCAAATTTTAACAGTTTGTCATAGTTCAAGTAGGATTTCTGAATTTAAATTGTGTTAATGTTTAGAAACTTATCAAAGACTACTTGGTATTTGATGTTCAGTCTGAGTCTCTAATCCCATTGTTTTATGCAAAACAACTCTGCTTTATGACAAATTTCATTGAATTGGAATTTCAATTTAGTGGATTTTCTAAGGATTTTTAAGTTTCAATAAACTTTTGAAACCTCTCCTTATCGATATACAACAAGAGCATAAACAAATAGCATGTCTATGTACATGTGCATGAGACAGTGTCATCAAAGAAGGAACTGGAATATCCACAAATGTTATATTCATTTAATACAAAATATTGCTTAAATGAGTTGTTTAGACAAAATCTGTCTATAACATGCAATTCATCAAAAATAATTTGTCTCGCATACTTGTACTCAACCTCTGGGAGTTTATACTACATATTCCACCTTTGGCTTCCAATACAGTACATAACCATATCTCCTCCACTTTGTAAATTTGTAGCATAACTTCCAAATAAACCAGAGACTATGAGGAAAAAGATACACATTATTTGTTCTCATCTGTAGGAGACAGACTTGTAAACCTAGGATTTCTCTGTATAAAATACAAAAATAGAATAACAAGAAGACTCAACCACATACCTACCAAATATCAGGCCTATGGACATTGAGATCACCTTTAAGAATTTACTAGAAGCAATGCAACAACTCAACAAACAACATCGTATGACATTGGTCTTGAGGTAATGGCTTGGTAAGTTTAAAGTGTTCAGTCTAATACATTTGGCTATTAGAGTCAGTTGTTCAGCAAAATAATTTGAGAACTCACAACATGCATTGTTTTACCTTTTTCCATGAATAAATAGACAAGATATCATAAAAACCTCCAGAGAGAGCCAAAACAATAGATAGATGTACAACATTCTACAACGTACTTCCAAGAAAAGTTAGTGTACATACTAGAAATGTCCATTGGACTGTCCAATGTTTCATTGCATTGATGTACATATTAAAAGCATATGACTCACTAGTTGCAATAAAAAACCAACAATATCCTATGGATGGGTCTACAGTTGTTATCATTCCAAGACCATCAAAATTGCAGCTATCATCTGATTGATTGTGGAGTTGATAGTAGCTATTAAAAGCATAAAAGATACTTTTCAGTGACCCAATATGATTGCAAGAAACTCCACCAAAGAGGGCTATACAATCTGAAGTTGAGCAGACCTGTTGTACATGCCTTGATACATTAGTAAGATCATGATTATCATTTGAAACACACCACCTTGAAGAGAGGTATTGAACATTTTCTACATTCACTAGACCCTTTGAGCCTTGCCCTATGCCGTCAAATGTAGATATGCCCCAGTGTCTTTCAAAATTTCCATGTAGAATTCTTTTTTTGTACTCATCTTGCAGACTAAAAATATATGTTTCTACTGGGGCATTTCCAGGACTAAGTGTTGTTCCCTTGTTGCTTATAACATCGTTTACCAGTCCTTGAGTGAATCTTTTTGCATTGCTGATAATTGCATTGACTCCCCCATCTGTTGGCCATCCAACCTGTCCAACAACAATTGGCATCTGCCCAAAGCCATTTTTTTCAAGGCTGATTCAAGTGTATCCAGGTTTCCATCAAAGTAATTGTAGTAAACATTCTTCCCATCAACCAGTGGATGAGCCTTATTATCAATAAAGGCATAATCAACTGAATAATTTTTATTTTGATAAAGATTTAAAAGAAGGGAGAAATATTGACCACAAAGGGAGATCCATTTTTGTTTAAAAATGAAACAAGTTCCTGCATAGTTTTATTCACATCAGGTCTGAAGGTTCCTTTTGATGTCATCTTAGAGTGATAGACATCAACATTCCAGGGAACCACAACTTTTATCTGTGTAGAAAGGTTTTCCTTTCCCAATGCCTCTTGTATGTTGAACATTGCGGGGAGTACAAATGCCTGAAAATGTCCATTGTAACTCATGAGAAATGGTTTGTTTCCAATGACAACATACCTGTAAGCATGCATCAAAGAATTAGAATACATGGAGATGATGAATGGGAGCATTTAATAGATCAGGAATAATTTCCCTCAAAATGATTTATAATATCCCTCATATCACGCTATAAAATTATATTGTTGTAGATTAAAAGGAAAATTTGAAATTTTTTTCTTGAATGAGTGGTTTTGGGCTTTTCATATCATGTTATAAAATTATATTGTTGTAGATTAAAATGAAAATTTGAAGTTTTTCTTGAATGAGTGGTTTTGTTAAAACATTTAGTGAAAACATTCCATAATTGTGATTGCAATAACATACATGAAGCAAAGCTAGATAGTGCCAATCCCAGAGCAAGAAGAATGAGTATGTTTATGCTTAAAATGAATATGATTAAGCTTCTAACCAGACAGTACAGGGCATTTTTTTATAGATCTATATTTCCCAATTGGAAAAATATTTTCTTTTTGGTTTGTATTGTCACCTTCACCTATGCCCCTCAACATGATCTCTTCTTCAAACAAAAGCAGGTGAGCAGACTTTTCAAACACTTCAATGATGACTCTCAATTGTGCCTCATTCATGGTATGATATTTAATCTCTGCAGCAGGGAAAAGTAGTTTATGCTTACCTGAGTTGCCACCCCAAATAGTCTGACAAATATAGAATAAAATTGCAGTACTCAAGTAGAACATGGAGAAAACTCTGCAATCTCCTGTAATTCCTTCATCTTGGATTGAATATTGAACTTTCAATATTCTGCACAATGATCCTAAATATTAGCCATGGAGACTCTATAGCTATCGTACTCTTGCAATGCAAAATGTTATAAAACATAAACGAATTCATCATTTTTGAGCCTACTAAAATCAAGATCATAGTATTTAGACAATTGTTCTAGCTCAGATCCAAGTGCAATAACATTAACTTTTTTTAACTACTCCTCGAAATACTTTATTGACTCTTTGTAATTAGCTGTGATAAAAGCACAACGATGATATCCATTGGCAGAGAACAACATATGTCTCAGCAGTGATGATTAGTATTTGAGTTCTGTAAGTGAAAGTGAAGTTGAGCAGAGGTTGTGCCAAAGGCACGGCCGACAATATGAGAGACGAGTGAGACTGGATTTTGTTGTTGTTTCACTTGCTACATATCACGGGATCGAATCCGAGCAGAGGAGGGCATTGGAATGGGTTTTGGAATAGGAACTAACTGAAAACTGTTAAAAAGCTCTTATGAGAATATCATTGATGATCTTCCAAATTCAAGGTAAATAAATGGAATATGACACTCAGATTATTGATGCTAATATAATAAATTCATCCAAAGTTGCTTAGACTTGATTCAACTTAAAGTCATATAAGGAATTTCCTAGTAACCTGATTAGGTTTGATTCCTATGAACTTTGAATTCTCAGCTTTTAGGTATTAAATCCATTTAAATGGGCATCTTCCAAGGTAAAAAGTGAACCAATTCTAAAGTGGTCCCTTCTACCTAAAAGAGTGTTTTTTTTCTAGAAAAAAATTATAAATATATGCATTGATTCTTACCATGAGGCTTCTTTACATTCCAAACATGCCAATTTGGAACAAAATCGATGACCACAGGAATCAATGTCTACATTACAGTGAATATGAAACAAAGAGTTTCTCATCACCATCAATGTATATAGAGCTCCAGTATCCTTCTTTGTGGAAGAATATCTTCTGAATAAATAAAGATTGAACCAATAATAGCCAAAACAAGTAGTTTCAGTAAATAAAAGAGACCAAACTAGGAAAAAACTTAAAAATAATTGATCTTCTTCAAAGAAGTACATTAGCAGCTTCATTTCATATGTAAAAACATCCCCTAACATCAGTCAAATCGTGGAAGCATTCCAGGATTATTTAACTTGGTTGGATTATGCTCACCCTTATAAAATATTCTTTAGATAAGATGAAGCATCACAAGAGAGGTCATCATTTTTCCTTGCAGGGAAGCTTCTGATAGGAATTGTTTGTGCATAAGTTGTGCTTAGTTCTGTAGTTTGCAAATATAAAAAGGAATGAGCTTGTAAAGACAAGACTGATCATGGAAATCTATAACTATGATGCAAACTCTTCTTCACATATAGAGAATATGCATTAGTCCACTCCAAGCACGGTTAGCTACTTTATTGCAGATACAAAGTTACTGCTTGAGAATTGCGGGCCTAAAATCAAGCACTATGGTTCACAGTTGTATTAAAACTTTTGCAAGCTTCTTGAACCCAGTAACTACCCTGGGCAAGTGGAGTTTTCTATATTACTTAGGCACAAGCGCATTTGATAATGGATGACGTTTTATTATCAAGATGTGGATTAATATCTCCAGCAAGTGGAAAAGGCCTAAATCTTTAATAGGCTAATTAAACCCAAGAACTTCCCTATGCCGGTGGACTCTGTTATATCACTAAGCTACATGTCCAATTGATAATGGGTAATGGTTTGCTATCAAGATGTGGATTGCTGTCTCCAACATTTAGGGAAGCCAAATTTTTTTAAAGACAGAAACGAAAAGATGAGCAATAGAATGTATGTCAAACTAAACCTTTCCAACACAAATGACTTCAAGTAAGAGAAGCATTGGCAATGGAATGTATGTCAAAATAAAACTTTCCAGACTATCCATAAACTGAGTATGGGTGGAAGAGACTTCAACATTCCAAAATAAATGTGGAATCATATGCTGAACTTTTCAAATCATTTGCAAAGCAACCTAATAGAAGGAAAAATGGAATTTCCATTTCTGAGATATGTATCAAGTGAAAAACTCTAATCCCAGCTACGCAAGAACATTGAGCTTCTTCAGAGACCCCAACTCCATTGGTATAGACCCTGTCAACCCACACAGCTGGAGTGATGCAAATACAAATGTTTGTTTCAACCTTAGTTATCCCAGCATCAACTAGATCCAACCTTAGTTATCCTTTACTTATTTTAGTGTTCCTCTTCCTGCTTCTAGAGCCACCAAATTGGGATACCTTGGAAGAAATGAATGCAAACCAGAACGTTCAAGACGGTACAAGTGGAGCCTTCAACTCTTTGCCATTGAGTGCAGACCTATGAACAAGCCTTTCTATCTTCCTTGTCTGTTACCCTCTTCAATATAAGGCCAACCTCATCATCACTAATTTTGTCCATGAAGAGAAGAAAATAATGATCTTATGGTAAAAACCTGCACACCTACAGAGAGGAGGGGTCGAGAATAGGTAGGGCAAGGCATGAAGAAGAGGAGGGAAATGGGATGGTTGTTTGAGTCGTGAAAGGTAGGTGGCATTAATGCGTGGACAGAGACGATGACTTCAACAGACGGAGGGGGACGACGAAAGATGTAATGGTGATCCGGGGTGCAATAGGGTGACAGAGGCGATGGTAGAATGGTCGACGGGCAACGGGGAGGAAGGGGTCACTGGTGGCCGGAGTGCCGTTGCGATGATTGCCGCCGGGAAAAATCGTCGCGTTGGTAGCTTACTCCATAAATAAGAGGGATAGCCTTGACCAATTTTATCGATACTAAGTTTGACGGAATTTTTTTGTTCCAAAATATTGCTAGCCAAAATAGTCAGAAAACTGTACGTTTCTTTCTTTGCATTAGTCGTGAACTAAGGACTATGGTATTAGAATACTATAGAGACTAGCACAAGAACATAAAATGTTGTTGGTAATAATATTGCTTATATTATTGTTATGTTAATTATTATTATTATTTAGAAATTAAATATTGAATCATGTAATTATTATTATTAATATTAAGAATAATAATAATAATAATAAATATTATTATTACTTTTAATATTATTATTATTATAATCATTAGTATTAGTATTACTACACCTATGATTTTGTGATTATGGTACCCTTAAAATTGTAATTTTTTTAAAATAATAAGAATAATAATAAAATAAATAAAACTAATGATTGATTATGGTACTTTTAAATTTTTAAATTGTTTTTTTAATAATAAGAATAATAATAAAACTAATAAAACTAATAATAATAATTAGTAATATAATTAGTATTAATATTTTAATAATAATAATAATAATAATAATAAATATAATTAGTATTATTGTTAATATTAATTAATTTATTACAATAATAAAAATAAGTATAAAAATAATGATGATGATGACGACGACGACGACACCACCTATGTTTCTGTGATTATGGTTATATTAAAATTTATTAAATTGTACCTTTAATAATAATAATACTAATAATAGAAATAATATTATTCTTATTACTAATTGTAGTAGTATTATTATTTCTATTATTAGTGTTATTATTATTATTAAAATAAAAGGGAAACAATATATTATTTTTTAAGTTTGTATAGTCGTGTATAATAGCGTGATAAAATAATATGGGAAAAAAAGTAAAAATAAATTTATTTTCTATAGTAAACAAATGAATAATTATTTTTGTATTTTTCTTTTGTAAATATTATTTTTAAAAAAATATTTAAATTATTGTATTTAAAAGTAAACATTAAAAAAATATAGCTTTAGAAAATATGTTTTTGTATAATATTTTATTTTTTGAATATTTATTTCATTTATTCACAATAAATTTTTCTCGAAATGAATTTCTTGGGTATGGTTGACATGGTCGACCATACCCATGCTTAAAGATGGAGACTTATGGTTGACATGGTCGACCATACCCATGCTTAAAGATGGAGACTATGCTCAACCATGACTGTTAACCATGGTTGACCATGGTCATCTCCACCATGGTCGGCTATGTGCAACGATGAACAAGACCATGGTTGACAATGCCATGGTTAATTATTTTGAGCCTATTTGAACACATGGTCAACCTAGAAATGGGAAGCATATCTTTGACATGATGTAGTCAATACCACCATCATGACATCCATAATTGACCATGTTGACCATAATCAACCATGGTTGACATCCATACGCATGGATGACAATACTTGAACATAGTCATGCAAAGCACAGATTACATGGTCACCCATGGTCATGTCATACCTTGCTTCATCTAGTTTGTATATCATGGACATGGTTGACTTGGTTGTCAGACCATGGGCATGGTTGACATGATTACCATACCATGGTCATGGTTGACATGATTGTGATATTATGGACATGGTTATCATAGTTCAGCATGTTGGACCAAGGTGTCAATATTGTTTGATGTACTTGCCATGACCATACTTGGGCATGCTTGACATTGTTGCGTTTATTGACCATAGTTTCCTTGTTTATAATATTTGACATGATAGTCACGGTTGACCTGCTTCAATGGTTGCTATGTTTGAAGGTATAGAAAAGTTTTGTCTCAATCTATGAAATGTTTGTTGGTAGTTCTAAAGTTAGTCGATATATGTAAAGTTTGTCACTATATTAAAAGTGGGTCGCTATGGTTTTATGGTAAGTTGAAAAGTGTTGCTACTTTATGAAAAGGTTGTGGCCATATAAAAAGTTTGTCGCTATATGAAATGTTTGTGGCAGTGGTTTTATGAATATATGAATAGTCTATCGCTATATCGAAAGGTTGTTGCTATATTAAAGTCTCGTCACCATGATTTATGAATAAGTCAAAATTATGTCGCTATATAAAGAGTTCTTTGCAAAGACAAAAGTTTGTCGATATATGTAAACTTTGTCGGTAAAAGATAAGTTTGACGCTATGCTAGAAGCTTGTCACGATGGTTTTATGATTATATCAAAAGTTTGTCTGTCTATAGAAAGTTTGTCTCTAGTGAAAAAGTTTGGCACCATGGTTTTATGATTATATGAAAAGGTTGTTGCTATACCAGAAGTTTGTCGATATACTGCAAGTGTCACTATGGCTTTATGATGAAGTAAAAACATTGTCGCTATTTCAAAAGTTTGTACCAAACTAAAAAGTTGGTCGGTATAGTTTTATGATTAATTGCTAATGTTGGCGATTGTATGAAAAGTTTGGTGGTGCATTAAAAGTTAGGGGCTATATTAAAAGTTTTGTCGTTATCGTTTGTCGAAATATGAAAATTTTGTCGAAATGGTTTCATGAATGGCATTATAGTAGTAACATTATTCATATCAAATGTTTCTCTCTATGGTTTTATGATGACACCAAAAGTTTGTCGCTATAGCAAAAGTTTTGGACTATATAAAAAAATATGTCACTATAGAAAAAGTTAGTCGATGTATAAAATTCTTGTCACGATATGGAAACTTTTTCAATAAAGTAAACGTTAGTTGCTATGGTTTTCTGAGTATATCACAAGTTTGTGTGGTTTTCGTGGTTTTATGATGACACCAAAAGGTTGTCGCTATAAGAAACGTTTGTCGCTATATCAAAATTTTGGCATTATATGAAAAGTATGTCGCTATTTCTCTTTATACCAAAAGTTGGTCGGTATATACAATGAGTGGCGCTACATTAAAGGATGCTAGATAATTTTTTTCTCTTTGTAAATGTGTCATTTTACAAAAAGCTTGGCGCTATATAAAGACTTTGTCGCTATATTAAAAGGCTTGAAGCTATGGTGTTACGAATGTATGAAAAGTTTGAAGGTTTAGCGAAAATGTGTCGCGATCTATGAAATGTTTGTCGGTATATGACAACTTACTCAATACATCTAAAGTTAGTCCCTATATGTAAATTTTGTCGGTATATTAAAAGTGGGGTGCTATGGTTTATTTCTCATGTCAAAAGTTTCACTGCTTTATGAAAAGGTTCTCGTCATAAAAAAAGTTTGTCGCTACATGAAATGCTTGTCGCAGTGGTTTTATGCTTAACTGAATATTTTGTCCCTATATCTAATTTGTGGCTACTGTAAAAAGTTTCACGCTATATTAAAAGATTGTCTCCATGTTTTATGATTAAGTGAAAAGTATGTCGCTACATAAAGAGTTCTCCACAAAATCAAAACTTTGTCCATATATGTCAAGTTTGTCTGTATATCAAAATTCTATGGGTTTATGATGAATTAAAAGATGTTGTTGTTATTTCACAAGTTCGTCCCAATATGAAAAGTTGCTCGGTATGGTTTTATGGTTAATTCCAAATTTTGGAGATTGTATCAACATTTTGTTGTTGTATTTAAAGTTAGACGGTATATTAGAAGTTTGTAGTCATCGTTTGTCACAATATTAAAATTTTGTTGAAATTTTTCCATGAATGGAATTAGAATAGTTACATTATTCGTATCAAACGTTTCTCGCTATATGAACTGTTTGTGGATCTATGACAAGCTTGGCGCACTCTTTCTTTATTATATGAAAATTCCGTCTGTATATGAAAAGTTGGTCTCCATTGTTTTATGATTATAAAATCATAGGGTAAAAATAAATATTTATTATATCAAAATTTCGTCGCTATATTTGCTAAAAGTATGTCATAAATGAATATGCACTTTGACAATTTGGGCAACAATCAGAGCCAACGCAAGAAAAATATTGTATAAGCCGAATCCATGTAAAGTGGCTCAAAACTACAAATGCAAGCGTTATGGATGGATTGACAATATGAGGACCATTATAGCCAAGCCGCTTGCATCTTCCAGTCCCAGAAGGCTAACAGAGCCGTCGATTTTTTGGTTAACGATGGATGTTGCTATCCTGACAAATATTAGAATGAATGTATCAATGAATGTGGCTGCCACCTTCGGTTACGAAACCCTTCATTTTCCTCAGCGTACCTGTGCGCTCATGTCCCTTCCAAAACCCTTCACACTCATGTTTAGTTAATTCAAGTAATGCACTCCTATTTAGTTAATCCAAAACCCTTCGCACTCCACTCCCATGCATAGAGCAAATCCAACCATCTAATTTGGTACACGGACGAAGAATATCCGATTTCCTTCAATTTGGGCCATGCAAAACTTATTACTAATTAAAATCATTCGATCGTGTATAGGGGGGGAATTTAATACTATAATTATGCCTATCCAAGAAATACATAGGAAATAGGTTTTTTGGAGGAGGTCCAATATTCGTGACTTTAGTTCTTTTAATATGAGGTACTTAGTGAGTAGTGACCTCTAGAATAACCCTGTGGAAGATTATGGAAATATTGGGCACTATGTTCTCAAATATGCAGTTGTTCCTGGTATTCCTGAGATTCCAAATGAAAAAAATAGGTAGATACAGAAGATCCCCAACCTTGGAGAACCAACTGGTGAGGTTCCCTGACAGAGTCAAATATGACCAAACTAATTACACATTGAAGAAAATATCTAAACACTGCAATACCTCTTGCATGAAAGAACATTCAACAAATAAATGATCAATAGTTTCAACATCTAACTTGCATAGACAAAATCGGTTGAGACATGTGGCATAATTTTGGTGTCCTTGGACTACCTGTTATATTGTCTAGGGGTTAATTTTCAGATTCCATTATAGTCTATTTTTTCCAATTATTATAATAATATATTTATGATGCTAATGTCTTTAGATGTTTCTTATGTTGTTGATATGCACAACACTCAATGAAACTTTGAAGTATCATGTGGTTTTAGTTGTAGAATTTTATTTATCATATTCATATCCATATTATTTTTATGGGCTTAACATAGATTAGTATCTGAAAGATATTACTAATTATCCTCTCATATGATGCACCTTTATTCAATCCCATCACATTATATGGATTACTTGCATCCATAGGAATAATCCTTATAATTCTTCAAAGTGGTCCACATCATTTGTTTATTTTTCTTCAACCACAATAATTGATGGTGGGGTCCTATTAGAGTTCATCATTTTCAAATTCCTTCTCATCATCCATTAAGGTTTCTTCTACCTCTATCACTTAAGAAACAGCTACTATCGTTTCTACAGAGGGCATCACTAGGACAACTAACCCACATTTGGTATAGGAAGGTGAATTACCTTTCAAATCAAATACTTCAACATGATTGGCATCAAGATGATGCAACCACAAACAAAGAGAAAGCGAGAGTGTTTTAAGGAATTCAAGTGGCATTGGTACCATAGCAAAGCATCATTAAATAACTCAGAGAATTCAAGATCGAATGCCTATTTATAATTATAGAGGTAAATCATTCATTTTGGAGAGACATTCAACATGAAAATAATGAATTTTTGTAAGTGTTCTTATATTTTGGTACTTGTAATAATCTTATGCGAATGTATCAAATCAAACTAAGTTGAATTATATTAGGTGCATTATTGGTAGAAGCTAACACCCTTACTTAATGAAAGTTGAATTCTAATTTATTGATCTTCTTATTATTAAAGGGTGGACTTGCAAGAATCCTGTTGAGGTCTAATTCAATATTTAAAAATAAATCAAACAAAAAAATTATTATATTTGTAGAAAACTATAATATTGACTAGTATTGATGACACATTCACAATCAATAATGAAAATATCCAATCCATACTAAACTATTTGCAGAATTCATGAGACAAAATGGACCTTCTCCACACTCAATCACAACTCTAGCATTATGAGATACAATAAAGGAATCAAAATTTTGAAGTAGATCTTGTTAGGACAACCCTCTCTTTCAATATGATAATGATTCCTATCAACTATTAGCACATGACCAATTCAGTGATGAAACAATATATGCAAAAGATGAAGCTGTCATGAACATATATAGCATAATATTTCCAAACCCATTATCATAGCTTGGGATGAAATCAAGAGAAAAAAATACATAACAAGTATCGGATATGATAAGAAAGTGACCTTTCATATTATGGATTATTCCAAGCCAATCCAGTTTCAAAGTTTTGGATTCTTTTAAGAAGATTCAACCTCAATTGTTAAGCATAATTGAAAGCATTTTCATTGAATTTCCAACATGGAGGATCAATTTTTTGATCTCCATCATTGTCATCATTACAGGAAGCATAAGCATTCTTTATATAGATGTTCAAAACTAAAGAAACTTGAAAGACTAAATATTCACTAAGGGTGTATTAATTCTTGGTGATGGTCATCAACAACCAAGAAGATATATAATTCGTATTGAATAATTCAATCTAAATTTTTGACATAGATTTCCATTGAAAGTCTTCATGCTTCTCACCTTGTACTTGAGAGGTGGTTTTGTCATGGATTGGCAGTTAGGCTTCAAGTTTAGAATCCCTATCAATACGACATAAAATAAGTGAGCCCCACCCACAATGAGAACTAGAACCATTGTGAGAGTTGGAGATATAGAAAAAATACATAAATAGATCCATGTTCTAGGTTGTGACTTAGATATTGGTCATCTAAAAACCACCACTTAGTTTGTGGTCATTAAAAAACCACCCATGTTGTATAAATATCAACTTATGATAACCGTTTTTTTTGTTGATCTAAAATGGATAAATATATATTTGTTCATCTATTGGGTGCTTTTTGGGTGGAACAATTTGAGCAATTGGCTTGCAGGCCCCATTTTAGAGGAAAATCTTCCTTTTTAGATTTCGTATAAAAAATCCCCCAAATCCTTTTAGGGTCATTTTGAGAGATTAAATAGAATTATTTGGTAAAAAATTTCAATTGGACAAATTTTTTATATTCTACACACCAATACGTTTCAAATGGTGAAATAATTGCCTTAATAAAAGTCTATATGAAGGAGTAATGCATCATGTAAGTTCACCTATCGAGTTAACCAACAAGATACCAAGTGGATCCATGCTAGCTATCATTTCGCACACATGTGGAGTTAGTCACAAGTGAACTTTCAAGAACATTATAGAAATGAGAAAACCCTAACCCTAATTAAGAGTTGTGGCATGCCAAAACCCTAAATTAACCCTAGACTATTGTCGAGCTATTGTGTTTTTAGGAGAAGAAGGGATTCCATTATTTTGATATTAATGTATTATTCCATAGTTGAAAAGAAATACAAGAGTGGATATTAGAGTAGAATAGAGGAGATAGGAGATCTTATAGAATCCATTCTAGTTGTAGAGTCATAGGTAACTCCATATAGTGTACCATTTCCTTTGCATTTGCATTTTGATATGAAGAGCAAAACATAGTCCTCATTTGTGGATGGTTTTTCCTAGGGAATATCTTGTGTTATTGTGTGGATTGTGTACTTATTTTCTCTAGTCATTCTTGTTTCAATTCCAGTTATTTAAAATTCAATAAAACTAATCTAATAAAAATAAATATATTTAATATATTTTCTAATAAACCATTCTAGTGGTCATCCTAAAACAACCACTTAGTAGAATACATCAACTTTTGCTAACTTTTATGGTTTGTGGTTAGCCAAAACCACCGAGTTTGTTGTCTTTCTAAAACCACCACTTAGTAGTGGACATCATATTCTACTTATTTTTTTAGATTGTAGTTGGTCAAAAGCTCGAGTTTGTCATCATACTAAAGCCACCAATTCATAGAGAACTTATATTTTCACCATTTAGTATGAGACATCATATTTTTCTACCTTACTTGGGAAATCTAGATCATTAAGAAATGTTCAACCATTGGTAGCTGTACACATTTCACGTCTCTTTCAGAAATATTCTTGGACTCACAAATAACCTTTCTGTTTGAGGGGGGAATGTTCAAAACCTCACATAGCCTAGAACATGAAACCGAACATTACTTGAAATTGTATTTATATGTGTACCATTCTAAATGAGAAGTGTAGTTAATGCTTAAATATCTCTTGGTCTTACCTAGATCTTCAATTTGTCCTTTCTTATGCATTGTTAGGTATTCTAAGAGATAATTTGGCGTTTGTGTGACACAAAGAGGGTTGAAAACAAAATCCTTTCTTAAAATAACGACATTATTAACCTTTTATCTCACCATAAGTATGGTGATTGCTTATAATCAAGTTTTTAAAGAAAACCAAGTAACTCCTTACATTTCTAAAATCTAATATATATAAGTTGAGTTTAGTGAACATTAATAAAAAGCATGATCATCACTAAATAATATTAAAACATAAAAAATAAAATAAAATAGACAATTGGAAAATAAAAAATACTATTTAAAATTATTTCTCTTTTTATAATAATATTAACTTAAAACTTAAATATTATAAATTTTTAATAATATTAACTTAAAGTTTAAATATTATAAATTTATAATAAAATAATGATTAAAATCAATTAAATTTATGTTGAATGAGTGTGGAATGAAGTGTTACCCTCACACTCATATATAACTCATATATAAATAAATAATTATAATTCATAAATAAGCTCAAGTAGAATGTTCAACAACTTTACCAATTATATCATTCCCACTCATGAAGAAAAGTTAAAATTTTCAACAACCATACACTAATTATATTTCATTCCAATTATTTTGCAAATGAAAACAGTGCCCAGGATCCTTATAATAAATGTCCAAATATATTTTCAAAGATTTAAATTATCATTTGCAGTTTAGTTAAAAAAAATGTACAACATCTCCCGTAGTTCCCAATAGGATGAGACAATTTTAGGTTTCAAAAGGTAATGTAACACCACTAAAATTTGGATTTCCAAATATCTGATTGAATAATAAGAAGTCCCATAGCCAAGGTTTGATCCATTCCAGGCTGCACCACAAGGCTGAGTACGTCCTCTCCCATCATGATCTCCGTTGTGGCTTGTTTCCCTGTTGCCTGAGCCAATATTGAATGCATGAAACAATTAAAATCAGTACACTAATAATCAGAACAGTTCGATCATGTTCGATGACATGCCAACAAACCTGAGCAACAATTTCTCCATAGCCACAGGTTACTGTGAAGGAGGAGGTTGCCTCGCAGAGGGATTCCTTCATTTGATAATCGCAGAGCTTCGTATTATGACCTTTGATCGGGTTTAATACAACTCTCGCAAAGGGTTTTCTTGAGAACAGTGCTAACAGCGACCTTATAACGCTAAATGCTGGCAGCTTCCCACAGCCATGGTCGTCTCCTCTGAATGCATCCCATCGCTGGCTAAAACTCAACCTCTGCTAAGCCCACAAACAAAATCATCCAATATAAGAAAAATCTATAAAATTTGCTCAACAACATGCGAGATATTGGAAATAGTAAATTCAATAGAATCACCTTGTAGCGCATAGAGAGAAGAATGTTTCCCGCAGCATCCATGAGAGACAGTTGGTGTTTAGCCTGAGACGGGTATTCATCAACTTTGAAGACGAGATTTCCAAATGAATCAAAGACTGTGAATCCTCCTTTTCAATTAAAGAGAGGAGATCTCTTCCAAACGGTGAAGGTGGAGGGATTCTGCATTAGTAATTCATGTTGGTGGTGCAGCTCATGACAATAAATAAAGTGTTTTGTTATACTTGTTAAAAGAACATAAAGAGCTTCTTCAATCAAATGTTTTTGTTTTATAAAATGTATGGCAGCTAGAGGTTGGTTATTGAATTTTGGTTTTGTATTTTAAGTTGCGTAAAATCTATCTTTTCCATTATTTTTTTGATGTCGAAGAGGTGCACCTATAGAATGAGTGTAGGACAGTTTTCTTGGAAAACCGTCCACTATCAAAAAGCGGATTAAAATCCTAAAGAATTCTATGGCTACTAAATAGTGGCCTATCATATTGCTTTGGATCAAGAGTGGGCAATATCATATTGTTTGTTGGGCAGTAAGCATTTTAAACTTAAGAAAATTAAGAAAATGTGGATAATTAATGAGAATAAACAATGAAAAATACTCTTCAAACTTATATGTTTAGTAGAAACAACTTCAGGGTATAGAGACTAAATTTTGTATTCTTAGAAACATGGTTTAGAAGAAGCAACTTCAGGATATAGAGTCTAAATATTTTTTTTTTTGGGTTAAAAACATGTTATGCAATTTCCTTTCACTTATAAGCATGTAATATAAGAATAAATAAGAAAAAACTTTCATTAAGTGCATGTAGACATAGAACATAACAAACGGGATTTAAAAATCAGCCACAAATTATACCTGCTAGTTATACTAAAGATATAGAAAAAAGAATGAAACACTAATTCTACAGGAAATATCATTTGATCCCTATTTATATTGATATGCTAGTGATACCTTCTAGTTAAGATGGTATAGATAAAAAAATGAAACCTACACGAAATCTACTGGAATTGTAGGCCAGAATTTCATGTTTCGCTTTTCTGGAGGCAAGAGAGTTAGATATAGGAGATCCGTCTAGTCCAGGTACTGGTTGTCCGAGACTATAAAGGCCTTCCCATAGCCTTCGCGTTCTTGCACCACGTATTTCAGCTTTTCCTTCGATGGAAGTTGAAAGAATTCCCTAGCAATTTCCTTCGCTCGCTCTGTTAGAGAACGGGGAATACCGTGATTTACCACCTGTAAACTAATGAGCAACAATGTTATGAATCATTGAAAATGGAGATTAAATGATAACCTAATAATTTATCTTGCATGTATTTTATTTTCTTCACCTGGAAGATTCCCCACTCCTCGCACGCCATTGCAAGTTTCTCCATCTCTTCTTCTCCGCTGCAATCATTTTCTCCCAATAGCGATTGCATATCGATTACGAGGATGCCAAATTGAGAGGGAGAATTAGTTACGGTTGGTCTCTCATCCACAGCTCCATTTCCCAGATCCACAGCACTAAAAAAACTGTGAAATTTAAGATCGAAGATTCAGAAAGCTAAAGCCAGCGCAGGAAAAATATTGTATAACCTCAATCCATGGAAAGTGGTGCAAAACTACAAATGCAAGCGTTACAGATGGATTGATATGAGTCCCAGATATGCGGCCAGTTGACAATATGAGGATCATTACAGCCAAGCCACTTGCAGCTTTCAGTCCCAGAATGCTAACAAAGTGAGTCAGTTTTTTTGTTGATGATGGTTGTTGCTGTACCAATGAATTCGGCTACCACCTTCATAAGTTCAAACCATGCAGCGTACCTGTGTTCCTTCCACTTCAGGTGCTAGCTGGTTTAGTTGATCCAAAACGCTTTCGCACGCCTGTTTAGTTAATTCAACTAACCCATTCCTGTTTAGTTAATCTAAAACCCTTCGCACTCCACTCCCATGCTTAAAGCAAATCCGGCCATCCAATTTGGTAAACGGATGAAGAATATCCGATTTCCTTCAATTTGGGTCACACAAACCTAATTAAAGATTAAAAGCATGCGATCGTGTATAAGCATGCGATCGTGTATAGGGTAAAGTTAATACTATAATTACCTCTATCGACGTAGCTATAGATTATCTGGTAACTAGCTATCGACGTAGCTATAGATTATCTGAGATTGATCTCAGAGTTGCGATAGCAATCCCCAAAGATTGTGCTAGTCATGTACGCCAAATCTCCTCAGCGTTGTCACAGCCAATGCTGCAGAAACATGAGATTGAGAGACTTCCCACTCTTTCTGCTTCAAAGGGGAAGAGAAAAGTTCACCCAAGGCAGCTTGTTGTAAAAGCTGCAAGCTCTAGCGAATACCAATTTGGTTCAGGTACTTTTTTTTCTTAATACTTGATTGAAGGATTAGGGTTTATTTTTCTGCAGTGGAGTGATATGGTCATGACTGGGCCCTTTATACAGTTACATGAAATGCTGAATTGTTTTGATTAATGCATGTGGCCCTAGCATGGTGGACGCGAATATGATACTTCTGAGAAAGCGAATGTTCGACCTAAAAATGCAGGAGACAAATTACAAGAATCCCGAAGAGTACATGGAATGGGAGAAACAATTTTATCTCGCGTATCATGCGAACGTATTGAGGGAAATGGAATGTTTGCAGTACACTTTGATCAACAATCGCCCGATTGTTGCAATCGCACTTTTGAGTTTGATATTTGTCAACATTTCCTCATCTATTCTTATTGTATCAGTGGATCCTGTTAGACCTGTGAGTGAAATTACAATGGAATTTCTTAGCAGTTTGCATGGATAATCATGTGCAAACGAGGTAACTGTAATTTGAATATTCATTTTCCAATTCATTCTACACAATGAATAGTTCCAGATATATTTTGATGTATGTCCATTTAATGTTCCGGATTGTTTTCACATAAGATACATCGAGGGTTCGGGTGAAACTAGAAAGCAATGATCAGACTTGAACACATTAAAT
Source organism: Pseudotsuga menziesii (assembly GCA_001517045.1). Classification (NCBI taxonomy): domain Eukaryota; kingdom Viridiplantae; phylum Streptophyta; class Pinopsida; order Pinales; family Pinaceae; genus Pseudotsuga; species Pseudotsuga menziesii. Next base: position 112,074 of record LPNX010656979.1, read on the forward strand.
GTGTGGATAAATCCGGCAATTACATAGATGCAGTGTTGGAATTTCACTAGAATATTACCTGTAAAACAATTTTTTTTTACTGTTTTGGGTTTCACATCACTCTTCATTAAAAGTTTTATTTAAATATGTACCTGTCACGTTTTACTTAAGTATTAAGTACCTGCCTGTCAACGTTTTAGTGCATTGGCAGGTATAATGATAAACTAGGATAATAACATCATCATAAAATTCATTAGACTAATTAACAATATTTGTATAAAGAGAATCCATAAACCCACTTATCTAATATTTATATTATTCATAAAACTTTATATTATTCATAAAACTTCGAGTATACATTTATAGTATTTAACAAGTTTAAATCCAAAAATATATCCAAAACAATCTAACTCCTTTGCTATCAGTCCACAACCTCCTCTCTCTATGCATTTGATTTCATGTTCATTATATGGACTCATAGTTTGATGAAAGAGATCCGTTTCCCAAAATAGTGGATCAAAGATCCTTCTTTCAAAAATCTATGCTAGTGGCCACTGGCAACCCTTTGACCAAGTGGTACTCTTAATCTCTTGGCGATCTCTAGATGAGTTGAAAAAGTTTGAAGGATGATGACTATATGCCAACAAAACCATTCCACCTGACCAAAACGAATCTCTGTCTGACATCTGTGTTTTTTTTGTATCTTCATCAATTGAATATCTTTGAACTCGGGATAGTTCAAATCCATTTGAATATAATATCGACACTTAGATGATACCTTTGTGCCAACTTTGTGCCTTTAGATCTGGAAAAAGGTACCTATCTTTAGACGATATGCCATCTCTTTGACAAAGCATATCAATTTGTTACATAAACATAGGATCTGCGCCCTTAAATTCTCAACTGCTACCTTCCTTCAAATAAATGTTGATTCTCTGCCTTTACATTTAGGATGCCTTTACATTCAGGATTGCTTCGAAACCAAATACTTTGCCAACATCCCATTCAATGTCTACAACACCTAAATTTATCTCAAATCCGGTGCTATGTGTGGAGGCTGGAACAATGGATGATTAATTTCCTTGGATTCCTTTAGCTGCCACATGTAGAATCAGCAACTCCAAATTTTTCTCCCAAATGTTCTATAAACCTCATATCAATGTTTTGTGCAATGATTCGACCTTTAGCTTTATTAACAAGCTTGCTCTTCAACCTGGAATTGATATTATTCCTCTTCATGACACAATGGACAAACAAAGTTAATATATATATGATGAAGCTATCCATCGTGGAAAATGATAATTATTTTACATTCTGTCCATCCTTCACAATATAGAAAAATAAATACAAAAGACTTTGTAACCTTGGTGTTGGATGCTCCATCGAAATATGGAGCTCGGACTTTTGATGAATGTTTGAGTGTCATCTTTGTCATGACACTTTAAAATACATTTGGGAAAACTGAAGAAATCATCTTGGCACCTCTCACTCAGACTCATAATGTGAATGCGCTGTCTTGGACAATTTGAACTCTTAGCTTGTTTATTCTGCATTTAGGGAGCACTCCCATTGTCCACATGCAACAAAATAAGACAGATTTTACAGTTTTATATACCGAGGTGCATTTGTTTCCTTCCAACTCGTAGTGCATAAAGCTTGATCGTGAGCAAGCATTTACATTGATTCTTGTGAGGGAACTTCCCATGCATGAACAAATAAAGTCCAATGCTTGACAAGTTAACCATATTTTAATGAAAATTATAAGGTTAACATGAAAAGTATTCCCACTTACATGTTAGGTGGGAAGAAAATGAGTTGAAGTGGAGCTAAAAGTGAGTAAATGGCCAATTTTAATAATAAACATTTATCCTTTTAAAATAAATTAAAAATTATTATTGAATATAAAATCATTTTATAAATAATAAAATAATTTTATAACAATAACTTTTCATTTATTTAATTTTCTACAAAACAAGGAGAAAATGAAAAATGAGGTTTGCAAGCAAAGGAGTATAAGCATATTGCCTAGTGAAGGACCCAAAAATTCATTGATTAGGACCCAAACATTCATTGATTTGAAGGAGCTCGGAAATTTGATGCATAGGATGACAGGCTAGTGATGTTTGACACAAGATTGACAAACATTAAATGTTTTTTTTTAAAGGTGACTTTGAGTGCTAACAGGCCACCCAAGTGTATTGTTAAAATTTTAGGGATTTTTAACAATTTAACTAACTTATGCAAAAATTGCAGATCAGGTACTCAGAAGTAAAAGTATAACAATGAAAAATAAATTTCTAAAACATAACTTTCATCTATTACAACTTTAACACTCCAATGGTCACTGTGTTAAAGTTGGTCCTTGAGATACACTTGATCAAATGCAATGTAGAGAACATAAACAATAATATAGTACAAAAAACAAACTAATGACCAACAAGTAATAAATAACAATGTCGGTTCATATCTCGTTTGAATCTGCCTTATACTAATATACATTTAGGATCAAATATTGTCACTAAAAGGACAAGATCAACAATGAAACAATTGACATACCTTTGAGAGAGAAAGTTAGGAATAAGGTTAGGCACATACAATAGTAGTCAATATGGATCAATCACAAAGTGTGAAAATCCCAACAGTGATACTCAACCCCACATACAGTAGTAGTCAATATGAATCAGTCACCAAGTGTGAAAACCTCAACAGTGATACTTAGCCCCAACATTAGTACAACTATAGCAAGGCAAGATAAATTTAGAATACATAACTTTCATCTCTTTCAACTTTAAACACTCCAATGATCATTGTGTTAAATTTGGTCCTTGAGATACACTTCATCAAAGGAAATGTAGAGAACATAAACAATAATTTAGTACAAAAAACAAACTAATGACCAACAACCAACAAATAACAATGTCCATTCATATCTTCTTTGAATCAGCCTTATATTCAGATACTTTTAGGATCAAATCTTGTCACTAAACGGACAAGATCAACAATGAAAAATTTGACATACCTCGAGAGAGGAAAGGTTAGGAATAAGGTCAGGCGCATATAGTCATAGTCAATATGACTCAGTCACAAAGTGTGAAAACCCCAATGGTGATACCTAGCCCCAAACACAGTTAGGCACCAATAGGATCACAACTAGTTCAAGAAGATTAACACAAGTCACAACTCAGAACTTACCAACCCAACAAGATCAAGTTAGAGTCCTAACAACCCACAAAAATCACAACTCTGAGCACACACAAGGTGACAGCCCAGCACAGGAGGAATCCAAGATTCATAGATCAAGTCTGAACAACCCTAAGTACCAAGGGTCATTACCCACTCTAATAAACAACAGAAGGGTCACATCCTAAGTCTAGGAAGCCAACAGTGATCACGACCCAATATAGGAAGTCACAAAAATGTCATGACCTATCAAAGAGGGCTAAAAAAATTCATCAATAGTCACGACCTTCTAGAGAAAGCATTGACAGTCCATGGTTCAATTAAGGTAAGGTCAAACAGTCACGACCTACCCAAGAAGGGTCTTACCTAGTCACGACCCAGCTCAAGAAGGGTTCCACACAGTCATGTCCTGGCTAGCAACTTAATCACGGTTCAAACCTAAGGGGTTTAGATAAGCCACAACCCAACCCTAAGGGGATTCTATCAGAATTAGCATCCTACAAAAGATTATTCCCATATCAAGGAAGATCAACACATGTGAAGGAAACACTTAACAAGCTGAGAAGATTGACATGACTTATTCATAACAACAACAACTTGAACTATAAGATGAAAACACTAGCAGGCTAAGAGGAGAGGTGGCAACATCTCACAAATAGCAACAAAACCCTAGATGTCAATCTATTAGCAGCAAAAAACCCTAGACATGTGAAAGATCATATCTTCAAATTTCTCTTGTCAACACACTCTCTAAAATGAAATTCAAGACTTGAATTTATAATCTTAACAAGCCTTCTAGAAAGTTTAATCCACTAACCCATGTCTTTTAGGATTGTTTCCAAACATAACATAAAATAATGTTAGGTTGACTTAGGATAGGGTACACTAACCATCAAGTGGTAATATAAGATAAAAACAATAAGGTTAAGTCATCATACCAAAGGTGGTCATGGTACCACATACAACAAGAGTGCTAGGGCCAAAAGGACCATAAGTCAACTAAGCGTCCATACCCATAAGACCAAGGTGTACAATAAAGGTGGGGAAACAACCCCTTTTACCCACATGACCAACAAGACCAAGGACATTAATCTTTTCTCTCTCAAGGTATATTCTCATGTGTGTTCCATATATTTTTATCATAACTGTATAAGGAGAAGTCACGACAACATGTATCGTGACTTCTCAAATACACATTATAGGAGGTTTGTATAGTGAAAGGGTGTTTTTCAACATATTTCTATCTCATAATTTGCAACCATGAACTTGTACCTGTGCACTATATTTAACATGTATTGGCACTTGCTTGTCTACATCCTTGTTGGGATTCAGAAGACAAAAAAAAGCTTCTGATCTAGTTTATCTGGAGTGGGATGTAGGAAAATAATGCCATTCCCTTACTAAGGTGAGAAAGAAAATCCAAACCAAATATTTCAGATATACTAGCAACCCAGAGCATTTGCAAACCTTGCATAGGTACAAGTTCCTTGATCGAGAACTTGTGGATAGCGTTCCCAAGTTCTGAGATAGAAATATATCAAAAAACACACTTTCACTATACAAAACTCCTATAATGTGTATTTTCTTCAAACTAGGACAAAGAACTTCAACCATGTATACCAATTTCACAAACCTCAAGAGAAAGATCCATCATATATATAATGAAAGTACTGTGGATTTAAAAGACATTCACCACAATAATATTTGGAAAAATAAGGTCTGATATAATTTATCTCACAGCTAGAATTTTCACAAAAATGATAACCACTTACATAGCATACATGGATCACTAGTTGGTGAAAGAGTAAACACTTGGTATTGGCTGGTAACTATAGTATGGGCTGGAAAAACTTTAAAACACCCTTTCACTGTACAAACATTCTATAATGTGTATTTTCTTTAGACAGTTTGTCTGGAATAAAGAACTTCAACAATGCTTACCAATTTTAGAAACCTCAATAGAAAGATCCTCCATATATATATATACTGAAAGTACTGTAGATTTAAAATACATTCACCACAACAATATTTGGCAAAATAAGGCCTGATATAATTTATTTCAGACCTGGAATCTTCACAAAATCATAACCACTTACAGAGAAAATAGGTATCACTGGTTGGTGAAAGGGTGAGCATTGGGTATTGGCTTGTAACTATAGTATGGCAAGGAAAACCACCCTTTCACTATACAGGCCTCCTATAATGTGTATGTGTAGATGTATTAAGGGTTTGATTCTTCTTTTTATGAATAGATATGGCTAAGGATAAGACCTTCCCATAATCAAAATTAATGTTACTCCCACCTTGGTCTATTGACCTTTTGCCTATAACTGAAAGTCAATGTTGTAAGGCTGCTATAGGATCCCCCTCACTGTTGTAGCATATAGTTCAGGTACTACTGAAAAGAGCCTATTGTAGCTCCAAAACGTTTCCTAGCTTACTGTAGATTACTGTTGATAAGGAGGAAACATGACAAAAATTAAATAGTAGTCTTATTACGTAAGACTAACTCATAAAAACTGTTGCAATACATCCCTAGGAGTGCATCAAGTGCCTGAGTTAATTTCTCCTATCTTTTGAGCTACAACAAATCTCATAAACGCGTTGCTAGTCCACCTCTGATATGTCAGGCCCTATTAATGAAACACGCATTAATGCATCAAGTGTGTTAATTGACTACCTTGTTCTCTTTATATCTTTGATTACATTTTGTTTTAAAAACCCTCGTTCACATGCAACAGTGCTTGCCGGAATGAAAAGGATTGCTTGCCATAATTTTAACATATTTGGATACCTAGAGTGCCAATCTTTTATTTGAGAAAATACCTTCCATGCATCTTTCAAGGGAATCTTTCTCCATTTAAATGAAGAATATCAATAAATTCATACAATTTTGTTTTGCAAGCTCCACTGTCAAAAAGCGGTACATTATCACCTTCATTGCATAGTTTGTGCTGCAAATGCGAAAACAGACTTTCAAGCCATTGTTTTGCATTAGTTTCTCTCAGATATAAATTTGATGGATAGTGGCAAGGGCTAAACAATCTTGTTGCATTAAATAGATGAAGATTTGGGAATCTTGAATTGAAGCTCTCTATCAATACTTGGACATAATTCCTTGTAAGTTGTATGCAACTATCAAGGGAGCCATCGATACGTGTTGCCATCGGTTGTGACATGTGCTCATCTAGGATTGGAATATACAACAAATCATGTCTATGTGTAATCCCCTCTTTGTCAACATTTTCAAAGAATCCATCTCTAGAGTCTTCTAAGAATTTACTAAGATACGTTGCACCATATACAAAAGAATCTGGCCTACAAAAATACCTCTTAAGAGTATTTAATGTATGGTCAATAGTTATTCCAAGGGTGGTGACATCTATATTACATTCTTAGAATTTTCTATTTTGTTTATTCAATTCTATCAAAACATCAGCAAGCATATTTAGACACAATTGAACTGAGAAAATCCTTGCCTTGTGATACCATGGATTTTTTCTTTTCGTTTTCCACATGCTCAAAATCACAGGCATCAATGTAACAACCCTTTCAACTACCTGTCCCCTAGATAAGCATCGAATCCCACGGATTTGAAGAACTTGCAAGGATTCCAATTCCATTACTTCTAGTAAATAAATGAGTTCATTATTTCTCTTTGCTGAATTTCCAACCCACGAGTACACCTTATTTGCTAGTTTTTCAACAAACAAGAATTTCGGTATCTTTTTTGAAGCATCTGATGCTGCAAGTGCCTCGCGATGTGCATTGCAATGAGTACCAATCAAATTTGGAAAATCATTCTTTAAAAACGTCACAAATCCATTTTCACTCCCTAGCATAGATGAAGCACCATCGGTAGAAACTGCTATTAAATTTTCATTTTGCAGTTTCCTTGTTTCTTTTAGACTGATGAATGTATCATAAATGGTTTTTCTTTTTCCATCAGGGACAGTGATAAGTTTCATAAACTATGATATTGGAGGCCCTAAGCCTCCTGAGTCCAAGTAAGTATAATACACAAAAAGATGTTGTTCCAAACTATTATCTATGCTCTCATCCAACATTATAGAAAAAAAAGGACTGTCCAACATTTTTTTCAAATTGCATCTCTTCAAGGTAATTTGAGATACACTCAAAAAATTCTATCACAGCCTTCCTATTAAAATAGGAACAATAATCTACTTGATTACGGATGTTTGGAGTATACAAGTGCATTCGAAGTTGACGAAGATATTTGTAAGTAGCAATTGCAATATCCTTTTTTGCAATAAAATATGCTAATTTCATTGTGGTTATCACCTTGTCCTTGCTAGCATCATTAATACGCATAATGTGTTCTTGAATGGACTTTGTCAATCATTGAGTTTCATACAATTTTTTTTGAACTGATGTTTGATGAATAAATGATTTTGAATGAGTTGCCACAACATCATACTGAATTGTCTTACATCCAGTGCCAATACCCCATGGACCTTGAGCTTTGTATTTCTCACAGATCTTGCATTTCATGTGAGTAAGGCCATTGACAACATTGATTGCATAGACCTAGGGGTGTTTGATCTTCCAATCTTCTCGAAATTCACGTTTCCATGAGGTCTTCCTTTTCCTCTCACTACTACAACCACCCTCTTCATGACCAAACATTTCTAAATATTCAACAAGGTCTACATCTACGTCTTCATTAGTTTCATCATTCAAGTCAAGTATATCATTAAGGTCAGGTATATCATTCAGGTTAGGGATAGATGGAATATCATTAGCATTGGAGGGTTTTGGCATTGTAGAACAGCCATAAAATTTGTCCAAAGTCAATTGCCCCTTCTTTTTTGGAGGCATTTCTAGTGAAACTATATACCTATAAACAATAACAATAACAATAAAAAACATGTTTTAAGCAAGGGTAAAAGGGATAAACCACAATGAAAATTCCATAGTAATATTGTTATTGATATAAATTACTGTAATAGCAAAGAAAAAACAATCATTTTACTTCATATGGAATATTTAATCTGAAATGACAATGGAAAAAACATAGAAACAACTAGTACCCTTCAAAATTAATGATAAATTATACATGTTTGAACATAATTTTTTAAACAAAGATAATATGTACATACAAACAAACTTGAAATATTGTTACAACTTTTGGCATTTTCCCATTTTATTAAAGGACTGAAGTCTTTGGTAGAACGTCAAAATGATGGTTTAATTTTTCATGAAAATGTCATTATGCCTCTAAACAGTGTTGGAATCCAAAAGGTTCATCAGTTTCCACCTAGCAGGCTGGCGCGATGGCACCATCAACATGAATTTTGAAATATTAAACGTCCATTACAATTCACCATAGCCCATCGGTTAATGGTAGTGAATTCCATTGAATGCCACTGTGTGAACACTGAATTCAACATTTTTTGGTATTTGGTGTATCGTGTATAAGTATGTGCTAAATCTTGAATTGATCTCAATAGTAATAAACATATGCAACATGCTAGCAGGCTGTAGCTACCATTTTTGTGTTCCCCCTATGGTTTCATACTTGGTGAGAGGGTTCTGGATTGGGTGACCAAGGACTCTGAGCTGGTCAATTCTCCATCTCCTCAACTCAAGCTAGGGTAGGTTTCTGAGTTGAAAGGGAAATATGGAAAAATATTGCTACTATGGTTATATGTACCAACTCAAAATCCTCACTGCCCACTACTACTTTCTAAGCCTCATTCGTAAGATCATTAATATTTATGTCAGTTTCACTGTCAAGGATGAATTCCATGATTCCCTAGACTTGGCAGGGTAATACTTCTGGTGTATGTTCATTGTTTTTCAGTTTCCTCAAGCTAGAAATTGATTAAAGTCTAGTTTCACTTGTTCACATCATTGCACGCAGATTTGGAATTTGACGGCCAGAATTTTTCATCAAAGGTAAATCTCACGATTTAATTCTCAATCAAAATGTCATTACATCTTTAAACAACCAATTGATGGTTTAATTTTCCACCAAAACATCATTGAGCCTCTTAAACAATGTTGTCCACCTCACAGGGCTGGAATGGTGACACAGTGCACCATCCATGTGAATTTTGATTCAAATAATAAATGTCATGGGCCATCAGTTAATTGCAGACTAGCAGTGGCAGTGAATGCCATTGAATGCCACTCGGAATTCAATGGCAGGGCAATACTTCTGATGTATGTTCATTGTTTTTTAGTTTCCTCAAGCTAGAACTTGATTAAAGTCTAGTTGTGCTTGTTCCATCTTAGTGTCAAATCTGATAGCTTAACATGCCAACAAGATTCTAACTACTACAAACTGAAATTCTAAACAATCCAATCACTTCTAGCTTAGCATGTCTACAAGGTATTAAAGATAAAGCAATAAAAATAAGGGAATGTATGATGGCATTTCAAATACATCAATCCAAAATACAATAATACAAAAACCAGTAAAACCACCCCATACTATCACATTAGATTGCATCCAAAGTTATATCTCTGCTAGGAGGAGATTAGAATTCATAAAGAAAATGTGAATGTTATGGGTGAATCTCTATTCAAGTGATCAAAATCTCGAGAATAAGGAGAGATTATGAAAAAAAAACTATATTGCACTTGCAAAGATTGAAATTGGAGCTCCACAAAAAGTCCAACTAATAATGTAGCTTTATAAGTTTTGCAGTTTAGTAAAAAATCCATTAGAAAAGGAAGTGCAGAAATTCATAAGAAATATAGAAAAGAAGGGAGTTCTAAAATATCACTAGCACAAAAAGTGATAAGTGTTTATGTAAACATATGAAAATCATCAATGGAAAAACAATGAGATTTGTTTTTGTAATTCATGGCTGGTGTTCATCAATCACCAATATTTATGCCAATGGGGTTTCCATTCAGTAGTGAAGATGGTTCCATACCAGGCCACCCACCAGGGTCAATTCCCCTGAAGATATAAGTAATAAGGGTCTGGTGCAATTCCTTGGTGATTTTCAATCTTGACAGAAGAATGAAACTCTGTCACAGCAACTTAGCAGAACATAAGTGATTATGTTCATTAGTTTTCTACTCAAGGGCCTACTTTTCCCATGTAAACAGGACACTTGGGGGGCCCAACCACTTTGGGAAAATTGTTATATTTCTCTTCGAGCTTAAGGGAAGTACTTTAAAAAAATAACAATGTTTATAGATATAAACATAAACAATTGAAGTCTCAGATATAGATTAAATTAACTGTAAAATTTCTGACTAAATAACAACCTTAGATATCATACCCTTTCAGACTCCCGAAGTGGAACCTTGACTTGATAACAATCAAGGCTATGATCAGTATTGCCCAGTTTTTGTGCCTCATTAAAGTGTTCAAAATTAAAGCACGGAACTGGAATAAAAGCATGTAAGATTTTTGAACTATTTCCACATTTGTGGTAGGCAAGAGGTTGACCCTTTATAAACTATCTCTTCCACACAATTTGGTGCAAGTTATGGAATACAAGCTGACAAAGTAAGCCCAAGGGATTAGCTCAAATCCCCTTGGGTGAGCTGCACTAGCCTATGGCGACAGGTTTATTAGGGATACCAAGAAAGAGGGGAAGCATCCCTTGAAGTTTCTGAGTGAGATTTTCCTATAGAAAGAAAAAAAAGAGGCAATGTATCAAAGTGTGTGTGTGTAGGTCTGCAATGCTTTGTGCATTTTTATTGTATTTTTGCCTATTTTTCGATGTTTGGCCGATTTTTCTTTTTCAAAGTTTTGTGTGTGAGAGCTGTATTTTTGCAGCATTAATAAACAAATGACTTTTATTTATTTTCTCTATCTACCATTGTATGTATAATGTGTGCACCCTAGTTTCCAACACAAAGTAAGTTTCTTACAGCATGTATAATTTTAAATTCAAGCAATAATGTGGTTATTCATGTCAATGATACATCACATATTACACATAAGCATATTCTCCATAGCAAAACAACATTGTAGAAGAATATAACCCATGTTTACAATGCAAGGTTTATGCTCAACAGTGTAGGATTGCCAAACTACTTTTGGGTGGAGGCAATTGCAAGGCATGATGAGGATGTCACATATGAGAAAATACATTTGTCATTGGAAGTGGAGGAAACATGCATGCAAAAACATCTAACATTAAGAAGTTGAATAAGACGATGTAGCCCAGATAGAAAGAAATTCAATCATATGTGCTCTGTGCAGAAAATTGTAAGCCACTAACAGTGGAATATTACAGCCTGTTTATATTCAAGTTCATTATAGAAACCCTAAATATCAATTTCCCAAAAACCCATCATCATTTTTGGGTTTCTAAATTCAGCTCAAGAGTAGGAAACATCAAGGTAATTTCCAGAAAGATTTCAATATCTTGAGTTTCTGGTTTTTCAGCTAAGGTACCAGAAACGAAAATAGAAATGGGACCAACACAATAAATGGGCCTAGAGGTTCTGGGAGATCAAAACCATTAAAAAATTCCCCTCTATTATGCATATAACTTCTATTAGCAGTGCATTGATGCAAAATCAAGATGGGAATGAATCAAGATTGGAATTTACAACAAGAGGCTAAGTGCATGTTGCAACCAAAGATGTATTTTATAGAAGTATATGTAGACAATTTTAAAGGTTTGGATGTGGTTTTTCCTTGAATGTCAGTCAATTACAATTTTATTCACTGCATATTATGTCAAGTGGTGTGGTTCTTCTTTGAATAACAATCAGTAACAATTTTCTTCACTGTTGATTGAAAACTAAATGAAAACTAAATTATGATCTAGATTTTTACCTTTAAAAAAATTAATATGTTCATCTATCCAATTTAATAATTCAATTCAGACTGAAGATTACCCTAGGAAAACCAAGGCTCTCATTCTTAGCTTCAGTTCCTTTCTCATCTTCAGTTCCATAAGTCAAACTCTGTCTGCGCTGACTGAAACTCTTCCCACCCTGAGTTTTAGCTTCTTACAATCCAAAATATTAGCTTCTTAGCTTCTTACAATGCCATGAGTATTAGCTTATTACAATGCAAACTAAAAATCCCTTAAACGTTTAAAATTTATGTACTTATCATTTGATTTGGACTCTTCTCGGAGGAGCTTACTAAATTCAATCGATTAATGGATCATGGCATTGCCACTAGAATATACAAAGCTACTTTTATTATCATTAATGTTTTAGGAGACTACATGGGATAAAATGCAGAGATCTACTAAATTTAATCCATTAGTGAATCATGGAATTAGAACTAGAACATACAAAGCTACCCTTATTATTATTAATGTTTTAGGAGACTACAGGGGATAAAATACAGAGACCTGCAAAAATATTAGCACTATATTTGATTATATTCATAGATTCGACAGTAGATCCAGAAAATAACAGGAACTTATCCACATTTCTTAAGGCTGATTTTATACCATACGGGAGAGATTTCATAGAGCATAGCCCATTGTGTTCTAGTTTATTGGCCTAAGTATGTGCGGTTCAATCCCATTGTCACTTTTGGAACTCTTGGAAGGGGATTTGCGGTCTGAGGTCTCTATTGAGGATTTTTGGAACTCTTCCCAATCTCAAAGATGGTTCTGCAAACCCTCTAGTCACTTATAACTTATAAGTGCATTGTGATTTATAATGCTTCTGCTTGAGAGGATATCATCTGTTCAGTGAGAGGAATTCTTATATGGGGGGTAGTCCTACAATGAACCACTCCCTGTACTCTCTTTTTTATTTTCTTCGACTTACACATTTGGGAGGGATTGAGGAAAATACCCTGAGGAAATTGCAAGGAAGGCTTTATTATTGCATTAAGCTGGATGGGTGGGAGGACTTATAAGCCCTATATAGAGCCTCATAAGAGCCGATAATAGTTACTAGCAGTAACCGTAAACTAGTATTTAACCTCTAGCAGTAGGGGCACCTCAACTAGGATTATACCTCTTGGGCAGTTTTGTTATTCCAACTTCCAACCTCATCCACTAACCTCTTTCCCACTTCTAACGAACCTCACTACCACTCTTGCCAATAAACAGATTCAATATTTGTTGCGTTACATGCCCAAGAACTTAACATTAATATAAATGAATGAGAGTCAGATTGCTTCTAAGTTCTGACTGAAGTGCTAAGAAGAAATAATGATAGAATGTACCTGAAATTGAATCTCCCCAATTAAACAATTATTGAGAGAAAGCATTGATCTCAGCTGCATTCTCTAATCCGATGAAGCTCATTTGTCTTTGTTCCAGTCCAGCAAGACTATACTCATGAATCATGCCTCTATTTCAAGGTTCTAGATACTCTGTAGGTGATAGAGACGCAGAGCGGAGAGAACCCAAGAAGTGAAATCCTTCTGTGAATTGGCGACTTCCTGGATGTTCTCGGAAGTCGAAAGTGCCACCGAGTCACCGACGGTTTCAACAACATACGGATTCTAGGAAAAGGTCGTTATTGGAGCCTATATAAAGCAATATGGGTAGACGAGCATGAACTGGCGAGTGGCAATAAAGAGAATTGAACCCTCGATTGTACTTCACAAGGTTGGGAGCAATGTATTGCACCGGTGCACCCTAATGTCGTTCTTTTCGTGGGCTACTATAGTCTGCGAGGCTCTCTTAAGAGAATATTGATAACCCTATTCTAGTCCTTGGGAACTCTTCAATATCATCTCTGTGAAGGGGAAACTGTCTTGGACTGGTCACATCTTAGAATTGCAAATTGCATTAGCTTAAATCCAAGACATATTACATTTGCACGAAGGCATTGACCCTCCAAAAATTCATGGAGACATCAAGATTTCCAATGTATTGCTGGACTTGACATAGTTTGCCAAGGTTTCATATTGTTGTAGCTTGTGGCCTACCTCTCGTTTCTTGCTCTGCTGATTCCCGAATGAGATGTTTGGACAATGGAACTGGATCCTCGATATTACACAAACAACATCGAGGCCCAAGCGACATTCAATGGCATTCAATGGCACACTACCAGTCTACTCAGTGCCATTAACCGATGGCCCATAAAAATTTATTATTCATGTGGATAGTGCACCATGTCACCATTCCAGCCCTGCCAGGTGCATAACTGTTTAAAAGGGTTAATGATGTTTTGGTGCAAAATTAAACTGTCAACAACTTGTTTAAGGATTGTATTGATGTTTTGATTTAAAATTAAACCGTCAGATTATCGTTTTACGAAATATTTCGATCGTTCAATAAAACGGCCTTGGAATATTTTAACCCATATTTGAGGGGGAAAATGCTCAGAGATGGGAAAATGCCGGTCAAATTCCAACTCTACATAGATCCCGTTGGCATTTTTCTTTTCAAATCTAGTCAAAATCATGTCAAATCCAGTCAAAATCACTTCTGAAAATTTGTTTTTTTTTTTGAAAACTGTAGTAGTTTATGTAATTATGCAATTTTGGTAATCATAGTACTCTTTGTTAAACTAAATATCATATTTTAAAACTATTCAAATATCATTTTCAATTTGAAAAGTAGAAACTACAATTTTAGTTATTCTTGTTCTGCCCTATTTGGAAACTCATTTTCAACCATTCGTCTTCCACGCTGGGAAGCATTTTGGTTGTATCACATGCTGTGAAAAATTAATTAGTTTTAGATGATCCAATTTCAGGAAGGTTTTTTAAATGATTGAATATTTGCAGTTAAATAGTATTTCATTATTCCCATAGGCCTATATGTCTCATATTCAGAATTTTGGATGGGCGTATATATCTCATATTCATAGATTTTGGAGTTGGGGTTATAGATTATCAAGATTCACATGTTGTTGACAACAGTAGAGCCCATATCCTTTCAATGGCTGTCGTATTTTGGTTTATGGTAATGAATGGCTTAATGAATTGTTTAATGTATTATGATTGTGGATTGAAGTAGTGGTGGTGGTTGTCATGACTAAGCGATTGAAGAAACAATTGCTGCTTGCTCACAGTGCCTGGCAGGGGAGTTCTCAGGAAAGGAAGGCTGCTTCAGGGGTAGACTTGAGACTACTACAGGATTTAGGTTTCCACCAACTCTTGTGTGACCAACTTTCACTTGGGTAGCACAATTTTATATTTCCTAGTCTAAAGACTTAGGATATGAAAGAAAAAAAATTCATTGAGTGTTACTTGGGATAAACTCAGACACAACTATATTGTGGCTCACTCACAATATTATATAACCAAATATTAAATAATACTTTTTTTGAACATTTCTCTGGATAAAAATAGAACTTTTACGGGGTGAAATAAGTATGGATTCTTTGTGTCTTTCACTAGCCAGTAAATGTAAAAAACATTCGCTCTTGTATTAAACCATAAAATTATGGATTTATATTTATTTTAATGTCATAACAAAGAAATTACAGCCTTAAATACACACATGACAATTTACAAGTATGTTTCACCTTTTACAGAGCTTCCGCTCTCAATACTTTCACAAAACATAGAAGCTTGAGCTTCAAACTTTTCACATATTTTTTCTTCTTCTTCACCACACTTTTCTTCTCTCTATCTATGTTTTTATTCATCTATTATGTTCTATATATTCGATACTACATATTTACATTCTTCTTCTTCTTATAAATTTTTTTTACTGACTTACATTAAAGACTATGATAACTATCTACCTAAAAACTTTGCTTCAACAATTTAATTCGACTAGCTTATGTATGAGAGACATGAAATATTCATCCTGTCAGACTGTATAGTAGAAACTAACCTGCTACATACTCTAACACAGTCGGATGATGTGCTAATCGGATCATCAAGTAATTAATATTTCCAACACTCCCCCTTAATTATGAGCAGATCAAAATTTTGAAACAACATATTACAAAATGTTTCAAAGATGAAACATGCTCTGTGCATGACATAATTCACTAAGGAGAACTTGTCATTCCTAAATAACTTCAGAGCTACTGGAATGTATCCCTTTCCAATAGTTTTGTAAACATGTCTGCAAGCCAATCTTCAGACCTGCAAAATTCTAAGCAAAATTATTTATTGTTCACCAATTCTCTTATGAAATGGTACCTTGTGTCAATGTGTTTGGTATTCTTGTGAAACACATGATTCTTTGACAAATAAATGGATGAAATGTTGTCATATAAAATGGTCATGTACATATATGTACTTTTCCTTCCATCGATGTTTCCTCCATTGTCATTGTTAGTGTATCCAATGTGTTATCACTCCAGGAAACTCCTCTAGGTTGTAGCTCGAGGATGCCTAGTAACTTACAATGTTTTTGGGGTTTTATAATATGGATCAAGTCAAGTGACCTATATGACCTTCCACTCTCAAGACATGCATGAAACTCAATTAGGTACAAGGCTTTAATTACCACTGTTCAGAGGTTGACAATAAGGTGCAGGGATGGAGAACTCACCAGGCTGGCGGATTACACACAAAACAGATGCATATAAATGGCTAAATCTTGATAAGAATGGAACTTATAATTCAAATCACATCAACATGCTAATAGGGTGACAGCTATCAGTCATTAATTAACTTGAATATAACTTGAATACACATTCAAGCATACGCACAGAAAGACAGAAATGGAAGATGAACAAAATGATAACCAAAGAGCTTATATTAAATCATGAGCAATATGAGAAGCTGACAATAGTATAGGTATATAAGTACCTAAAGTCGAACCCTTTTTGTAAAATAATTCTTAGGCTTTATAGCCTTTACAAACTATACAGATCCTGAAAAACTTGGATTTGTTTTTTACAAAAATAAGAAAAATAATAGTTTTTTGCAAATTAGGTTTAAAAACCCTAATTAACTACTTGTCTAACTAACTGAAGAATTAGTTCACTGTATGAACCTTCAGATAACTAAGGTAACTACTGACAATTACTGCTACTAGTCCTCTATTGGTTAAGCCACTGTTTTCTCTTGACAGATAGGTGTTGGTGGCCTTTTGTGCTGTTATGTCATAGTAAAACTGGAGCAAACCTTTTCCTGATGCCTTCCTCCATGCCCTTCATCTTTAGACTATGTACCTGAGCCATATATATTCACCCAAAACCAGTCATGTATGCCAAAATTTGATTTTAATCCTTTGTCTGCATTCGGTGGTCAAGAGGCTAGACTATTGGAACCATTAGCTATCGAAAGTGGTGCTTTCGGTGGCTAATGAACTGCCAGAGCATTTGTCTAAGCCACTGAAAACCCTATTTTCAAAAGTTATTAGGTTTTTTCCAAAAATGTTCTTTTATGGCTGTCTGCTCAGCTTTCTTCTTTAGCAGGATCTGTGCTAGGAGGGTTAACAGTAGCCTGATTGGTTTCTGGAGGTTGAAGGATAACTGTAGCTTCAGCTAGGGTTTCCAAGGTGGGGTGGCTGCTAGGGTTTGCTTTGGCCTCCTTCAGCTTCAGTCTTTGGAGCCCAATCATCATGTACAATCTAGTATTGTCTTTCATGAACCTCAGGTTTCTGATTTTTAACAAGATGTATCTTCCTCTCATCTCTAGGAAGGAATTATGCAACTGCTTATTTCTTTTGGTCAATATTTCATTATTTTTCTTTATCTCCCTTTCCAAAACCTCCATCTCATAAACTTGCCTCAGTAATTGATTTATCTTTTGATTTTTGGGCTTGCTGGAGGAATCCTTCTCTGTTGGTTCCTCTTACTTCCTTGGTGTGGGGGATGGTAGTTCTTCAGCCACTGGTACAATTTGCAGAGCTAGGTCTTCACCTTCTTCTTGCTCCTCTTCAGAATCTGAGTAGGGTAGATTTAGAATATTCTCTTTGTGTGTTTCAACTTCCTGGCCCTTCTCACTGAAGTCCAAGTTCCCTTTTACCTTCTTGGCCTTGGAAGAGGAGGGAGGCTATTTTTCTTCTGCTGCTGGGGATATGGCTCTCCTCCTTTTTCTCCTACTCCTTGGTGTGCTGGAATTCTTGGCAGGAGACTTCCCTTTCTCTTCTGCCTGAAGGCCTATCTCAAATCCATTCCAAAATAGAAAATAGGGCCATGCCATATTCCTTCTTTTCAGCAACTCTTGGATCAATAGTTGGATAAGGCCATGGTGAGATAGTTTGCCAGCAATATTGGTTGGATGGGATTTCACTTGGTGTGCCATCTTTCCCAAACTTTTGTGTATGTAAAAGGGAAAATTGAGTGGGCTTTTCCCTGTGAAGTGGTTCATTATCTTTAAATGGTATATCATGGCTATGTTATATCTTCCTTCACATGTTAGGTAAACCACTATGGCCTTTAGCAGTTGCTGCCACCTCTCTTCCAACTAGGATGATGACACACTATTCTTCCACACCCATTAGAGGAATTTTGGGGTCTAAAATGGGCCTCCTAAGGAAAATAATAAAATAATATTGATTAATTTTGGAGGAAGAAAGAAAAAAACTACTTTTTGTGTTTGTATTTTCGACATATCTCATTGTGTTTTTACTCAAATTTTGATCGGGAGAGCTCATTGGATGCGGAATTTGATTTTTCATCCAACGAGTACCCACACTGCATACCTTTGACGGACCCCGCTACCCAAAAAACAAGAAATACCTGAAAAAACATGATGATGATGTCATCATCACATTTTTTTCAAGTATTTCTTATTTTTGGGGTAGCAGGGTCCATCAAAAGTATGCAGTGTGGGTACTCATTGGATGCGGAATCAAATTCCGCATCCAATGAGCTCTCCCGATCGAAATTTGAGTAAAAATATAATGAGATATGTCGAAAATACGAACAAAAAAGTAGTTTTTTTTAATGACAAATATGTCAATTCAACCATTATGGTTGGCTTATTTTATTGAAATTCTATTGGTTCTTGAATTCCAACTCACAAAAACTTATTTTGGCACGTTTTCTTATAAGGCCCATTTTAGACCCCAAATTTCCTCTAATGATTCCTCTATGTTCAGGATTTAGGTAAGACCTGAATTCTACATATTTTGGTATGGTGGTCTTGAACCATTTTTCTCTTGTGCAAGGGAGTTTAGTTACTTTAGTGATTAGGGTTTCATCTATGTGAAATTCCTCCTTTCCTATAACTACCTTTGAACCATCAAATGAGAGGGAAAACGCCTCAACTACCTGCGGATGGGAGCCTTGTATATTTTCACAAAACTTATAGTAGCCAACCTCTTGGAAGAGTTTACAAACCTCTGGATGTGATTCCAAATAAATGATATCTCCTAGCTCCTTCCTGAGAGCAGGTCCTCCCTTCTTCATCTTGATGAGTGCATCTCCTGGGTACCTGCAAAATAATTCTTAGCTCTGTATATCCTGTGTTATCAGGCTGTTTCCTCAGATATGGTTTTCCTTGGATGGTGAGGAATGATAAGCTTGAAAGTGAAATGTGCTGGAGTCCTTTGGCACTAATTATGAGGGTTTGTGCTGTCATGATGGATGCTGAGATCAAAGGTGATGGCAGTAGTTGATCCTCTCGATCTTGTTTCCCGAGCAATCATATCACACATCAGCCTGGGTACTGGGTGGGATTTTTGCTGTTCTTTTGGACATGTGGAAGAAAATTGAGGGTTTCCAATCCTATCAGTCCTTTGCCAGTTTTATAACAACCTCTTTAACTTATTTACACACGTAGTTATGCAGGGTCAATTCATTTTAGTGGTTTGTCATGCCCTCCACTGATTTTTCATCTTGCTGATGGGGTGTGATTTGACTATTTTATAATTGTTTTCCTCTTTTGTCTTTTTGGTTCTTAATAATGTTCCTAAATTTGTCTGCAAACCGCTGAAAAGATATCTTTTAGTGGCTAATGAAATAATATTCCATTCGCCTAAGCCATTGAACTGTTATCCCAGCTTCGCGGTGAGATCCTGCTTTCGGCGGATAGCGGCCTCTCCAAAAAACCATTTGATTGCTAAAAACCCATCCTTCCAGTGGCTAATGAAATGTCTGAGCTTTTGCCTAAGCCACCAAAAGCACTTTTTCCCCGATGCTTATCTTCCTGCTTTTGGTGGTTAAAATCTGCGTTGAATTGTTTGATAAGCTGCCGAAAGCCTCACCTTTCAGTGGCTAATGAGCTGTTCCGAGTCTTTCCTAAGCCACTGAAACCAACTTTACTAATATTTCTTGCTGCCTACTTTCAGCGGTTAAAATCCTTCTTGGTCTTCTCCCTAAGCTGCCGAAAGCAACACTTTTCGATGGCTAATGAGTCATTTGAAGTCTCACCTAAGCAACTAAAAGTGTTCATTTAATTCTACTTGCTTGGGCCACTTTTGGTGGTTTACCTTTATCCTGCGTTCAATCCTTATCTACCGAAACATAGCTTTTCGGTGGCTATTGAGCTATTCCAAGCCTCGCCTAAGCCACCGAAAGCTAAAAATTCCACATTTTTCAACCACATCAAAAATAGAGACCTTCAATTTTTTAGGAATCCTTAGGTATTTCATTACATAAATCAAATTCTTCATACTGTGAAAATACATTTATTTTGGGAGATAACACCGTGCTCCTACTTGGGGATGGGAACCTCCCAGTGAGGTCCCAAGAATCCCAAACCAAAATTCCTTTCCCTGAAAACAACTAAAAACTTAACACTATCATTTACTGTTCCATTGGGTATGGAGTTTATTCTGTATGCAAAAACAACCTACTGACTACTATTTTATAATGACAAGGCCTTAGAGCCTCAAATAAAGTAAAGTTTCAGAATCCACCCATTCACTGGGCCATCAAACACCTCTTCCTCTTCCATATTCTGCAATTCAAAGGTGTTATTCTTATGTACCTGAGCTATCACAAAAGAGCCAATCCACAAAGAATCAAACTTTCCATGTTTTCCCTTGTCATGTCTGACAGCATCCCACTTTGTCAAACATGCCCTTTATCCTCTGTTGATGGGCTTATGATTTTCCTATCACTTGATTTGCTGCAACTCCACCAAGTCCATCATCCTCCTCACCATATCATTTGGTTCATCTTCCTCTTCCTGAAAGATTTTTCCACCGAAAAAATGAGCTGAATAGGAAAGATGGCCTCAGTACCATAAACTAACTTGAATGGAGAAGTCCCTATAGATATTTTGTCTATTACCCTATCAGCCCATCAAGCAAACTTAAGCTTAGAATCCCAACTTTTCTGATTTGTCTCCAATAGTTTCCCGATTATCCTGACTAGGATTTTGTTGGATGACTCAGCCAGGCCATTTCCTTGAGGATAATAGGATGTGGAATGCACTAGTTGTATGCCCACTGACTCACACATTTTAACTAATGCCCCTGCCTTGAAAGTAGGTGCATTATCAGTTACTAACCTTACTGGGAAGCCAAACCTACTAAAGATATTCTCATATTAGAATCTCATGATGACCTGATGAGTGGCATTCCTAGTGGGTACCGCCTCTATCCATTTGGTAAAGCAGTTTGTGGCTACTAGGATCCATTTATGCTACCCACTAGAAGATGGATTCATTTCACCTATGAAATCTAGACCCCGTTGTTGGAAAGGCCCATTCACCACAATAGGCCTAAGGGGCAAGGATTTTAGCTGTTTCTTCCATATAAATCTTTGGCACTGGTCAAAGGCCCTTACAAAAGTACATACATCAGTAAAAAGGACTGGCCAATAGTATCCTTCTCTTAGGATCTTGTGGGATTTGGTTTTCCAATAATGGTGGCCCCCACATGTGCTGGAATGAAAGTGATGCATGACCTACTCTGCTTCTTCTTTATCTAGACGTCTCAACAAAATTCTAGATTGATCTTTCCAGTACAAAATTTTTTCAACTATGCAAAACTTAACAGATTTTAACTTAAGAGCTTGTGCTTGATTAGGAGTAAGATCATGAGGAAATTCTAATTTATGCAAAAAATGAATAATACCTAAGTACCACTCACATGAAGATAGATTTTCAGCTACTGGTGGAATGTCATTCTGATCTTGATCTACTTATACTGCTACCATAGTCTGGACTTTTGCTGGTTTGACACTGGTGAAGTTTATCCCCATTAGTTCACAGTTTTCTTTAGCCATGAGTTTGTCCAGAAAGTCTTCATAAAATCTTTGAAGACTTTCAGAATTTACATTCACAGTTTTCTTTAGCCATGAGTTTATCCTGAAAGTCTTCAAAGATTTTATGAGAGCATAAGCCTGTTTCTCAATTGGATCATACTTTAGCTCAGCATCTCTCAAAGTTTTACTTAATAATGCAATTGGATGATCAAGACCCTCATCATTTTTTTGTAACAACAAAGCTGCCACTGTGTCATATGATGCAAAAGAGAAGATGTAAAAACTCTTGGTATAGTCAGGACTAATCAGGGTTGGGGCCTCCATGATAGCCTTCTTGATGTCTTCGAAAGAGCTTCTTTCCTAGTCAGTCCATTTTATTTATGCATCCTTTTTCAGCATGACTATTATGTGCTTCACCAGCTCAAAGAATTTAGGGATGAACCTCCTGACAAAGTTTATCTTACCTAAAAAGGACTGAATGTCCCTTTTTGATCTCAGTATGGACAGCTTCTGGATTGCTTCCACCCTTACCAGATCAATCTTTACACCTTCAGCTGAGACTATGTGACCTAGGAGTTTCCCTTAAGTAAGTGCAAACTGGGAATTCTTAATATTGAGTGATATCCCATACCTTCTGCACTTCAGAAACACCTTCCTCAAATGTTGCAAATGGTCATGATGGCTGTGAGAGTAAATAGTTAGGTCATCCAAGTATATGAGCACAAATTTATCTTTCAACCCTTCAAAAGCTAGGTCCATGGCTCTCTGAAAAAGTAGCCCCAACATTCATCAGCCTAAATTGCATTTTAGCATACATGAAAATGCCCCAAGGGGTGGTAAAGGCAGTCTTCTCTTGGTCATCAGGGTGCACAACAACTTGGTTGTATCTAGAGAAGCCATCCAGGAATGACATGAAACTAGCCCCTGAGACTTTCTGCAACAGGTGTTCCATCTTGGGAAGTGGATAGTTGTCTTTCTTGGAAAAAAATTTCAGGTTTCTAAAATCCACACACAACCTGATTTCCCCATTCTTCTTTCTTACCACCACTAGGTTTGCAATCCACTTGGAATATCTAAGGGGGATTATGATATTGGCTTTGAGGAGCTTATGGATTTCTTTTTCAATTACTGGTAATAGGAGAGGACTAATCGATCTCAGCTTCTGCTTGAAAGGGATGATGTCCTTCTCCAAAGGAATCCTATGTTGGATTATATTGGTGTCATAGGTTTTCAGGTCACTGTAATCCCGGGAAAAGACATCAGCAAACTCTTTTATCAGGCTGTAAAATTTTGACCTCTGATCAACAGTCAACTCAGTGGACAGATTTATCAGTTTTGGATGGCTTTGGCTACCTATGTTTTTCTCTTGGACAACAAGGTCTTGATCCCTTTTGGCAGGCTTGAAAGGGATGTCATTATGATCAAAAAAATATTCCAGAGGTACTAGACCCCGAGGTATATAGTTTCTAGGTAGTTGGACAATGTTCTGATCAGCCACTTTATCTTTCAACTTGAGCTGTTTGGATTCCTCCATGTTCAGGTTTTCCTAATCTATATGTATATCAGAGAATTCATCTACTAGCTGAAGAAATTTACTAAGCTCATCATCATTCTCAAACACCTTCCAAAATTTGACATTATCTGGTAGGGAAGGTCAATACTTAACTTGAACATCATAGCTAAGCTTAGGAGGTAAAGGAGGAACAAACAGACTTGCAGAGACAGCCAGGGAATCAGGCAGGTGATTTAAAGCCCTAGGTATATATGACAATTCAAAAAACATATAGGAGTCTCTGAGTTTCCATACCTCGTCCCTGTAGGCCTTTAGTCTGACATTTTTTGTTCGAAAAGTGTTGTTGACCTGCTGTATAATAAGGTCTGCATCTCAAAAAATCCTCATGCACATGATCCTGATCTCCTTGGCATCTTTAAATCCTTGCATCAAGGCTTCATATTCTACTATATTGTTAGTGGTTTTAAAATCAATCTTATAAGAAAGATGAATGTTTTCCTTGGATGGGGATATCAATACTACACCTGCACCTGTTGATATTTGAGTGCTAGCTCCATCAAAGTACATTTTCCACACTGTTGTGGTCACTTCTTCGAGCTGCTGATAGGTGGGATTAGTGAGGTGGACTGATGTTTGCTGAGAATCATCTATTTACAGAATGCATGACCCAAAATCAGTGTCCACTGCATAGATAGGCTGATTCACTGAATTGCTCTCATTGCTTATGATGTAGGCCAACTGATTTTCCCTATAAAGCCTCTTGGTCTCCCCTCCAAACATTGGGATGGTGGCATATGTAAGATCCATATGAAGGGTGCCACGCAACCTTTTGATCCATGATCGAGACAACAAAAGACCAAATTTTGGAGGGATATCAGCCACTACAATGTCCATCATGATGCTTTTTGAAGGTATCTGAGTTAGGTTCACGAAAAGGTCTTTGATGAGGCCCAAGCACTTGAATTATTTGGATTCAAAGGAGAATAAGTCATGGTAGGGCTTTTTGATGCTGATACCAAGCTCATCCATCACAGCCTTTGGAATTAGGTTATGAGAAGCTCCTGAATCTAGGAGACAGTTACAAAGGACTTTATCATGGATATTCAAGGATATATAGAAAGGTGGGCATGAGTCCTTTAGGTCTTCGATCATGGGGTTAGGTCTTCGATCATGGGGCCTAGGGTTACAACAAGTTTTTCATCTTGCAGATTTACAAAGTTAGTATCAATATGCACCTTTGGTTGAAGAGAATTCAGAATGGAAGACTTGAATGCATCATTTTTCATTAGCTCAATTAATGGGAAAGGGATCTTCAATTTCTGAATCTCTAATTCTAGGTTGAAAGAATAATGCAACCTATTAGGAAATATTACCTCATGCACTGGATCTCTGAGTTGGACATGGTCAGGGCTTGATGAAGGTGTTGGTTTTTGCAATGGTTTTGGAATTACTACCATTTTCTTTTGTAAAACAGTAGCTTTGTTGGCTGGGGTAGCAAGCTGTTTGACAGGTACATCATTATTTTTAAGAGGAGCAACCAAATTGGACCTTAAATTGTACCCTTCCTGATCATCAGCCTGATATACAGCTCCTTCATTGATCTCCTTATCCACTAGGGATTCTTTATATTCTTCTTATGTCAGAAAAGAGTAGTCTACCTCATCCTCCATGCAGTGGATGTTGTCTTCATCTTCTCCTTCTTCTTTAATGAATCCTGGCTCTTCTTCTAACACAACATTCTAAAATGGAGCTCTTATTCTCTGATATTCCCCTTGATTCCTTTCCCTTGTGAGAATCTAAACTGGGGGGTTCCCTCTTCTATAAGGGGAAAAATTAGGGTTTCAGGGAGCAAAATCACTTGGCCCTTTACCCCTCACAGGTATTTTTCCTTGGTCCTTCAGCTTAGACATTTCAGCAATCAGGTTATCTAATAGTTTGGTCATTTTTTCAATCTTGTTCTCCAATGAAGAAACCCCAATAGGGTCTGCTGGTTGCTTCTTCCTGTCTATCTTTCCTTTGACCTTCTGAGATGCCACAATGTTTGATTCTACCTCTAGGGTAGCATCCTGCATGAGTGATAAGGAGGAAGACCTCCTTTCTCTAAGAATTAGGAAGAAATTAGAGTCAAAGGCATTGGCATAAGTTATCCTAGCTAAGGTATCAGTGGGATTGATTTCAGTGGGGATATTACTGTACATATTGTTGAACCTCTTGGTGAAGTTGGAGACAGACTCCCCATTTTCTCTTTTCAAGTTACTAAACTCTGTAATATAATAGAGGTGGTCTCTCCTTTCTCCCCAATGTTTTAGAAATATGTCATCTAGGGATTCAATGCCTGCCACCGACCCAGCAGGAAGCTCTTTAAACCATTTCCTAGCCTGACCATCCAAGGTTTGTACAAAAGCCCTATTCCATACATATTCTTGTTCTATGTTAATGTTCTCATCATAGCTATAAAATGCCTCTAGGTGTTCTTCAGCTATGAAATCTCATTCTCCTGTGAACTTAGGAATGTACTTGAGGTAATATCCAGTGGGCATGGTTGAGAGGGGATTTGGCAAATTTAGGGGGGCATACCTAGCTACCAGGATCCTTTCCATTTTGGTCAATTGAGGGGAAGCCATATTGGAAATGGGTATGGGAAGGATGGAGGAAGGTAGTATTGCTATAGCTAGTAACTGAGAAGGTGGTGGTGGTAAAATTATCCCAGTGGAGTGACCAGGGATTGGATCTTCACAATCAGTAGTGCTTGAATATGCCCAAACCCTAGAATTTTCTGATGTATTTATAAATTCTTGAGAATTAAGTGTTTCAGTAGAAAAAATAATAGTAGAAATATTTCTTGAAATACCTGATGTAGCTTCCTTTTCAGCACTATTGGTCTGCCTTAGTGAAGCCCTAGCTCTTCTCAAAATCTCTTCTGGATCTAAAACAGGTGTTGCTGGTGGCCCCTGAGGGTTTTCTCTGGTACTTGGTCCTCTTGAAGCCACCTTATTTCAATGTATTTGCCAGATAAATGATTACAACCAGAATAGTGTCCAATCTTTATTTATCATCAAAGCAAGGATCTATGTTGTCTCCCAAGGAAGCTGAGCTTCACTCTCCTCTCCCCAGCAATGGCGCCAATTTGTTATCAGTACTCCAAGAAACTCCTCTAGGTTGCAGGTCGAGGATGTCTGGTAACTTACAATGTTTTTGGGGTTTTATAATATGGATCAAGTTAGGTGACCTATATGACTTTCCACTCTCAAGACATGCATGAAACTCAATCAGGTACAAGGATTTAGTTACCACTATTCAGAGGTTGACAATAAGGTGCAGGGATGGAGAACTCATCAGGTTGGCAGATTTACACACAAAATAGATGCATATAAATGGATAAATCCTGATAAGGATGGTACTTATAATTCAAATCACATCAGCATGCTAATAGGGTGATAACTATCAATCATTAATTAACTTTAATATCACCAAAATACACATTCAAGCATAAGCACAGAAAGACAAAAATGGAAGCTAAACAAAATGATAAGAAAAGAGCTTATATTAAATCATGAGCAAAATGAGAATCTGACAATAGTATAGGTATATAATTCCTTGAAGTCAAACCCTTTTCATAAAATCAGTCTTAGGCTTTATAGCCTTTATAAAATATATAGATCCTGAAAACTTGGATTTGTTTTTTAGAAAAATAAACAAAATAATAGTTTCTTTGCCAATTAGGTTTAAAAACCCTAATTAACTACTTGTCTAACTAACTGAAGAATTAGTTCACTGTATGAACCTTCAGATAACTGAGGTAACTGCTGACAATTACTGCTACTAGCTCTCTGTTGGTTAAGCCACTATTTTCTCTTAACAATGAGGTGTTGGTGGCCTTTTGTGTTGTTATGTCATAGTAAAACTGGAACAGACCTTTTCCCGATGCTTTCCTCCGTGCCCTTCATCTTTAGACTATGTCCCCAAGCCATATATATTCACCCAAAACCGTTCTTCTATGCCAAAATTTGATTTTAATCCTCTGTCTACTTTCGGTGGTTAATAAGCTAGACTATCAGAACCGTTATCTACCAAAAGTGGCACTTTCGGTGGCTAATAAATTGCACCAACGTTCGCTTAAGCCACCGAAAGCCCTGTTTTCAAAATTTATAAGGGTTTTTCCAAAAATGTTCTTTTATGGCTGTCTGCTCAACTTTCTTCTTCAGCAGGCTCTATGCTAGAAGGGTTAATATTAGCTTGACTGGTTTCTGGAGGCTGAAGGATAACTGTATCTTCAAATAGGGTTTCCAAGGTGGGGTGGCTACTAGGGTTTGCTTTGGCCTCCTTCAGCTTTAGTCTTTGGAGCCTAATCATCCTATACAATCTAGTATTGTCTTTCATGAACCTCAAGTTTCTTCTTTTTAACAAGATGTATCTTCCTCTCATCTTGAGGAAGGAATTATGCAACTGCTTACTACTTTTGGTCAATATTCCATTATTTTTCTTTATCTCCCTTTCCAAAATCTCCATCTCATAAACTTGCCTCAGTAATTGATTTATCTTTTGAGTTTTGGGCTTGCTGGAGGAAGCCTTCTCTCTTGGTTCCTCTTGATCCTTTGGTGTGGGGGACAGTAGTTCTTCAGCCAATGGTACAATTTGCAGAGCTAGGTATGCTCCTTATTCTTGCTCCTCTTCAGAATCTGAGTAGGGTAGATTTATAATATTCTCTTTGTGTGTGTCACCCTCCTGGCCCTTCTCATTGAAGTACAAGTTTCTTTTTACCTTTTTGGCCTTGGAAAAGGAGGGAGGTTGTTCTGTTGCTGCTGCTAGGGATATGGCTCTCCTTCTTCTTCTCCCACTCTCCTTGGTGTGCTGGACTTCTTGGTAAGAGTCTTCCCTTTCTCTTCTGGCTGAAGGCCTATCTCAAATACATTCCAAAACAGAAAATAGGGCCATGCCATATTCCTTCTTTTCAGAAACTCTTGGATCAATAGTTGGATAAGGCCATGGTGAGATAGTCTGCCAGCAATATTGGTTGGTTGGGATTTCACTTGGTGTGCCATCTTTCCGAAACTTCTGTGTAAGTAAAAGGGAAAATTGAGTGAGATTTTACCTATGAAGTGGTTCATTATGTTGAGCTGGTAGATCATGGCTTTGTTATATCTTCCTTCACATGTTACGTAAACCAAAATGGCCTTCAGTAGTTGTTTCCGCCTCTGTTCCAACCAGGATGATGGCACACTCTTCTTCCACACCATTCCTCTATGTTCAGGATTTATGTAAGACCTCAATTCTACATCTTTCGATATGGCGGTCTTGAACCATTTTTCTCCTGTGCAAGGGAGTTCAATTACTTCAGTGATTAGGGTTTCATCTATGTGAAATTCCTCCTTTCCTATAACTTCCTTTGAACCATCAAATGAGAGGGAAAACGCTTCAACTACCTACTGATGGGAGCCTTTTATCTTTTCAAAAAACTTGTAGCAGCTAACCTATTGGAAGAGTTTACAGACCACTGGATGTGCTTCCAAATAACTAATATCTCGTAGCTCCTGCCTAAGATCAGGTCCTCCCTTCTTCATCTTGATGAGTGCCTCTCCTGGGTACCTGCAAAATAATTCTCAGTTCTATATACCGTGTGTTAGCAGGTTGTTTCCTTAGAGATGGTTTTGCTTGGATGGTGAGGAATCATAAGCTCAAAAGTGAAATGTGCTAGAGTCCTTTGGTACTGATTATGAGGGTTTGTGCTAGCATGGTGGATGCTAAGATCATAAGGTGATGGCAACAGTTGATCCTCTCGATCTTCTTTCCCAGGCAATCATATCACACATCATCCTGGGTACTCGGTGGGATTTCTACTATTCTTTTGGACAGGTGGAAGAAAACTCAGGGTTTCCAATCCTATCAATCCTTTTCCAGTTTTATAACAACCTCTTTAACTTATTTACACACGCGGTTATGCAGGCTCAGATCATTTTGGTATTTTTTCACGCCCTCCACCGATTGTTCATCTTGCTGATAGGGTGTGATTTGACTATTTTATAGTTGTTTTTCTCTTTTATCTTTTTGATGGTTAATAATCTTCCTAAATTTTTCTATAGACCGTCGAAAAGATAGCTTTTGGTGGCTAATGAATTAATATTCCTTTCTCCTAAGCCACCGAAACTATTATCCCAGCTTCGCAGTGAGATCCTGCTTTCGGTAGATAGTGGCCTCACTGAGAAACCCATTTAACTGCCAAAAACCTGTCCTTATGGTGCCTAATGAAATGTCTAAGCTTTTTCCTAAGCCACCAAAATCACTTTTTCCCCGACGCTTATCTTCCTACTTTCGGTGGTTAAAATCTGCGTTGAATTGTTTGATAAGATGCTAAAAGCCTCACCTTTCGGTGGCTAATGAGTTGTTCTAAGTCTCACCTAAGCCACCGAAACCACCTTTGCTAATATCACTTGCTTCCTACTTTCGACAATTAAAATCCTTCTTGGTCTTCTCCCTAAGCTGCCGAAAGCAACACTTTTCAATGGCTAATGAGTCATTTGAATTCTCGCCTAAGCCACCGAAAGTGTTAATTTAATTCTACTTGCTCGAGCTTCTTTCAGTGGTTTACCTTTATCATGTGTTCGACCGTTAGCTGCCGAAACATATCTTTTTGGTGGCTAATGAGCTATTCCAAGCCTCGCCTAAGCCACCAAAAGCTAAAACTTCCAAATTTTTCAACCACATAAAAAATAGAGATGTTCAATTTTTTAGGCATCCGCAGGTCTTTCATTACATAAATCAAATTCTTCATACTGTCAAAATAAATTTATTTTGGGAGATAACACAATGAGTTTACAATTTTCATGGGTTGAATACATAAAGCCAAGGTCCTTTGTGCCACTTACATGCCTTAGAATTCTTTTACTTGCTTGCCAATTAGAGTCTTTTGGTGACTCCATGAATCGCGAGATCAGAATTACTCCATACATAATGTTTGGTCTCTTCACTGTTAAATACATAAGGATTCCAACAAGCCTTTTAAACAGCGTAGGATCTACAGTTGATCCATCATCATCTTTGGTCAATTTTAAACCTATTATTACTTGTATTGGGGCTAACTTGCAATTATACATATTGAATATTTTTAAAACTGTACTTGCATACTTGGACTATGATATAAAAATACCACTTTTCAGACTGCTGGACTTTAATGCCCAGAAAAAACTTCATAAGCCCCAAATCAGTCATTTTAAATTCACTTTCCATGACTGTTCTAAATTCTTTTATGCCAAAATCACCAGTAAGTATTAAATCATCTACTTACAAGAAGACAATTAACATGTTACCTTTCTCAATCACTTTGGTGTACAATGTCAGTTCACTTTCACTTCTGTGAAATCCGTTTTCAGTGAGATAGGAATCAATGCGACTGTACCAAGCTCTCGGAGCTTGTTTCAAACCATAGAGTTCATTTTTCAGCCTATACACTTTGTGCTCTTGTCTTGGAACTTCATAGGGTTGTGGTTGTTCCACATATACTTCTTCATCCAAATAGTCATTCATAAATGTTGATTTAGCATCCATTTGATAAGCATGCCATTTGTTTTGTGCAGGAATGGCCAAAACAATTCTGATTGTATCCATGCATGTGATTGGTGTAAAGGTTTCATTGAAATATACAACAGGATGTTGTGTGAACCCTCTTGCTACCATTCTTTCTTTGTGCTTCTGCACATTCCCATCAACATCCTGCTTGGTCTTGTAAATTCATTTGATGTCGATTACATGTTTATCTTTTGGTACATCTACCAGCTCCCATGTCTGGTTCTTCTCAATGCATTCTATTTCTTCCTCCATGGCTTGTGCCCATACTTCTTGTTTGACAACTTCCTCAAATGTTAGTGGATCATCTATTTGAGAAAATAATGAAAAAGGAAATAATGAATTTCATGTACTAGATTCATATATTTAACGCGGACTTCTTGTCTTCACTGGATCTATTGATGTCGACCTCGACGAACAAATTGATGGAGGTTGTTGTCCTCTTGGTGCCCTTGTCGGTGTATCTTGAGCTGTGACTTGTGTCAATGTTACTTTTGCTGAACCATGTCATGGTGTCATAGGAGTCGATGGTGTTGTAGCTGATTGAATTACATGTGGTGTTTGAACCACATCCTATGCCATGTTATCATGCTCGAAATTTGACACAACCTTGACATTATTCTCAATGGTTCCATCCCATGATTCATTCTCGACAAATTGAAAATCATGAATGATTATTACTTTCCTTGTGACAGGATCATACAACTTGTATGCTTTTGTGTCTTTAGAGTAGCCAACAAAAATACATTTCTGTCCCTGGTTGTAACATTCCTTAGAAAACATCATTATGGGTAAAAGGTAATTTTTTTATTTTATATTTTCCTATATGAACTCTGCTATGTTTAAAATAAATATGCCTACCACTTATATTCAAATAATCATGGATTTATACCATAAATTTTTAAGTTGTTCGGCATTTTAGTTCAAGTTTGTCTTACAACTTACTAGCTAGCATTCAACTTAGATAGGTGATGAAACTATTGGTGTTAACTCCAACTTACTTAGTGATTTTTTCTAACCCATACAGTTACACACTTTTTATACAGGTATTTTCTTTTTCACCACACCAAGTTACCAAATCTTTCAATAGCTAAAAGTTCAGTGCAACAACAAGGGTAATGGCAACAAGGGTTGTTTAAATTTGTTTCCATAACTATTATTACTGGCACACCAATAAAAGATTTATATATTTTTAAAAGAGGGTTTAAAATCCGATATTGGCTACAGCTGGTGGATGAAAGAGTTGAGTTTATTAGGGATAAACTTATCACTTCAACGCTGGTTAACCCTCTGCACTCGACATTGAAACCAGCTCAAGTTTTCTAACAGATTTTATGTGTTCATACCATATCTTTACTCTGACAACATGGCATTTTCATGAGGCCAACATCCAAGTTTATCTCTAGCTGAATCTCCCTGACCCAACTGAACTGTTTTCCACCAATCAAAAGGAAAAACACTTTTGTGCTACCAATCTATACTATTCACTAGGTAAGCTGCTTAAATGATTTCATATCTTTTTATCTACTTTCATTTTTTCTACGAGCTTTATTAACCCTTCCCCTTTTCTTGTCCTATTCATAGGTTATTTAAAACCAAGGTGAGGACTACATATAAGCAAAGGTAATTTTGTTTTATCACCTATAGTCTTCTTCCCTTCTGTAGATGTTTGCAGGCGGTAACATATGTGCATGTTCATGGTTTCTCTGAAGTTCTGTGTAATGGTGTGTTAATTCATCAAATTTCCAGTATCCTAAACAATGGCTGAATACGTTATCTCAATGGTCGTTTTTTATGAAAGTTGGATGAGATACCCCTTTGCATCAATCTTGATGGGTATATTTTCTTATGTTAGTTGTTCTTCAGTTTTGTAGAAAAGTTATGAATCGTATTTTAAAGTGTCCTTTGCATCTAGCAATATGCAGTTAAATTTATTTTATTAAATCCTTACATGGCTAGGGTTTGTTTTCTAGACTTGATGCCATTTTAGAGTAATATATATAATTTTGTGGGGTTTTTATTACATCACTGATGCACTGAATCAGAACCGTAACTCCATCGCTGTTTGGAAAAAAATTGGAAATAATTTCTAATATTTTTCTTTTTGTAATTCAAGAGATATGTTGTATTTACTTCCAGTTCTGTAATTATTTTAATGTGTAATTTTGGGGTTATCTACAGTCTCATATTCATGTTTTGTTTTCTTCCATAGTTCTGTCTTATTAATTTAGGGAATTCTTGTTTAGTAATTTTTCTTTTTTCCAGGAGAAAAATAGCATTTCCTTGTTATTCATATGAATCAAAGGAAACCTTTAAGCATCGACAAAAAAAGTTACATAATAGCATAGATCTCACATCATAGTCTTGTACACAGCCAATACACAATCAGGAAGGAAAAGATCTAATGTATAGGTTACAAGCTGAAACATGTGTACAGTCCATTCTCCAAAACCAAAGTAGATATAGCTTCTAGGGAGAAGACATAAAAGTATCTTCCAGTCTCCCTCGCGAATAAGCTCAGCAATCAGCATTCAACCCCAAACATACCAACAAGTCTAAGGAGGCACTCAGCTAGGATGAGGATAAGCTCAATAATGGTAACACCATCACACAATCATCAACGATGATATATCAGTAAATACAGTCCCATAATAAATATAAATATTCATGCTCAAAAGAGCTGAGTTGAGCCATGCCAAAGGCATGCTCCCTCTATAAATTTCATGAAATATAAAAGCCCATATGGTGTATGGAGTGCCTCCTTAGAGAGACAGTCTGCCTGTACACTGAATTCTCTGAAGACATGAGCTGATTCAAGATGGATAAAGTAAGATCAGATAGTCATGATCTCAATATGCCAACCAGGTAGATCCAATGTTTTCAGTGTATCCATTCCATTGAACTAATTAATAATTGCTGAAGAGTCCCCTCTGATATGCAAGTAAGAGATCCCAATGTGCTTGGAGAATATAAGAAGCACCCATAGTGCAAGCAGTTCTAACCGTGTGTTTGTGCTTTGATCACAACTAGGTTTTAGGAGGAAATAGTGATCCATGCTTAAAATAATGTGTACACCCACACCACCCATACAAGAGGCCGAGGCTCCATCAAAAAAACCCACAGGGTAGTCAAATACCGGAGACAAGCTTGCTAAATTTCTGTAAGTCTTGGTTGAAACCTTCACTTTGTGTTTAGAAAGAAGATCCATATTAAAATGTATGGTGAGGCTCAGTGAAGGACTGAAATATTCAAATAGGACTCTGTTATGCATAAGCCAGAGCTGCCAGGTCACGAGGAGGGGAAGATACCTCAACTCTCTTTCATTGGCAGTCCACTTAACAATATCAAGTAAATATGTTCTCTCATTCCAATTGATAGCTCGATGGAGAGCAGTACTGACACCATCAATGACCTCCCTGGTAAATCTCTAGTCAACAAAAAGGTGATTTACTGATTCAACATATGTCCTACATAAACAGTAGCAACTTGGGCCAGTCCAACCCTTTTTGAGCATATTATCCCAGGTATTAATCAAGTTGGATAAGCACATCCAAAGAAAACATCTAAATTTTAGTGGCAATTTAAATTTCCATATGGTAACCAAGATATTTTCAGGTGTATCTTGGCAGTGACTAGAAGCAATATAATCATAAGCTAATTGTGGGGTCACTTGACCCAAATGTCTATTATACATCCAAACTAGGGAGTCATGTTTATCACTCAATCAGATACAACCATGTGAGATCCCCCTGATATAGTTGTTCCACAAAACCTTCCAATCACCTTCCAGGTCAAGTTCCTCTGTAGAGAGCCAGTACTGTTGGGAAATATGATTAGTACCACTATAATGAGCATCATCAAGTGAGAAAATACCATAATCCTCTGGATAATCTCTAAGATCCTCAGGTAGGATAAATGCAGAGTTGGAGCCAGCAATCAGATCCACCCCAATTTTTATGTCTTTCACATTCCCCACCCTCCATCCCAGACATCTATTAAGCCATGACAGAGTTCTAATGAATCCATTCCAAATATAAGACGATCCCTTAAGAGAGAATGTACGAGCACATATCCATTCAACAAAAATCTTGTTTTTTAAATATTTAAATGAGATGATAGCCGACCAAATACCATTACCCTGCAGTACCATCCAAAATCATTTGAGTCTCAGAGCCATACTAAACCACTCCAGGTTCAAAATATTCCACCCACCCATCTCAAAAGGCATGGAAATCAGGTGCCAATCCACTAAGTGAATCCTATATTTACCAGATGAATTTCCCCATAGAAAATTGATTATGGTGCATCTAAGGAAGTTCAGAATCGATTGGGGCATCCTTGCCAGTGTAAGCCAGTATACTGCAAGCCCCATCAAAACTACTTTTACCAGTATTAATATTCCTCCCATACTTAATAAGTGGTAGGAACAATTACTAATTATTATCTCAAATTTGTTCAATAGCCAGCGCCAATCATTAGCATGATATCCCATAGGTTTCAGGTAGAATCCCAAGTATTTGAATCACATAGATAATGGATCCATTTTGAAAGGAAGAATGTCTGCAATGCTATCTCTGACAATATCATCTATTTCATTATACAAAATGGATGATTTTTCCTCACTAATGCTCATACCCATTGCTGAGCAGAAGAGATCTAAGAGTATTTTAAAATGTTGTCATTCCTCAATAGTACATCATCAACAAATAGAAAGTGTGTAATATTCAAAGAAGAAGAAAATTTTAAACCCCTAATAATACCATCATGTTGAGCCTATTTGATCAGCAAGCTAAGGCTTTCAATAGTCAGGATAAAAATAAGGGGAGAGAGGGGGCAGCCCTGCATGATACCTCTTGAAATTGAAGAAAAATTAGTGGGATATTTGTTAATGAGAACTACAAAGTTGGTTGATTCCACATAGCCCATGATTCAATTCATGCCAATGACTAGTATACAAATCTGGAGAAGGACTAGTCGAAGGAATGCCCAGTTTACCCTATCGAATGCCTTAACAAGGTCTAAGTTTAGAATAAAGACCTGCCTCTTTTCAACTTTGGCAGTATGTAGTACTTCCTGGGTAATTCCTATAGGCTCCACAATCTTCCTGTTATGAAGGAATCCAAACTAATTCCAAGAAATGGTTTTATCCAGTATGAGCTTTAGTCTGACAACAACAAGTTTGGAGATAACCTTGTAAATGCGATTGCAGAGGGATATAGGCTGAAAATTAGAAAAGGAGGATGGCTGATCACTCTTAGGGATTAGGGTAATAAAAATTGATTTTAATGAGCCTAATACCCTACCTTCATTTTGAGACTGCTCCACAGCTCTGAGAATATCAGGACCAATAAGATAAAAAAAATGCAAGTAGAACTCTACGGGGCATCCATCAGGACTAGGACTTTTGTCCTTTTTAAAACCCTTAAGTATACCCTTAATCTCTGAGAGAGAGATATATGATAGGAAGGATTATTTATCTTCATCTGAGACCATAGAAGGAAAAATCCTAACAACCTTAAGTTGATCTTCAATATTGGTTAATCCATCATCCGAGAAGAGTACAGAAAATGGGCCACCCCAAGTTTTTTGAGCTGAGCTTCATCCTCAATCATCTCACCCAGCTGGTTTTGGAGACCCCAAATATATTTGGAGACCCTCCGGGCAAAGGCAAAGGAGTGGAAAAACTTAGTGTTTGCGTCCCCTTCATTTAGCCAATCTATTCTACTTTTAATTTTCTAGGTCAGGATTTGATGAGTCAGTAATGAATATTTCTTGGCCTTCAAGCAGTACAATTGAGAGGACTCATGTAGAGATAAGATACCAGAAGCTTGAGAGGCCAGTAAGGTTTTAATGTCTCATTCCACCTCCAAAGTTTCTTTAGCTTTAGTCTATTTCATCTCTTTCTCCTAAGCCTTTACAGTCTCTTTCAGTATTTTGAGTTTACAAGTAAGGGTCAACATAGGATCCATGGAACTGAGGAGTTGAGTGTTCTAGGAAGAAAAAACAATCTCAGAGAAGTCCTTTTTTGATCAGCCAAGCCCTATTGAACTTAAATGGATAGAGATGACAACGAGAGGTATTGTGTCATTCGAGACAAATAGGGTAATGATCAGAAATTTTAGAAGGGTGGATCTAGGACTTAAAGTAACTCAATATAGGAATCAGATGAATAGAGGCAAGAAATCTATCAATACATTTACTAAAACCCTCAGACCCAGATCTTCCATTCCTCCAAGTGGGGCCAAGATGAAGAGGAGCAAGGTCAATCACATTGGAGTTGTCCAAAAGGTTAGTAAAATAATGGATCATATGATCCATGCATGTTGTCTCCCCAAATCCATGCATCAGAGAGAGTGAAGTTTAGATCACCAGCAAGGATTAGGTTGAGATAGTCAACAAGGCCTCCAGCTACGACTTTGTCCCAAAAGTAAACCCTATTTGAGTAGGGTCCATAGCAGTTCAGTATAGTAAAATCAAACTCATGCCCTTTGGACCTTGCTTAATCAAGATACCAACATATGAGCAAAAGGATTTACACCAAGCGAATTGAGGGTTCCAGGAAGTAAGGAGACCTCCTGAGAGACCCTGGTAATCTAAGGCATAGTACTCCCAACCAGGTTTCATATTGGAAAAGTTTAAGAGAGTAGAATAATGGTCAGACACAGTTTCTTGTAGTAGTATGATATCAAGATTCAGAGAGGAGAAGAGAGAATAAAGGGATCTTTGTTTGGTGAGACCCCCGAACCCATGGATATTCATGGAGATAATTTTCATGAGTCAACCTTGTGGGAGGTGTCAGTGCTCTAAGAACCTGAGAGGAGTGGTGTGATCTGGAAGCATCTTTCATCCATGCTGATAACTGGGTGTAGAGATCAGAGGGGCCAGAGGCATCAAAGGACTTATTTTTCCTTGATTTCCTAATAGTGACATTTTCAAATCTGATAGATTCCAGAAGACGAGTAGATGGGGAGATGGGTGATTTATCCAAAAAAAATTCAAGTGATTTCAAGAGAGAAGGATCACTAAATGATGGAGAGGAAATAGGACTATGAGGATCTTTATCAATAGCAGGAGAGGGGGTTAATAATTTTTCTTTTACATAATATATACAACTATGGAATTCTTGTTTAGTAATTTTCTTTTATAGGATATGTACAACTATGTGCATCATATGTTTCTTTAAATGATACTACAGTTTTATGGAAAATGGTAAACGGTAATACCATTAGGGTTATTTAAAACATAAACCCTATTTTACATTTCACTCCTTCACTAATAAACCCAGTTACATTATTACAAAAAACAGATTACTAAACTTTAGTAAAAACTATAAACCTTAAATATTTAAACAAACATATTAAACTCTAAACAGTGAATGCATACGCTTTATATTTTAAATAACTCATTTTTTCTTATGCATTATTATTTATATAATTACTCACACATTCATAACGGAGCCAATAGAAATATAACCTTAATATAATAAATCCATAAATTAACTTGCAAGCTTTACTAAAAAAAGAGTAAATACCAGGTTAGGCTCTTATCTGGAAATGGAATTATTAGCAGTTTCACACCACCCAGCTGTAGGAATATACAATAGACTTTAATAGTCTGATTCCTCCCCCTTTCCTAGATTATTGGATTTAAAGTCAACCTTTCTGTAGCCAATCTAATTCCTCCCCCTTGCCCAGATTATTGGATTTAAAGTTAACCTTTCTGTAGCTTCAAATGACACCAGCACTTACTGGGAGTTAATCACTCAAGAACTTAGCATTCTCATATGCTTCTCTGGCAGTTCTTGTTCAGAGCCTAACATCCTTCTGATGCTCAATGGAAGCTCTATTCAAATTCTTATTTCACAAATTTTAGGGCCTTCACCTCTTGTGATCATTGGAAGCCTTGTTTTCTCTTTTGCCTAGGACTTTATAATACATAACTAACTCGCTATAGTTACTGCCCACTTTCCTCGTTAGAGAATGCTAAGATATCATAACTTCTTTTAAATCTAATTTTCTGTCAATTATTGTGTAACCGCTAAAATTTCCAATTTCACATAATTTAAGTTTATTTTATAACTTACAATTAAATAACAATAAAATTATTTCCAAAATAACTTAGAGGATATTACAATTCTCTCCTCTTATAAACATTGCACTGTCCTCGGTGCTTAATCAGTATCATTAAAGCTTGGAAATAAAGAAGGAAAATTCGGTTTCATAATGTATTCTCTTTCCCAAGTAGCTTCCTCCTCAGAGTAATGCTTCCATTGTACCTTCACTTGTACAATAACTTGTTTCCGTAGCTGAATTTATCGTTTATTAAGAATGCACATCAGTTTCGTGGGGAAATATCCCTTTGGTTCCACCTGTACATTATTCCAATTAATTATATGAGATTGATCAACAACATATTTTTTTAGTAACGAAACATGAAAAACATCATGAACTCTTAAGTAAGGAGCTAAGGCCAATTGATAAGCTACTGGCCCTATTCTTGTCAAAATTTCAAAAGGTCCCACATATCTGGGTGCCAACTTTGCATAAAGTCCCAATCTTAACTTGCTTTTCTTGGGGTTAACTCTTAAAAACACATGATCCCCTACTTCATAATCTTTGGCTGTTTTTTTCCTATCTGCATAAATTTTTTGTTTGTCTTGAGCTGTTTTTAAATTTTGTTTTATTTGTCATACCATTTTTTCCATTTGTGCTAACATGTCTGGCCCCAAGGCCAGTCTGTCCTCTAAATTACCCCAACTCAGAGGAACCTTGCATATCCTACCATACAATACCTCAAAAGGGCTCATCTTAAGTTATGCATGGTAGTTATTATTCTATGTAAATTCTACTAGGTGATTATAATCTTCCCATTTACCTAGTTGATTCATCACATACATTCTTAACATATCCTCCAATACCTTATTCACTCACTCAGTCTATCCGTCAGTTTGAGGGTGGTAGGTTGTGCTAAAATTCAATTTTGTATCCATACCTTTAAATAACGATGTCCAAAATATGGAAGTAAACTTAGCATCTCAATCTATGATTACTATTTTAGGTATGCCATGCAATCTAAAAATTTCCTTCATGAAAATATCACCTATGTTAACTACTTTATAGGTTGATTTTACTGGTATGAAATGAGGTGCTTTACTTAACTTGTCCACTACCACCATAATGGAATCATTTTGTTTCCTTGTTCTGGGTAATTCTGTAATGAAGTCCAGAGTTATAGTCTCCCATTTCAACTTAGGTATAGGTATAAGTTGTAATAAACTAGCTGGATGTTAATGAAGGGCCTTAACCTATTGACAAGTAAAGCAACGGGCCACATATTCAACTGCTTTTTTTTCATATTTGGCCAGTAAAATTAATTTTTTAAGCTGTTAAAAACTTCTGATACCTAGGCTGTCTTGCATAAGTGCTATCATGCAACTCTTTACAGATAATCTGTTGTATATTGCTATGATTAGGCACATAAATTCTATTTTTAAAACGTAAAAACCCTTAAGTATCAATATGATACATAATTTCATTTATTCCCAGATGTCCTTGTTTAAATTTTTTCACATAGTTTTTGTACTGTTCATCATTGACTGATGCCCTTTCTAGTAGAGTTTTAAGTTCAGATTCATAATTACTTATTGATACTGCATGCAAATGATGTTGTTTCCTGCTTAAAGCATCCACTACAATGTTTTCTTTTCCTTTTATATATTTAATGTCAAACTCATACTCACTCATGAATGAAATCCACCTAGCTTGGTGAGCATTTAGTTTTTTTTGTTTAAACAAATATTTCAGTCCTATATTGTTTGTCAATAATAGAAACTTCTTTCCTATTAAATAATGCCGCCAAATTTTTAGTGCATGGATAATAGCAGCCAATTCTATATCAAGCACCATGTAATTTTTTTCATGTTCTTTCAGTTTTTCAGACTCATAGCA
Source organism: Pseudotsuga menziesii (assembly GCA_001517045.1). Taxonomy (NCBI): domain Eukaryota; kingdom Viridiplantae; phylum Streptophyta; class Pinopsida; order Pinales; family Pinaceae; genus Pseudotsuga; species Pseudotsuga menziesii. The sequence continues at coordinate 153,183 of LPNX010656979.1, forward strand.
TGTTACATGACCTTCTTGAGTTAAAACCTCTCCCAAACCCTCTTTACTAGCATCTATGCGTACTATAAAGTCCTTACTTGGATCAACTACTTTCAATACAGGTGTAGTAGTTAACAACTATTTTACCTTATCAAAACTATCTTGACATTCATGATTCCAAATAAATCTAACATTCTTCTTTTGCAAAGTAGTTATGGGATAAGCTATTTTGGAGAAATTTTCTATAAATATTCAGTAGTAACCTGTTAACCCCATAAAATATTTGATGTCATGCACATTTTTTGGCTTAGGCCATTCCAAAATTGCTTTATTTTTTGTTGGATCAACTGCTACTCCTTTTTCTGATACAACATGGCCAAAGTACTGCACCTCTTTTTAATAAAAATCACATTTACTTAATTTGGCATATAACCGATGTTCCCTTAAAGTTTCCAAAACTTTTCATAGGTGTTCTTCATGCTTCGCTTCATTCTTAGAATATATGAGAATATCATCAATGAATACTAATAAAAACTTATCCAAAAATTTACTGAGCACATTATTCATCATGTTCATAAATGTTGCTAGGGAATTTTTTAAACCAAATGGCATTACCACAAATTCATAATTCCCATATCTAGTTCAAAAAGCAGTTTTATAAACATCTTCATCCTTAACTTGAACATGATGATACTTTGATCGGAGGTCAATTTTTGAAAATATTTTTTCCTCACCGATTTGGTCGAACAAGTCATCTATTCTAGGTAATGGATACTTGTTTTTAATCTCATGTTGTTCAATTTTCTATAATCTATGCACATCCTAAAAGTTCCATCCTTCTTTTCAACAAATAGCACCGGTGCCCCAAAGGTGAAACACTAGGTCAAACATAACCTTTGTCCAACAATTCCCATATCTACATCCTCAAATCTATTAATTCTAGGGTAGTCATACGGAAGGGATCTCGAGATACTACTAGATCTATGGTAAAATATAAATCTCTTTTTAGTGGAAATCCTGGTATCTCTTTAGGGAAGACATCTTGATATTCTTTCAAAATAGGAAATTGTTCTAGTTCATATTTTGAGCTCTGAGATTCCATTTCCTTGAACTTAATAGCATATAACCGACATCCTTTCCTAAGACACTTTTTTAGTTGTACCGTAGAGATTTGTCAGGTAGTTATAGGTTTGTATATTCCTTTTACTATGTGAGTATTGCCCCTCTCATCCATATAATCAAATATTTTATGCAAATAGTAAATAATATCTTTATGGGCTACCAACCAATCCATACCTACTAAAATATCATATGGCCCCAACAGTAGTACATTCAAATTTACTGTAGTTTCCAGACCATTGAAACTTAGTTTGCAATATTTAACTATTTCATTAACTTTTCTTTTCATTCCTGTCTCTAGTTGTACCAACAGTGCATTTTTTTGTTTTTATTTACTATGTTTACATTTTTCAAGTATTCTATTAGAGGAAATTTCAACTCAAAATGGGCCTTTTAACTTTTATTCAAATTCCATGTCATCATGTGTTAGCCAATGAAATTGCTTTAAATTTGAAATACCGTATAGGTCTTAAACACTTTTTTAATATAAATTTGGGGATAGGCATCATAAAAAAAACTGCTTTTTTGTTTGTATTTTTGACATATCTCCCTGTTTTTTTACTCAAATTTCAATCAAGAGAGCTCATTGGGTGCGGAATTAAATTTTGCATCCAATGAGTACCCACTCGACATACTTTTGATGGACCCCGCTACCCCAAAAACAAGAAATCCCTGAAAAAATGGAATGATGACATCATCATTCCATTTTTTCAGGTATTTCTCATTTTTGGGGTAGTGGGGTCCATTAAAAGTATGCAGAGTGGGTACTTGTTGGATGTGGAATTTAATTCAGCATCCAACGAGCTCTCTCGATCGAACTTTGAGTAAAAACATAGGGAGATATGTCAAAAATACAAACAAAAAAGTAGTTTTTTTCTTTTCTTCTTCCAAAATTAATAAATATTATTTTATTAATTCATTTTAGGAGGCCCATTTTGAGTTGAAATTTCCTCTAATGTGGTGCTATCTAACTCAAACTAGCACTAGAATCAATAAGTATGGAAACATAAGTATTTGAAACTTTACCTTCGACTTCCAGCATTGTCAATTGATGACCTTCTTGCTTATCTTCCAAAGCAACATTTGATTCTTGGTATGCTTCGAGCTATATCATTAACTGTAGAAGCTTCTTGTACCATGTTTATAGGGTCCATCTTCTTATTAGGATCATGGGGGTAGTTTCGATATAAGTGGGGTCCATTACATCCCCAACACTTAACCTCCTTAGCAACACTATTCCATCCACTATTAGAAGTGCCCGTGTCTTTCATGCCATTGCTGACAGTTGTTCCTGCTTTGCTATAATTGTTATCAATATGGATTTTTACTCCTTTCCTAAAAGGTGAAGGTTTGAATCTTTTCTTCAGTTGTTTGAGTTTTTAATTTTTTTTTTTTTGCCAATTCTTTATTAGTTCTGATCTTTGTTTGAATAAATGATAACACAACTTGGCCTTTCTGATTTCCTCATCCATTGTCTTAGGCATCTTGAACTCAATATTTTCCTTATAGGCTGGGGGTAAACAACTGATAAATCTATAAACCTTATCTTTTTCCTCCTTTAAATACGGTACATAGCGTTGTAAGTTCACAACTTTTGTTAGAAAATCATCCATAGTTAAAGTCCCTAATCGTAAGTCTTTGATTTCCTTACATTTCTCATCGTAATATATTTCTGACATGTATTTATTTTTAAACAATTTTTTGAAAGTTTTCCAGCTCAATTCCTTACTTCGTATATTGTTCACACTTTTGTCCTCCTGCCACCACAATGCAGCCTTCCCTCTTAACTGAAAAAATATCTAATTTGGATTTTAAGTGATCATCATATCTATATACCTGGAAATACCTCTTAATATTAAGTAGCCAAGCCTCAACTGCTTCTTCTGATTCTCCGTCGTAAGTCAGGGGTTTTAATTTTTTAAATTCTCCTTGCAGCTCCAGTGAGTGTTCCTTATGTTTTCTTTGTTTCATCTCCTTAATTTTCCTCATGTTTTCCCATCTTTAGGAATTTTTTCTATGGTTTCTTCACTACTGTCATCATGTACTATATTTCCTTTTCTTTTTTGTGCAATACAAGAATTTTGTCCATTGTTTTTCGGGGTTTTTGTTAAACTTCTAAGAATGAGTTCGTTAATATCCTCTTGATCTGATTTGGCATTCATGAGTCTAAGATTATCTGGTTTAATACTTTCCATGCCCACCTTCATACTTCTCATGGTTTCCAACATCTCCGACTGTGCATCTATATTGCGTTTGGATCCTAGTTCCACAAAAAGATTGGCATTTTCTAAATCTGGAATGTCCACCGGTACATACTCCTGTCCTACATCTTGTTCCTATTCCACCATTTCTTATATGCGTGAAACAATATAAAATTTCTTGTTATTAATAAGCATTAAATTTATTGTTTAATAAAGTTTTAAACATGTGATGTCCCATTAGGTCGCAGTTCATAACCTCGCTCTGATACCATTTTGTAACATTCCTTCGAAAACAACATTATAGGTAAAAGGTAATTTTTATTTATTTTTATATTTTCCTATATGAACTTTGCTATGATTAAAAGAAATATGCCTACCACTTATATTCAAATAATTGTGGATTGATAACATAAAATTTTAAGTTGTTAGACATTTTAGTTAAGTTTGTCTTACAACTTACTAGCTAGCATTCAACTTAGACAGGCGATGAAACTATTGGTGTTAACTCCAACTTACTTAGCAATTTTCGCTAACCCATACAATTACACACTTTTTATATAGGTATTTTCTTTTTCACCACATTAAGTTACGAAATATTTCAATAGCTAGAAGTTTGGTGCAACAACAAGGGTAATGGCAACACGGGTTGTTTAAATTTGTTTCCATAACTATTATTACTGGCATAAAAGATTTATCTATTTTTAAAAGAGGGTTTTAAATCCGATATTGGCTACAATTGGCGGATGAAAGAGTTGACTTTATTAGGGATAAACTTATCACTTCAACGATGTTTAACCATCTTCCATCGACATTGAAACTAGCTCAAGTTTTCTGACACAGTTTATGCGTTCATACCAAAGTTTTACTCTGCTAGCATGGCATTTTCATGAGGCCAACATCCAAGTTTATCTCTGGCTGAAGCTCCTTAACCCAACTGAACTCTTTTCCACCAATCAGAAGGAAAAACACTTTCACACTACCAATTTATACTATTCACTAGGTAAGTTGCTTAAATGATTTCATATCTTTTTATCTACTTTCATTGTTGCTACGAGATTTATTAACCCTTCCCCTTTTCTTGGCCTGATTATAGGTTATTTAACACTAGGGTGAGGACTACGTATAAGTAAAGGTAAGTTGGTTTTATCCCCTACAGTCTTCTTCCCTTCTATATATGTTTGCAGGAAGTAACATCTGTGAGTGTTCTTGGTTTCTCTGAAGTTCTATGTAATGGTGTGTTAATTCATCAAATTCCCAGTATCCTAAACAATGGCTAAATACGTTATATCAATGGTTGTTTTTGCAAAAAGCTAGATGAGATACCGTTTTGTGTCAATCTTAATGGCCATATTTTCTTATGTATGTCATTCTTTAGTTTTGTAGAAAAGTTATGAATGGTATTTTAAAGTTTCCTTTGTGGTTAGCAATACACATTTAAATTTCTTTTATTAAATCCCTACATGGCTAGGGTTTTTTTTCCACATTCGATGCCATTTAAAAGTAATATATATAATTTTGTGGGGTTTTTGTTACAACACCGATGCAATGAATCACAACTGAACTCCATCACTGTTTGGAAAAATTTTGGAAATAATTTCTAATATTTTTCTTTTTGTAATTCAAGAGATATGTTGTATATATTTTTCTTTTTGTAATTCAAACGATATGTTGTATTTACTTCCAGTTCTGTAATTATTTTAATGTGAAATTATGGGGTTATCTACATCTAGTATTCATGTTTTGTTTTCTTCCATAGTTTTGTCTTATTACTTTATGGAATTCTTTCTTCCATAGTCCTGTCTTATTACTTTATGGAATTATAGTAATTTTTCTTTTACAGAATATATACAACAACTCTATATATCATATGTTCTTTAAATAATACTACAGTTTTACGGCAAATGGTAAAGGTTAATGTTTTATTACTTTATTACTTTATGGAATTCTTGTTTAGTAATTTTTCTTTTACATGATATGTACAACTCTTTGCATCATACGTTTCTTTAAATGATACTACAATTTTACTGCAAATGGTAAACCTTAATACCATTAAGGTTATTTAAAACATAAACCCTATTTTACATTTCACTCCTTCATCAATAAACCTAGTTACATTATTAGGAAAAACAGATTACTAAATTTTAGCAAAAACTATAACCGTTAAATATTTAAACAAACATATTAAACTCTAAACATAGAATGCATATTCTTTATATTTTAAATAACTGGTATTTAATTATGCTTTATTATTTATATAATTACTCACAGAGTCATAAGGGAACCAATAGAAAACTAACCTTAATATAATAAATCCATAAATTAACTTTGAAGCATTACTAACAAAAAGTAAATACAAGGTTAGGTTCTTATCTGGAAATGGAATTATTAGCAATTTCACAACACCCAGCAGTAGGAATATGCAATAGAGTTTAAGAGTCTGATTCCTCCCCCTTTCCTAGATTATTGGATTTTTACTAGGATTTAATCACTGAAGAACCTAGCATTCTAGTATGCTTATCTCGCAGTTCTTGTTCAGAGTCTAACATCCTTCTGATGCTCAATTGAAGCTTTGTTCAAATTCTTATTTCTCAACTTTCAGGGACTTCACCTCTTGTGATCACTGTCAACCCCATTTTTCTTTTTCCTAGGACTTTATAATACATAACTAAATCCCTGCATTTTTTGGCCACTGGTCTCCTTAGAGATTGCTAAGATCTCATAACTTCTTTTAAATCCGATTTTCTTTCAATTGTTGTGTAACTGCTAAAATTTTCAATTTCACATAATTTAAGTTTATTTGATAACTTACAAGTAAATAACAATAAAATTATGTCCAAAATAAACCTAGAGGATATTATACTTGTTTTCTAATTTCTTTCGTAGCTCATCTGGTAGCATATGCAACACTTCCAAAAACTTTTATATGAGAAACACTATGATTCATACTTGTCCATGCTTCTTGAGGAACCTTGCTTTTCACACTCTTTATTGGACACCGGTTCATAATGTAGACAGTAGTTGAGACTTCTTCGACCCAATATTCATTTGGAAAATGCTTGGCTTCCATCATGCTGCTCGCCATATCCATAATGGTTCTATTATTTCTCTCCGTGACACTGTTCTATTGAGGTGTATACCGTGCAGTGAATTGCTTCTATATGCCATGGGTTTTGCAAAAATTCAGAAATTCATTTAAAACATATTCACTACCTCTACCTGTCCTTAGGATTTTGATGCGATGACCACCCTAGTTCTCCACGAGTGCTTTGAACTGCTGAAAAGAATGAAATGCATCAGGTTTATGTTTCAAAAAATATACCCATGTTTTTATTGAGTAGTCATCAATAAAAGTAAGAAAATAATTGCAACCACCAATGGATGATGTTTGCATTGGGCCACAAATATCAGATTGCATGATCTCAAGTGGTGTGCATGCTCTGTATGAATTTTCGACTGAAAAAGTCTCTCTATGTTGCTTGCAAAAAATGTATCCTTCACAAATTTTGTCTAGTTTTTCAAATAATGGAAATCCTTTTACCATGTTATTTGTTTGCAGTAGCTTCATCCCACCAAAATTCATATGTCCAAATCTGAAATTCCATAGCGAGGAATCATCGTGAACTTCTGTTTGAAATGCTGCTTGAAAATCAACGTTGTCATTTTATTTCTTGTCACAGTGTATGAATTCTTCTTTACTTTATGCTTTGTTTGCAGCTCTTGTGTTTGCATGTACTTTCATGTTTGGAACTATCCTCAATGGAAACAAGTGATTGCTTGTAATTGGCACATTTTTTATGACTTGGTTGGTTGGATGTATGTATTTAATCACATGATGATTGTCCTCCATGTAGACTCTGCACCATTTTTGTATCAGCTTTCCAATACTCAACAAATTATGTTTCAGACCTTCGACATGATAAACATCAGGCATATGCTTTCATTCCCAAAACAGTGACTTGGACATTATTTCCAAGAGTAACATCAGTTTGAACTGAATTATCTAGACTGGAAAACAAATCTAAATTACTGGTCATATGATTGCTGCAGCATGGATCTAAATATCATATGTCATGTGGAATTTCTCGGATGGTATTGCATTCAAGTGGGGATGTGCATGCCATCAACATTGCGCTCGATGAAGCACTGATGTTCGCCGACTAGTTCTGAATTTTCCCTCCTTGGTCATACTGCTTCTTCCTACATTCATATGCATAATGACCAAATTTATTACAATAATGACATTGAATTTTTTATTTATCAAACCTGTGACCACTCAGCTGACCTGGGTTCTGATTCATTCCTCTACCATTGAAATCCGCGGGACTGTTATTGTGTCCTCCTCTTGAGAAGTTTCTTCCTCTGCCTCTAAAATTGTTTCTCCCCCTGCCTCTACCACGACTTATGATGACTGTGCTACAAATGCACCTTCTAATGATGGGTTTTTTTTGTTGATTTTGTGTTCATGATTGATGAGTGAAGCTTGCAACTCGTCAATGGTGAACATCGACATGTATTTATTTTCTTCCAAGGTCACAACCAAGGATTCAAATCTTGGGGGAAGAATTCTGAGAATTTTTTCAACAACCCTTTGATATTCTATGTTTTCTCCATGACATTTCAGTTGATTTATCAAACCAACAATTCCACTATCAAATGAGTCTATTGACTATGTTTCTTTCATTGACAAAGATTCAAAATAGTTTCTCAGAATATGCAACTTGGAAGTATTTACCTTGTTCACGCCTTGATATGCGCTCTCTAATGTGTCCATGCCTGCTTAGTGGTAATTTCTCTACTCCTCTTGGGAGTATGCTTTCATGCATGGCTTGCTGTATATAAAACATAGATTTTCCACCCTTCTTCCTTTGTTCCCTCAAGGCATCTTTCTCAGCTTGTGTGAGATTTGTTGGAGGAGCAACTTAGTAAGCTGACTTGAACGATAGCTGAATTAGTTGATTAACCAACTAAGTCGGTCAACCGACTAGTTAGAGATTAGGTCGGCCACCTAAGATCTTTTCGGTTGAGTAAACCGACAGGTACTTATTTGTAACTATTTGTAATTCACATATATTAGATTGTTGAGCCAGATGAGAACTCAGCTCAGTTCTTTGTATTGTATGGACCCTCTCATGTTAATTAAATCTATTATGCTATCTACTTGTTCTTATCTATTGTCTCTGTGATGTATGTATGTTTTAGTATGTATTATTGGTAACCTTATGTGATCTGTGAGATTACAAAATTGGTTCTGTTGCCGGTAGTACATGTCTGAGATGTATGCAAGTAGATGATATCAGAACAAGAGATTAAGGACTGGTGGGAGTGTAAAGTAGCAAATTATTTGCAAAATTACGCACGAAGAAACAGATTCATGACTGCACAAACAAAGGAAAGATTCTTTATGGAGACACATGAGAAGTTTGTAGAATAAGTGCCCCAACTGCCGAAGAAACTCCTAGATGAAAAAGCTGGAAGGAACCAAAGATCAACAGTGACTGGAAAAACTGATTCAAGGGGGAAGAACAAACTTGTCAGAGTGGTTCAAAAAGATTGTCGACGAATTCTACGAGGAGCAAGCAGTAGAAGAAAGGACTTCGATGGAAACCATTAAAAATAAATTCTACACAGACCTCACCGAGAAATTTTTGTGTTCCTTACCGACCTTGCTGTTTAAGTTCCTGATCGAGAAAGGAGTGTTTCACATTGTCGAACCTTGTCCATCACTTCATGGACCGCCATTAAACCCTAACTGGGCAGAAAAAAAAGAGGTGGGAAAAATTCATTGCCGAAAGGGAGTGGGAATACTTCCTAAGGCAGTAGACAAAACTATCTAGGCTTTCTAAAGTGTCAGGCAGACTATGGGGGGTACTTGGTCATATGTAGGAATAAAGTGAAGTGGATTCTAGTCAACTAAGGAAGATACCAATCACCAGTAATGAGAAGTCATCCTAAAAACAAAATCGAGAGGACAGTGTCACACAAAGGTATGATGAACTTCTAGAAAATAGGGAGGGAGAAGAGGCTACAAAGAAGGGAAGAAAGAAGAGAAAGAGCCTTAGCGCTATAGAGAGGAATGAGTACTAGGGTGACCAACCAGGAAAGAGATCCGCCGGAGTCGGGCCATGACCAAAAAGAAGAAGGCATGGAAAAATAAAAATCCCCTATGGAAGAATAATTGTGGATAGAGCAGTGAGAAGCTCTCTAATTAGAAGTTCCCTATGAGGTAAAACCTTTTTCTTCAATGAATCCTAGTACCCGGATACGATCCATTGTTGAAGAGGACCTCAGCCTAGGAGTTGGTGACTTTGGTATATGGAGTCGACTAGATGACGAGACATACACTGGTATACATCTAATTATTCATCGACTAGAAGAAGGAAATTGGGTCACACTTCAAACGGTACCCTCCAACCGAAGTATCAACTTACTTTACCCAACACATGAAGGAGCACCCCCCCTGCCAAATACAGCTTTGGAGAACATAGAACATTCAGAACTGCAGACGAACAATTGTAGTTGGACATCGACAGAAGAAGTTGACAATAACCAACTACTGGTCGAAGAGAAAACGACAACTAAAAAAACCGATGGAAATGAGAGTTTCATCGATGATAGTTCCATAGACATGAATAAGCAAATAACCCCACTACCCCCACCACCACCTCCACCACTGCCACCTTCTGAAGAAGACAGTGACAATGACTCTGACATGGGTCACAAGTCGGCACACATCCCTCTATATGAGGGTGATGAGGACCCCATATGACACTGGTTCGTCTGTGAGTCGACTTGGGAGGCTAACCAAGTTACGAATGAAGACAACGCTGGTGCCTTGAGGAAAAGGGAATTAACTTAGTAAATGACCTTTTCCAAAAGAATCCCTCGAGCAACCAAAGCTGAATTCAATGCGCAATTCCTCTCATTTTTTAAAGACTCCAGATACAAAACATATGGCAGCAAATAAGCTAAAGACAACATCACAAAATCCAGGAGAAACTGTCCGCGATTATGATAAACGATGGAAAGACCTTCTTAGCCAATTTGACTATGTTATTGACGAACAATTATTAATCAAGTGGTTTCTTGCAGGTTTATCACAGAAAATTTGTCGACACTTAAGTCTGGAGACATTCAATACTTACGAAGAGGCACTTACAAAATCTCTCCAAGTAGAAAAGGATGAGGACATAGCAGCATCCTCGACCAATCACAGACTAGAAGAATAGATTGAGATTGTACAAAAGTCATTAAAACAATTAAACCTCAAAAGTCAGGATATCTAGTGCATGAAGTGCTCGACATCCGAACATTCAAAAGACAACTGTCGACAGGACATCAACCGATAGGACGTCCGATTTGTGCAGAAAAAATGTTTTTGCAACATTTTCCAAGAGCATGGAGACCATTTGACAAAAGATTTCCCATTCAATATGAAGAATGACAAAGAATCATGGTTTGCAATTTGTGAAACTAAAAATCAAAACACTGTCAACTGCCATTTGAATCTCAAGAATCGATAGAATTATCATGCAATCTATCAGACCAATGTAGTTGCACAGAATAATGAGCAAAACAACGCACCGAATGATCAGAACAATAAAAGATATGAAGGTTAAAGATAAGAACGCCTGTATGACAATCGACATGGAGGCTATGGAGGTCGAGGTCGATTCTCTGGAAATCGAGACAACCGACCATGTCGGCCCATCCAATGTTTCACATGTTACAAGGAAGGACACCGACATGCAGACTGTCCATACAAGGAAAGGACTGACCTAAAATTCTGTACTAATTGTGGTGTAGGGGATCACTCATTAGAGTATTTCCCTATTATGCTTGAAAAGATAAATAAAAATAAGAATGTTAATGTATTGTCATGTGTGCAAAAACATGATATTATCAATACAAAAAATTTACATATTCTAATCCGACAAGGGACAAAAATAGGAAGCGATAACCCACGAATCAACAAAATAAAAGAAAAAAATATCTACCCTGATCCAGTTAAAGAAAAACAAATATATAAAGATGCAACAAATATATTTAGAGAATTTTCCCGACAGGAAGAAGAAAACGAAAATTGACATAACACAGTAAAACAACTAATACAGCTAGTACAAAAAGATAACTCAGTATCTCAATTCATCGACTTATTATATGAAATTAAACACGACAATAATGAAAAACAAACAAACAATATCTGCAGTCTAAATAAAAAAGATAAAAGTGATGCCGACCCACTTGTTGACGTGGAAATTGAAGGATACCATGTCCGACAAGTTGTACTCAATTTCAGATCACAGGTAAATATTATGACTCGAGACACATGGGAACAGTTAGGAAGACCTCGATTATATGAATCAGGCATATACCTAAAACTGGCAGACCAAAGCCTAATTGAACCTATTGGATTCTGGAAAAATGTCGACACAACGATAAAAGTTATATCGACTAAAGTTGACTTCGAAATTATTAACCCTAAGGACGGATCCAGTTCCTTCCCACCATTAGTAGGTCGATCTTGGGGGAGAAAAATGAAAGCCTCGATATCCTTGGACAAAGAAAGAATCAAATTAAAAGGGAACGGACAAAAATTCATACTACCTATTCATCCATCCCAAGGAGAACCGTGGACTGAACCTGTCGATGAAGAAGTCGACATACGACAACTCTATCAGATACAAAACAATGAAGATTATACAAAACTTAGTATCTATGGAGAACTTCATTTAGGCAATCAAGACTCAATAGGATATAATTCAGATGCAAAATTATATTATTGGGAAGTGGAGAATTACGAAACACAAGCAAGAGGGTGCTGGACTATTTAGAAAGTACAGAAAATCCCACCCAAAAGTGTTTCATAGTATCCATTGTCCCAAAAATATTTGAAAAGAAAATTAGGGAATACCCTACTCTAAAACCAATAGATGTAAACACTACACAAATACAAAGATATAAGGAAAGAGAATCACCAGTCATGCATATAGAACAAGTATCCAAAAACATCGGTGAACATGGCCAATTTCAAAGCCTAGTAGAGACTTTTACAGGCCAAGCTGCTAGATGGTGGGATACACATAAATCAAGACTGCGGACATGGAAAACAGCTTCAACTTTCTTCATAGAAATATTTGGAGGGAAAAAACTAACTAATCAATTCCAAATATCTATATTCATTCAAGGACAGAATCCAAAATACCATATAAGGACATGTGAAAAATAATGGAAACGACTTGGGTACAAAGATGAACATGCATGGCCACACCTGTTCCCATCAACCCTCTCCGACTTACCAAACAAATGGTACAATATGGAAGAAGCCCAAGGTGAAACATTCCTCTGGCATGAACTCAAAGAAAATTTTATCAAAGATTTCAACTTTATACCACAAGATGAGAATTTGGTCAAAACAACAAAACATATTAAAGAATTTATACAGCCGACAGAAAAAAAACCCTTAAAAGATAATCGACAGAAAATGGATTGTAACAATATACAAACCGAGACAATACCACAATTGACAAGACTACAGTTAGAAAATGAAAATACAGAAGGGAAAATCTTTAGATGGAAATCCAATCATGTCGAAACGACCAAACCTATTCACACAGTACTCAAAGTTGAAACAACCGACAAGGAGGATAACGATCGAATGACTGCAGCAGAATTCCCTGCCAAATTCTGACGGTTTAAGGAAGGAATTCGACCAATCAATGAAGCCAAAGCACCAGAACGGCTAGATGCTAAAGTCAAAACTAGAGAGTTCGACATCTCAAATGATGAACGACCAAAAATGGCAAAGATTGGAGACTATTGGAGTGAAGAAAAGACAACAGAAATAATGAACTTACTAAAAGAGTTCCAGGATTTATTTTCCAGAGATTATACAGACCTCAAAGGTTTAGTCCACGAAATGGGTGAAAAGAAAATTGACACTAAACTTGATGTTCGACTTGTGAAGAAAATGCCATATAAATTAGCTCATAAATACAAAGAGATAGTCAAAAAAGAGATTGATAACATGCTTGCAGTAGGAATTATCTCTATTGACCAATCATAATGGGCAAGTCCAATGGTTGTTCAACCTAAGAAACATGATCCGACCAAACTAAGAATTTGTGTCGAATTCAGGGAGATAAATAAAGTGACACTAACAGACCCATTTCCAACTCCTTATGCAGATGAAATATTAAATGAGGTTGCAGGACATGAATGCTACTCATTTACATATGGATTCTTAGGTTATAACCAACAGCCAATAGCTAAAGAAGATCAGAAAAAGACAACATTTATATGTGAATTTTCCTCATTTGCTTACAGGGTTAGGCCTTTTGGACTTAAAAATGCACCTGCAGTCTTTTCAAGGATTGTGGTCATAACATTCCAAGAATATATTTACAAAACCATGGCAGTATACTTTGATGATTGGAAAATATACTCCATGTTAAAAGACCACTGCAAATGGCTAAGGCTTATGCTGGAAAGATGTCGACAAATCCAGTTAGCTTTGAACATCAGGAAGTGCATATTTGTGACCCCCATAGGGATATTGTTAGGACACATTTTTTGTAAAGAAGGCATTAAGGTCGAATTCACAACAAAAAAAAAGTATCCTCGACTTAAAACCACCAATGAACTCAAAACAAGTCAGGGTGTTACTAGGTCATACAGGATATTACAGAAAATTCATAAGATATTATTTAGACATGACCTATGCACTAGAAGAACTATTAAGGAAAGATAAAGAGTTCGTCTGGATAGAAGAGTGCCATATATCATTTGAAAAACTAAAAATAAATCTAGTCGAAGCACCTATCATAAGGTTTCCAAAATAGTCGACTAAATTCCATGTCCAGATTGACGCATCAGGCCTAGCAATAGGAGCAATCCTAACTCATCCAGGAAATGATGGAATGGATTATCCTATAGTTTACAGTAGCAGAAAACTAAACAAATCTGAACAAAACTATTCGATGACAGAAAGAGAATTAAGGATGATTTTAATAACCCCCCCTAGATTTATATGTATAAAAATTGGGCGAATCTCTCTGATATATAGGAAAATTTGAAGGCGATTTCATCAATAATATAATATGTATATATAATAAATTTGGTGAATCTTTTATTTTATTATATAATGTTGTAAAATTTTGGCGAATCTTTCATTTTATTATATAATATTTTAAAACCTTGGCGAATCTTTCATTTTATTATATAATGTTGTGAAAACTTGGCGAATATTTAACTTCATTATAAAAAATTGTAAAAACTGGTGAATCTTTCACTGATTTATATAAATGTAGAATATGCTTACAATTAAAGATAGTGGATAAATGTATAGACTAGCAGTGGCTATCATTCCCTCAGTTCCTATAAGGACCTTCTTCTACTCGTGAGGATGGACAACACCCAAGGAAATTATTGCAATAGTGCCAAACATGACGAACATGCCTACAACCATCCACGCCATATTCCTCTGCACATATATATATCGATATGATCAATGCAAGTTTTTTTTAGTTGTTTATCTACTGCCAAATGCCTCCATGGATTAATAAAACTAAGGCATTGATTAGTAAAATGGATTCAACTTAATCCTATAAATGTAGGTAATACGACGAGATAATACCTTAAATTTTGGTGGAGTGAAACTGAGATAGATACAAATGAAACTACACTGAAGAAGAAGGCAAATGTTGTTGATAACCATAACAACAATGTTATCCCACCCATTGCTGATTAGAGGCAACCCATACAACGTGTAGATAAGGCAATTGAAGAGAGCTATTGCATACGACAAAATTGAAAAACTCTCAGTGCTTCTCTTTTCTATTATCCTCATGAACGTAGCGCTGTTCATCAATATTACAAAATAAAATGTTAAACTTACAAACTATATTCATTACATTATATTTAAAAGTGAGATCTTTGTTAAGTTTGAGTGTACACGACAATAGGATTTTGTAAACATGTTATACTTACATTGGTGCACAATACATGAGCAACGCAAAGCCACTTCCTGGAATTTCATGGTAGATAAATTAATGTTAATATACTCTACACACTACTAATGAGACCAAATAAAATGTAAAACATAAGTGTAATCTGGTAATACTATTTCAAGGATAGTAATATGGTAGCTCTTACAGACCTAAAATGCCAACCTCCAAACGTACGCAGTAGTTCATCATTTCTTTGTTTAACCCATTATACTATGAAACGAGAACTTTATACTAAGAACGAGAACTCTAGCCATAAAAACGATGATTTTTGCATAAAAACACAAAAAACACCCTCCAAATAGAAAAGTGTTGATACCAGTATACACTTTTTTTTTGGGAGGGGGGGGGTAAAAAATAGAGCCATGGCCTAAACATGCCATACTGTTGTTTACAAAAACTTTGAAATCAACCCCTAAATTGGAAAAAGATTTGTTTGTTCAAGGGATAAATTACAACTTTTTTGAAACTTGCATATTAAACAAAAACAAATATTTCATAAATAATTTCGGCACTCTAACCATTAAAATCAAACAAATTATGATGTGATTCATAATGAAGTCATTTTTTGGACCTTACAAGAAGAAATTATTCATATAAATTGTCAAAAAATCATTTATAGTTTCAATTACAAACATCATACTGATAAAAAACATCTAAAATGTTTCATGTGAAATTATTTAAACTCATCTATGGGTCTAACACCTCATCATAATCTATATTTTTTTGCAGATGAGCAATTGGATATAATAAAAAAAAATTAAACCCCTGACCCCATTACATTACATTAAAAAAAAAATTAAATACCCCCACTCCTAACCTTTAAACCCCCAACAACATTATATTTTAAAAATGACATAATATATTGATATAATGTAATGTATAATATAATATAATGAGAATATTTTAAAAAAATAACATAATATGTTGATATAATATAATGTAATGGCATAAGTGCCTTGGATTTTAATGGCATAATTCCATGACATAATGTGCCTTGGATTGTAATGACATAATGCCATAATGAAATGTAAAAAATTGACATACTATATTATATAATATAATGTAATGACCATATTTTAAAAAATGACATAATATGTTGATATAATATAATGTAATGACATAATGTGCCTTGGATTGTAATGACATAATGACATAATGAAATGACATATTGTGCCTTGGAAGAGTGTTATTTCAACACCTTATTCTGCATACAAGAGGTTGTTCTATTTCACAATGAGCACACTATGACAGAAAACTCATTATACTTAAAATAAATAAATAAAAGACAAAATATATTGATATAATATAATTTAATGACAATATTTAAAAAAAATTGGCATGATATAATATAATGTATTAATATAATGTAATGGAATAATGTGCCTTGGATATGTCATAATGTGCCTTGGACGAATGCTATTTCAACAGCTTATTTTGCATATAAGAGGTTGTTCTATTTCACGATGAGCACACTATGAAAAAAACCTCGAATGCGTGTTCAGGAAGATTTGGAAAGGGAAATTAAAACAAGATCACAAAGTCCACAAGACCACTGACATTAGATTTTTGTTTCTTGTATTAGTATTATATTCTTGAAATAATGTAATGAATTTTCTATATATCACAAAGTCCACAATATCACTCTCATTATATTTTTTTGTATGGTTTTCATAGTATATTCTTGGAATTAAGTAATGAATTTCCCCGAAGTTGGAGCATGACATCAGCGGTTAATTATGTAATGAATTTCCCCGGAGTTGGAGCATGACGAGAACAGTTAATGGAAATCAATCACAAGAATTGGTTGACGATAGCAACTAAAGGGAATAAATCATAACTATTGTTTGCATTGAATCATATCACAGATTTTTGCTGAATCATTGAGCAAGCTTATCTTTAAATCCTGGCTTGCAGTTTCATTTGTATACATCCTTCTAATCTTGTCCTTCTAATCTTCCAATGGCTTCTTCTTCCAGGTCTGCGTCCATTTCTTATACTTCTTATCCCCAGTACAACGTTTTAATCAACAATCTAGGACATCTTCGATATTATTTTTAATGTGATGCATAAACTTCAAGCTTCTACAACATATGTTAATCTAGATGTCCTGGTGGATTACAGATTAAGCATTAATGTTTATTTAACTACCTTCTACTTTTTTATATTATTTTGAATACAATATCCAAGCTTCTGCAACATAAGGCTAATCCAGATGTTCTTTTGGTTCAATTCATGCTCATGGGGCTGCTTTTCATAGTACCACTCCAACTGATGCCCATATGGTTAATACAAATGTTCTGGTGCATTACGAATTAAGAATTAGAGTTTCTTAGTTAAACGATATTGCCCTATCTAGTATGTTTCTTCGTTAAATGAAATTGTGATGTTATGTGCTTTTGTTTCAGTGAAGCATGGGATGAGGGAGGCGGGAGCCAAGCTCCGCTCCCTTGGCCACCAAAGAGCCACCCCTCAATAGTGGCGCGATTCTGAGAATCGTGCCACCATTGACGGGTGGCTCTTTGGTGGCCAAGGGAGCGGAGCTCGGCTCCCGCCTTCCTCATCCCAGAATAGTGCCACCATTGAGGGGCAGCTCTTTGGTGGCCAAGGGAGTGGAGCTCGGCTCCCGCCTCCCTCATCCCATGCTTCATTGAAACAAACGCACAGAACATCACAATATCATTTAACGAAGAAACCTAGTAGATAGGGCAATATCATTCAACTAAGAAACTCTAATTCTTAATTTGTAATGCACCAGAACATTTGTATTAACCATATGGTCATCAGTTGGAGCGGTACTACGAAAAGCAGCCCCATGAGCACCAATTGAACCAAAAGAACCAGGCCAAGCATCCTCGGCAAAGGCAGCACAACCAGCTTCATTCCCAACATCCCCAGGACAAGTAGCAAAAGCAGCAGTCCCACTGCAATGGGACTAATAAGGAGGGGCTTATAATCCCTTAAGGACCTTAAGGAAGTCCAGAGGAAAATTGGAGAGTGAAAAGGCCCCGTGAGGCCTCGTGATGAATAATTAAGAGAGTATGTTACTAATAAAGAATTATGGATTAACATCTCTTCATTGAGGTGGGGGAGCCACTACTGAGGAAAGACTAATGAACTTAGAAGTTGGAGGGACTCAACTTGGCTTGGCTACCGAGCTCGGCTTGGGCTCCTGGGATTGGATATCGGAATGGAATATCGGGATGGTTGGGCCACTGGGCTGTAGGGATATAGTAATAATCAATAAACGGATGTATGCGCAGTGTAAGGTGCATCCAATAAAGAGAGGAATATGGTCTACTTTCCGGTTTCTTATGCTATGGGATTCGAGCACAGGGTAGGGCGAGGGACAGAGCAGTAGCAAGACAATAGGTGGTATGTGTATAAGGTCACACTAGTTGAAATTTACATTATACTTACACTAGGGTAAGCTGTCCACTGGAAATTACTTAATGGGGTCAGTTATAGAGAGGGGAGACCAAGCAAGATCTCCTGGGCAGATGCACCCTTATTGATCTATTCCTCGCAAGGGCCTATTTACTTATTCCAACGTTAGATCAAAGGGTGAAATCAAAATCCATCAGCAGCCACGAAAAGAGGGAGAAAGGTTTGAGGGGGCAGCTATTCAGATCCAGCTACTCTACGCCACCTTCTCACTTGTTAAATTCCCAAACCTTTTCTCGATACTCTTTGTGCGGACAAGGTAGTATAATCAATTAGAGAGTGTTCTACTCCTTCTTGATGAGAACTCACTTTGCCTTCATCATAAATACAGAAACTACAAGTTTGGGAGGGTTCCATGGATTTTTGCCATGAAAAGAGCTTAGCCTTCAGCCTCTATTTCGCTCACCCTCTGAGAGTGTTTGTTTTGCACAAAGATGTAGGTGGATTTCACAGCAAGGAAGAGATAATGTTCCTAGCCTAGTAGCCCATTGACAGGGAGGAATCCTTCGCCGATTAGGTTCAGGAGTTTCAGAAATGAGAAGTCATAGGCTAGGTTGACTCAGCTGGATGATGAACTCCCGTGGTTTCTACCATGAGGCATCCCATGGGATAAATAACCAATAAGATATCTGCTTGCCACACTACCCTTTCATAGCCACTTTTGGGGCTCCACTGGCAATCTCTTTTGAGCAAGAAAGTCACAGGGTATAGATATTGATGAATAAAGAAGTCCCGAGAGGATATACCAGCTCGAAACTTAGCCAATTGACTCGTTCAAGTTCCTATCAAGAGAGGGAACTAAGCAATCAAGTATAGCAGTGTGCGACGCTCTATCAACACCTTGTACAAAGCGGTTCTCCTCTACCTTGTGCCACCCAACAGAGTCTGTCTGGAAGTTCTCCAATTGATTTGTCCTCAAAATCTACCTGATGGAAAAGTGAGGGTTTTAGTGTCGATGAGAGACCTATGAAATAAGAGTGCTTTCAGATGAACTGCATGGGGCTTAGAATTTCGCTGATGATATGGATTCCTTCATCCCATCAGGAGATGGAAACAGGAAATCGACAACTTGATATGCGGCGGCAGGAGGGAGGCGGGAACGGAGCTCCGCTCCCTTGGCCACCAAAGAGTTGTCCCTCAATGGTGGCGCGATTCTCAGAATTGTGCCACCATTGAGGGGCAACTCTTTGGTGGCCAAGGGAGTGAAGCTCCGCTCCTGCCTCCCTCTTGCCACCGCATAGCAATTTGTTGATTTCCTTTTAATGAAGAATGCATGTAGTGTACCAATATCAGATCAATTAGTTCTAATCAATACGTTTAATTGTTGATTTCCTTTGGGATTGTCATTTCTAAGTCCATATTTGCAGTCTGTGGCTTCAAATTTCGGGGGTGGAGTCAACTTCATTGCGGCAGGTGCAACTAATCATGACACCGATTCCTTCATTGCAACTGTCTCTCTCATTGTTCAGATCAATCAGTTCAAGGTTTTCAAGCAACAAGTTCTTGCCAGCATCAAAGCGCACGATAGGTTAATTATATCATGTAATAATTGAGTTTTGAGTACTGAATTGAATTGTATTGAATTGAGAAATGATGTAATACTATAATTACAGGTCCTCTAAGTTATCTCCCAAGCATTGAAGCATTCAAGAGTGAAATATACACAATAGAGATCGGGGGAAACGACTTCAACTACGCATACATGAAGCTCAAACTCACCCCGGACCAGGTGAAGGAGACAATTCTTCCAAAGGTTGCGAGGTCTATTGTAGGATCTGTCTAGGCTCTATACGATGAGGGAGCAAGGAATATTCTGGTGAGGGACGTGGAGCCTCAAGGGTGAGGTCCCTTCTGGCTCACTTTTTTTCCCCATACTTCCAAGGACTTCGATAAGCATGGCTGCTCAATTTCTTATAACAACGCAGTTCTCCATTTCAACACAATCCTCTGATATTATCTCTCCTCCATCCGCAAACAACTGAAAGGCACCAACATTATCTATGTCAATACATACAACATTATCTATGATTTCTTCGCGAATCCCTCTAAATATGGTAAGTGCTATAGGCATACGAACTGTTGCAAATTTTGAGTAGACTTATGTAACAATATCACATATAAACAGTCTATCTGATCTCTGTTTCTGTATAAATGCAGGGTTCAAAGCCACCACTACAGCATGTTGCGGAGTAGGAGGTAGGTATAACTATGACTATGCCATACAGTGTGGATCCAATGCTATCATTACTGGGACAATTGTGAAGGCAGTGTCCTGCTCGGATCCAGCCTCTTACGTCAGCTGGGATGGGTTCCATTGGACTAACGAGGCCAACAGTATCCTCACCAAATAAATTTTGAGTGAAAACTACTCTGAACCATCCTTTCACCTTGCGAGCCTTTGTGATCTCCATTCAGGAGCCTAGAACGATTTCCATTGTGTTTGCAACGTTGACCCAGAATTTTGTGCTATAGATTTACAAAGGCTATCACTATTTGAATGTTTGATGTACAAATTTACAAAAGCCATCAATGAAAATAACAAGGGGACAGGAGCCACCATTGTTTTTACTCCTTTTTGCTTAGCTTAATTCTTTTGGAATTTCATTTCATCTTTCCCCTTTAAACTAATTTTTTTTTTTTATGTTTTGAGCTTTCATCTTTCTGATCACAAAAAGTTTATTAAAAGCACTATCCTTCAACCATGAGGATAGAACTCTTTCTATTAATAAATTTTTATTACATAATTTAAATAAAACTTCAAAAATTGCGGAGTGCTGATTGTCATAGATTTCTATGAAAAGATTGATTATTTTTTCAACTAATGTACTCTAAACAGTTGTCCACCTGTTGGAGTTTGCAAAATATGTTCCAAATTATGATGTTTCATTTTTACTGGAAAATGGAGAACTTGAAGTACAATGTTTCATTTTTAGGTTATTTCTCCTTAGGCTTTTTACTCTTAAATGCAGAACTTGAAGTGAATTGTCATAAGCTCATTACAATGTTTTAATTTTTGTATTGAGAATAATTAAATAAATACATAAATGTTTATATATATATAAATTTATTTTTTTAAATATATAGTGAAATTAACTTTATTAAAAAATATACTAAAACAATTTAATAAGAAAAAAACTAGATACCTTTTTAGGTTTGACCATCTAGATTTAAAATGAATCTATGTTTCTCAATGTCTATCACATGGGATGGTCCTCCACTATCTGTCTTGAAGGGAAATATAAAGTTCTCTCGCAGTGCCTAGATGTTATTTTAGTGGAAAATAAATTGTAACAAATGGAAAGAAAATATGAAAAATGTGCTGTGGAAGATGAAGGGTTGTACATCGTCCAACTTTTCTTCCATGATCTTGATGGTTACATGCTCAAGATTTGCAACTGTGAGAATTGTCTTGTTATTTTTGTGTCCTATTATGTGAGTTAAACCTCTATGCAGTTTGCTTCAGCTCAATCTAAGCCAAAGGGGAGCTCCTTAGAAATCGCTAGGTTCAAATGAATGCTCCTACACCACAAGTTGACATCGTTCATTTAAGTTATTAGCTGATTTCTTATTACACAACTATATTTTGGGAAGTTCTTTATGGTGTTTACTATATTTTGTGACAATAATGAACATGGCATCATGGCAAACAACATCAAAACAAAATTTAAAATATATAATTTTAATAAAAACCTTTTGCTTTGTTCTATTTACTATATTTTGTGATAATAATTATGTCTATTCACAAAAATAAAAGCATTGAATAAGTTAAATTGGCCATTTGGATTCATTGGGTAGATATCTTCGACATGAATAGAGATCATGAAATAAGCTGAATAAATACAATTGTAATAAAAACCATGGATTTGCTCCATTTAGTATATTTTGTGACAATAATGAAGATGGAATCATTGGCAAGAAGCCATTATATCGATTCACAAAAATAATAGCATTGAATAAGTTGAATAGCTCATTTGCATTCATTGGGTAAAAATAATTGGACATGAATAGAGATCATGAAAAAGGTTGAATAAATGGATTGAATGAGTTGAATTGGTTATTTGCATTCATTTATATCGACCTTGTTCAATTTAATGTAGTATCGATGCAAAAAAAAATTAATGTAGTTTTTTTAATTTTAGTGAAACACTTGTGCAGAAGATGTTAAAAGAGCTTCAACCCCTATTAGGAGGGATGTTTGTAGAGGATCACTTTGGGCATCTTGAAGACATACATTACCTAATGGAAGAGGACCTTGATGCCCATGAAGAAATCCAAGCTCAGAAAATTCCAATTTCGATGAAGAATTTGGCTTGCATGATATTGTTGGTTAGTTTCATGTCTTGAAGAAAATTTGAACTTTGACAACTTTTTGATAAGATATATTGGTAATGTTTTGACTTTCAGACTTTATTTTAGAAATAAAATTTCTATATATAATGTTTTTAATATGTTATATATATATAGTATTGTTTTTCTTGAATTTATGTGAATGGTCACTTTTTGGAAAATAATATAAAATTGTATCATTTCTATACAAAAGATCTCTCAAAATCCATTAATTATGACTTTCAATGTATTTATTTTCTCTAAATTTTTACAATTTTGTCAATAAAAATGTCTTTTTTTGTCCATAAAAATGTATTATTTTAAATAAAAATTTGCAAAATGTATATGTTTTCATTATAACATGCTTCTAATTGTATGATATTTTGTTAAATTTATAAAAAAACACTTGAAAATAGAAACTAAAAATATTTTAGGACAAAGATTATTCAAATGCCCCAAAAAATGCCTCAAAATGAAAATGTGTGATACTGGTATCAACACTTTTTTAAATGAAGGTAATAATAGCTACTAAAATTAGGAGAGACAAAAACAAGAACTGTGTCGAGTTCTCATTTCATAGTATAAGTGGTTGTTTCCCGAAGGCTAACTTTGAGGATGTAGAAAGCAATGCTTGAGAGGCAGGACTTGGATTAAGTCTTTTTCTTATTGCAGATGTGAGCCGATGGATTAAATCTATTTCTTATTGCATGTTCGAGCCTTATATTTATACCCCAATTTTTATATAACAAGAGGCTAAATTTGAGGACGTAGAACGCAATGCCTAAGAGGATGGACTTGGATTAATTCTTTTGCTTATTGCAGATGCGAGCCGCTGGATTAAATCTCTTGCTTATTGCAGGTGCAAGCCTGATATTTATACCCCAATTTTTGTATAACAAGAAAACACATTTTTTTAGCATTTCAAGTTAGTATCACTTGCATTTTGTGCTGTTAAAAAGTGGTGGTATTCACATCACTTATAAATTTTTGGTGTTAAGGTGGTGGTATTAACACCATTTATATTTATAATTTGATTTTTGGAAATAGTGTTTTTCTTTGTTAAAAGAAAGGTCATATTAGCAAGTACCATAAAGGGTTGGTAGTCTTTATTTTTCAGATGGACATGTACAAATAAGATTTAATCATTGAGAATTTTGAGCATAAACATAACAAATTCACATATAATTGTTTTATACATATAATTGTTTTGTGAATAACATAATTCAATTATTTATTTTTCTTGTATTTACTCAAATAAATCCCCAAAATTAATTTATGAAGTTTTGCACTATTCCCGACAAATTCAACAATTTTTTTTATTGATTTGTAAATAACATATTTCATTTTTAATAAGACAATCATTTTCAATCTATTACTACTATAAACTATGGATAAAAGACTTTTGAATTCAAAATTGATTATTCAATTGAGAATAATTTTATTGATATTATTTAAAAAATTTCTTAGTAATATTCATATAATTATTAGGTTTGAGCACCTCGTTTAGAGAGAAAACCTTCATAGTGGACCCTAAAAGAATCTTATATGAATATGGTACCATGAATAATAGCTCAAAAATCAGCACACATCTCTTCCTAAGAGTATTATTATCCTCTATGTGTGTGCATTACAACCATTATAAGTTTTTTTTCTCAATATGTACAGGTCTACTATCCCTCAAGATGGTTGATAAAATAAAAATATCCCTTAGGATAAAGAAATCTTATACACATCTAGTGCCAAGAATGACACTCTTTGGATCCTTAACCTTAGAAAATGTATATTGGTGTAAAGTGGAGGGAAACAAACTTGGTAACCCCATCCCTGTGCCTTAAAGGAAACATCTAGGCATATAGGATTACCAAGTACTACTCAATCCAATACACATGACTTCCATAGCATATCCTAGGAATATGGCTAGGGATATTAGATGTACTATAACTTTTGACCAATAGGTGTTAGTATGTGGCCCCTATACATGGTCATGGTGAAAATCCATGCCTTATGGACTACACCAATTTTAAAGGAATCCAAGCCGAAGAATAAATCCTTGAACCAAATCACACTAGTTATCAACAAGAAATTTGACCTTGAGAAGGGAATAACTGAGTTTCAAATCATCAGGTATGGGTCATAGGGTCCTCAACATGATCATGGAAGTAGCATAAGCCTTAGGCCCTAAATTAAGATTTCAAGTACACAAGCCCAAAAAGAACATCTCAACCTAACACACATAACCCCATTTAATTTTTTATTTAATTTTTTGACAAATATTTATGGTTGCAATTATTTTTATATATTAATTTAAGGACATTGTTTTCTTAATCTTATATTGTATTATTATTATTATTATTTCAATATTATTTATAAATAAGCCATAACATATAATATATTTATAGTTTTTATATTGGTAATTCAAATATTTAAATTATTTTAATAAATTTCAAAACATTAAAAGAAAAGAAAAACTCCTTCTTATACAAAGTGCCAAAATATAATAAATGAAAGGATAAAATGAAAAACATGTTGGACATAATACTTTCATTGGTCCCAAACCTACCATATGTAACATGGCTGATGAAAAAACCAGAAGCATAATATATAATAACAATGTCATTCAGACATTCAAAGGGATGTTGTCGGTTATGTATATGCCTTCCACATGTTTGTGAAAAATAAAATGAAAATATATTTCCATCTTATACACATCCTACATATCTCATATTCCATTTTGAGGTTAAAAAATGTTTTATGCAAGTTGAATGGGCTCGTTAGTGCTTTTTTACGTAAACCATAGCCATTGAATACGTGTCATATTTGAATAAACATATTTAATATGGAAATGACTTTGTATTGGAAAATATACAAATTTGGGGTTAAGTTGAGTTTGTAACTTAAAGCTTTATAAATAAATTATGTGAAATTATTTCGTATTAAATAGTATAAAAACAAATAATTTAATTTTTTCTAATTATGGTGCATCAAATTATTTATTTAAATATTCTAAAAATAAATAATAAACTTATTATAATTTCTCTGCAAAAACTCATAAATTAATTTTGATGATTTATCTCATTGAATAAATCAAAATATAAATAACTGAAATATAAATATTTACAGATTAATTATTTACCAAATTGATATGTTTATGGTGCAAATCCTCTTCATTCAATCTTATTTGTACATGTTTTTTTACATAAATAAAGATATGAGGAAATACTCAATTTCTAATAAAAATAATAAGCTGGGCCACCCAGAAGAACAAGAAGAAGAAGGCGCACATATTTAGATTAAGTTTATTAAGTACTACCTTTAATATCTCTAATTAATAAGACTCTTTATTATATAAGGGCATTTGTCTAATAAAATTTCTGGTTTTCTGTTTAGTTACAAGCTGCGTTTACTATTTCTTTTATTTTATGTTTTAGGGTTTTTTCAACTTGGAGCCACTAGAGCGCCTCACCCATGGAAGCATATGGGCTTCCAAGCTCTGAATGATTTCTCTCACAGAGAGCTAGCCTTCTCGTAGGTTATTCCTCTCACTAGAGGATTCTTTCAATATGAAAAAAAATGCCCAGCCTGGAAAATACCCATTTAATTCTGTGTTCTAACTAAAAAATCGCTCCGCTGCGTACACTAGTGACTACTCCTCCATCCTTGAAACGCTCCATTTCCCGCTGGCAGCCTGAATATGCTCTGCATCCCTAAGCTCAGCTCTGGGCATCTCCTTTTCAGCTGCAATTCAGGCTGGCAGCCTGAATATGCTTCCATCTAGGCTGGTAGCCTGAATATGCTGCCATCCCTAAGCTTTGTGCTAACTTAAGATACTAAAAGATGGATTTTCTTTTTATAATTAAACAATGTCCAAAAAGTGAAAATGATGTTTAACAAAAATGAACAAAAAAAAATTGTTTTCCACACATTGAATAGGTTAGGTATTTAGGTCATTTTATACAAAGGAAAACCATTGAATACGGAAATGGACTTGTGTCGGACGATAAACAAATCTGGTGAGGAATGACCCATTGTTAATTAAATCAAATTATTTGACCTAGTGCAACAAACAAGCGAACATATCGAAAATTTCCGAAAGAATTGAAAATGCATCTTTTCAAGTGTGATGTAATGATTATTATGATACATCTGATATAACAATTTCAATATCTTCATCAAAGCCATCTCTTATGTCCTCTTTCATGTTTTCTTTGATCGATTCCAGTTGCTCGCTTGTATCCACCTTTGCATTTTCAACATGCTGGCTCCTTTTGTCTCTATAGATAAAATGTAAAACCATCTGACCAAACGCCAATGGCACTCCAACAAAGTTTGGTGCCTACAAGATATGAAGAACATGGGAATCAATTATATCATTTATCATAAGTACATGATTTACTTAAATTATATCTAATTACATCAATTTTCACATGAATACTAAGAATCACCTATTACCATGATAATTATATCTCTGCTGAAGGTGCCATACGCCAACCACAAAAGACTTCCCAGGAAGGAAAACAATGAGAAATAGAAACTCGGCATGAATTCCACGCTCTTTGTTTGAATTACCTGTTTCTGTATATAATTATATATTATCGTTAGACAGGATCAATAATAGAAACAATCATTTAAGATGTTGAAATCAACTCTGTTAACCCTTTCAAAAATTTTCATGCAAATGTAGAATATGCTTACAATTACGGTAGTGGAGCAACGTATAGACTAGTAGTGGCTATCATTCCTACAGTTCCTACAAGGACCTTCTTCTGCTCGTGAGGATGGACAACACCCAAGGAAATTATTGCAATAGTGCCAAACATCACGAACACGCCTACAACCATCCATGCCATATTCCTCTGCACATATATATATCGATATGATCAATGAGATCATTTTTTAGCTATTTATCTACTGCCAAATACCTCCATGGATT
Organism: Pseudotsuga menziesii; assembly: GCA_001517045.1. Classification (NCBI taxonomy): domain Eukaryota; kingdom Viridiplantae; phylum Streptophyta; class Pinopsida; order Pinales; family Pinaceae; genus Pseudotsuga; species Pseudotsuga menziesii. Next base: position 181,184 of record LPNX010656979.1, read on the forward strand.
AATAAAACTAAGGCATTGATTAGTAAAATGGATTCGACTTAATCCTATAAATGTAGGTAATACGATAAGATAATACCTTAAATTTTTGTGGAGCGAAACTGAGATAGATACAAATGAAGCAACACTGAAGAAGAAGGCAAATGCCATTGATAACCATAAAAACAATGTTATCCCACCCATTGCTGATTAGAGGTTACCCATACAACATGTAACGTGTAGATAATGCAGTTGAAAAGAGCTATTGCATAGGGAAAACCTAAAAAACTCTCAGTGCTTCTCTTTTCTATTATCCTCATGAACGTAGCATTGTTCATCAATATTACAAAATAAAATGTTAAACTTACAGATTATATTCATTACATTATATTTAATACTGAGATCTTGTTTAAGTTTGAGTGTACACGACAATACGCTTTTGTAAACATGTTATACTTACATTGGTGCACAATACATGAGAAACACAAAGCCACTTCCTGGAATGTCATGTTAGATAAATTAACGTTAATCTCCTCTACTAACGAAACCAAATAAAATGTAAAACATAAGCGTATTCTGGTAATACTATTTCAAGGATAGTAATATGGTAGCTCTTACAGACCTAAAATGCCAACCCCCAAACGTATGCAGTAGTTCATCATTTCTTTGTTTCCCGAAGGCTAACTTTGAGAACATAGAAAGCAATGCCTGAGAGGAAGGACTTGGATTAAGTCTTTTGCTTATTGCAGATGCAAGTAGCTGGATTAAATCTCTTGCTTATTGCAGGTGCGAGCCTGATATTTATACCCCAATTTTTGTATAACAAGAGGCTAAGTTTGAGGATGTAGAAAGCAATGCCTGAGAGGATGGACTTGGATTAAGTATTTTGCTTATTGCAGATGCGAGCCACTGGATTAAATCTCTTTCTTATTGCAGGTGCGAGCCTGATATTTATACCCCAATTTTTGTATAACAAGAAAACACATTTTTTTAGGATTTCAAGTTAGTATCACTTGCATTTTGTGCTGTTAAAAAGTGGTGGTATTCACATCACTTATAATTTTTTGGTGCAAATTTTTAATTGTATTATCCATAAATCCTGGGAGAAATACCAATTTTTCAAACTATTATCCATAAATCCGGCAAACAATCTTCAATTCTTCTCCCAATCAGAAAAAATTGGGCGAATTTGGGAAAATATCTACTCGCAGACAGAAAAATTCAGGCGAATGTGGGAAAAATTAGATAATTTCGTGGGCTAATATTCCTTTTCTAGATTTTTCCTAAATCGGGATGAATGCCATTTACCTTGGCATAGTTATATACAAAATAAATAATGGGCGAATATATTAAATAAAATAATAACATTTTAATATAAAAAATCGCCCACTTTGTTTTGGGTAACCCTTAAAATTCACCATTGGGCTATATTTTGCCCCTAAAATCATCCCTGAAGAGAAGCATTAGGAATGGTCTTTGCACTACAAAAATATCAACACTACCTACTAGCTAACCCATTTGTCTTCTATACCGACCACAAAGCACTAAAATACCTTGTCAATAAGCCACTACACCATGGAAGAATCTGTCGATGGCTTCTTCTATTCCAAGAATTTGAATTCAAAGTCATGGTCAGACCAAGTAAGTTAAATGTGGGCCCCGACCACTTATCCCGAATCGACACAAGGGAGGAACCAACAGAAGTCGAAGATGACTTACCAGAAGCACATCTATTTTGAATAGAAGCAGTCTCGGTAGAGTTATAGGAAATATCTCAATTTTTAGAAGATGGACAAGCACCAGAAGGTATGAGTACAAAGAAGAAACAAATTTTAGCCATGAAAGCTACACCATATAGCATCATAAATGGATTCTTGTACAAAATGGGCTTGGACGACATCCTTAGGAGGTGTGTACTAGAACACAAAAGAAATAATATCATGCATGAAGCACATTATGGACCTGCTAGAGGACTCTTCTAAGAAGACATGAATGCAAAGAAAATCCAACAATCAGGGTTGTGGTGGTGGACACTTCACAAAGATTGCAAAAATTTTGTACGCCAATCTGATCGATGTCAACGACTGGGTCAACCCCTGCCTAGCACATAAATTCCTTTGATATCAGTAAACCCAAGTTTGATATTTGAAATTTTGGCTATCGACTTCATAGGACCATTTCCCATACCAGCAAAAAGAACAGGTGCAAGGTACATAATAACTATAGTTGAGTATGTAACCAAATGGGTAGAGGCAGAACCAGTCAACACATGTTCTAGTGAAATAGCCACAAAATTTATCTATGAAAATATTATCACCCAATTTGGATGTCCATTAACCCTAATCAGTGACCAGGGAAAACACTTTATCAATATAACTATCAAAGCCCTAACAGACCAGTTCCAAATCGACCATCATCGGATTACAGCATACCATCCTCAGTCGAATGGAGCAATTGAAGCATTTAACAAAACACTAACAAAATGATTAACAAAAATATGTAATGCAGACAAAGACGACTGGGATGAAAATATACCTGTAGTACTATGGGCATACAGAACAGTATACAAACGTTCAACCGACCAAACTCCCTTTTGACTAGTGTATGGAAAAGAAGTAGTAGTTCCATTACATTTCAAACAACCAACACCTATTATCGCAGATATTTTACATATCGATGTCGAACAAGGAATAAAGGACCGACTATTGTGACTAAGTAAACTCGAAGAACACCAACTAATGGTGATACAACATCAAGAAATCCAGAAACAGCAACAAAAGGCATGGCATGATAGAAACATCACATACAAAACCTTGTCGGTAGGAGACCTTGCTTTGCTATATAATAGTCGAGTAAAAGGCAAACCTAAAAAGCTCCATACAAAATGGATGGGACCTTATGTTGTCGAAGAAATACATGCCAACAGATCAATCCGACTAAGGACGTTACAAGGTGTAGTAATTCAGAAGGTCATTAATGGGGCCCGATTAAAACGCTATAAATAAATATATAAATAAATAAATAAATAAAGCACATATAACAACCATAATGGTTAAACAAAAGCTATAAAAATCTAAAAATCCAAAAATCAAAATAGTACCGATACACGCACAAAAATTTGATAGGGAACGACCATTTTCACAATCGACATCATGCCCATTGACACGATACCATTGACCACTTTCATAACCGACATCAACCAATGACCTCGATAGTCCCATCACGCATTCATGACTTCAAGTGCCACAACCAAATCACCAGTAACGCATGCTCAAGTGTTCTTGCTGGACCATCACGTCCGCCATTAATACACCCCTTGACACAAACATCCAATGCTTCAACTATAAATACTGAACTGCCAAAGGATCATTCACTACAATTCAAGCAGAAAGAGCAACAAAACAACCAGACAACTAAAAGCCAAGAACACAGAAGTAAAATCGACCAGCAGACCGACAAGATGGCACCAAAATAGACCAGAGCCTCAGCCATGACCAAGGAACTACAGACCGCGGAGACACCATTAGTGAGGAGACTAAAGAACATCAAGAACGCTAAGATGCAAGAGGGATCATGGACAAAACTATGGACTGAGATAAAAGAGTGGCCTTACGTCAACAAGAATCCCACCCCCACTGCAGAGAAGATACAACACAGTACCATTGTAAATTATGTCAATGTGCCGCTCATGGCCAGTTTTGCAGGCACAAAAGAAACAACAGTAAAATTTATCATAAGCCGGTACCACAACGGCTGATTTTACTTCGACCGACCAGTCAACATCTCTGGGGAAGTCATTTACAAACTGACATGGCTATCAAACAAGGGAGACCCAGTACCTGTCAGTATCAAAGAAGGATTGGTCAAAGAACTAACAGGGTTGGCATCGGGCAAAGACTCGAAAGGTTTAATGATTAGTCACATAACACATCGAACACCAAATATTGTGGCCAAAATCATAGCTATTACACTCACAATGGCAGGTCGTGGAAGCGACCTCAAACTGGATATGCTAGAGGGAGTAGGCACCATTGCAACCAATGGAAAGGTATACAGATGGGCTGAGTTTGTCGTTGACATGATAAAAAACATCTGTGAGAAATGCCAAGAGATGGGAGGAATTATCAGGTTCCTGTCCCTTATCGTATGGATAGTAATGTTCTTTATTTTCCTTCAAGGAGACAAAAAATTTCAAGAACCGACAAGATTTCATATGTGGAGATTCAAACCATTTTCCTAGAATGGAACAATGAGGGAACTTGCCAAGGGAAAGGTGTTGTTCGAAAACTGGCTCCAATAGCTCAAATTCTGCACGACTAGATGGAGGGTGCCTCAGAGCATCCGACGAAGTCTGCCCAAAAAGGCCCACATCCAGCTAGAGCTTGACCATACCGCGGTGTGGTACATGCAAGGCACCAAACCAAATGCAAAGAGCCTCGATTACTATCCAATAGTCGAAGAAATCTTTTGAGAGCTATCTTGATAGGCTGGAACAAAAATGCCAATACCAGCAAGAGCAAAGGAAACATACTTCTCGATAGAGGAGCCATTGACAGACGAGTAGAAGGAGGAGGATTATGAGATTAACTTATACATCAGTACCTTTGTATCGGAGGAGACACCAGTCAAAGGCATTGGCTGACTACAAATCATATTCAAGCCTCCAACAGCACAAAGGGAAGAGACACACGCAGGATAGTAGGTAACCAATCCAGCTGAAGAAAGTCTCATCCTGACCCAAGACCCAAGGGGAGAAATAGAAACTGAAAATCCAGAGTATGCTCTCACCAAGGACAATATAACTAGATTGTCGAAAGAGATAGTAGTCTCAAGAAAAAGAAAGAAAACAGAGGAACAAGAGCAAGGGAAAGGTAAGTGCAGGATTATCATTGCAGATTCTTTGGAGGATGAGGAGGAACTGGCATCTACGGCCCTCGACATAATAGAGGATGCTGCAGCAAACAAAGTGTCGGTGGAGATCCAATTTAAAAAATTTGTCAAGGCAGGGGCACAACAAGGTCGACCAAAGAAGACAAAGAGCACAAACACTTCGACGGTTGAAAATGTTGTGGATCTTGTGTCTACACCCCCACCTCCGTCTCTAAAAAAAATAACACAAGAGCTAATACCTCAACAGCTTTCAGTAAGCCCACTAGACTTATACAAGAATACTATGTCGGAGGCTGTGAAGGAAAAATATGACCGTGACAGAGACCTCCAGGCATACATTGAAAAACTACCTGAAATATTCACCATGGTACAAAAACTCTCTACCAAAGCCCCTTTTTTTGAAGCTGGTGGATCCATACAACTTAGCCAAGTACTCCAAATTCTAAAGAATTTTGCAAATGTGACTTTGAACTATGAGAGAAACCCCAACAAAGAAACTGAATTTTTCGCACGTCGGATCACGTCTATCACTCTAACCAACCTTGAACCGACCGGAGATGAGGAAGGAGAAAAGATGGAGGTTATAAGTTGAGAAATCAACCAAATGTTCTCCGACCTGGATTCGCCCCCTCAGATCGACAATCCACAACTTGACCACACTTCCACCAACCCAATCACACATGACCATTCACCAACCCCATCACCACCACCTCTCGACTCAGAACCCTTAATTCAACCAGCTGCACCAGAACCACCTCCACCGAAACCATTAGCGACAACCGCATCCACTTCTGAACCCTTTGCATCCAACCAGCCAGAGGCACAACCAGATGCAGCAGTCATCCCACCACGCCAACCAGAAATGCCATCCATCACTGCTGCCCCACAAAAATAAAATCTAGACCTAACTCTTGTAGGTACACAGGTGCCGAAACAAGTAGAAACACAGAAGCACAACAAGATGAAGGAGAAATAGAAGAAGGACCATCATGAACAGATAACAATGGTCCACATCAGTCAACTTGGGTCGACCACTACGATCAATGCAACCAAGTTGAAAGATGGAGAGCTAGGACAACTCCTAGAAACACTCGCAATTGAAGCAAAGACAAGGAGTCAGCAGAGATGTAAGGAGCTCGACAACAATGAAAAAGAACAAGTTAAGTTTCTCAACAAATGCAGAAGCCTTGTACAAATGGTGATACTAGGACTAGCATAGGTTGACACCGACAAACCACTAGAAAAATATTATCAGCTATTTGAGAGTGTGGTGTTGGCGCTGTAGGAACAAATTCAAGACACAAAAGAGGAGGAGAAAGAAGAAACCGTCCGACTATTGATGGAGCAGCACACATCCTTTGCAGAAGCATACAAGGTGTTGTAAGATCACATGGAGGAGTTTGTCATTACAGAAGAAGTACTGCAAGACTGGCCTGCTTACTATAGGCAAGTCTATCAGCAAACCAGGAAGACCCGATAAGAGATCCAAGCACTAGAGAAGAGGAAAATCACTGGCAAAGCACTCAGATGCACAATGAAGATCAAATAGTGCTTGAAATAGCTAAACTACAGAAGCTTGAGTGAGAAGCACATCAATGGGTGCAACAAACCATTCCAAACCTGGAAAAAGTAGACATCATCTGCCCGCAGATGAAAAGACTACTGGAGACAGTGGAGGAAAAGGACCAGCTTATGGGTCCTGACATGGAAAAAATAGCGGAAGTTTCCATACCAGAGAAAATGTTGATCTTATCTAGTTTGACTACACTAACCATTGACATGCAGAAAATTTGGAGAGTTGGACAGATTTTCAACATCAACTGGAAGTGACAGCTGAAGCAATTGTCAAATTCTGTGTACAGAAAAGACCAACCATCAGACTTCACAGCCCATCAAGACCAAAGCACAAGGAATGACTACTTATAGGGACAAAGAAATTTTTGGTACATCCCTATTTCTTCGGGACGAAGTAACATTTTGTTCGTGGGGGAGATTTTGGAGGAGAATGTCTGCAAGCCGACTTGAATGATCGTCGACTTAGTCGATCAGCTGACTAAGTCGGTCAACTGACTATTTAGAGATTAAGTCGACCACCTAAGGTTGTGTCGGTTGAGTGAAGCGACAGGTAGTTATTTGTAACTGTTTGTAATTCATATATATAAAGCTGTTGAGCGAGAACTCGGTTCAGTTCTTTGTATTGTATGGACCCTCTCATGTTAATATAATTTGTTATTCTATCTACTTGTTCTTATCTCTTGTCTTTGTGATGTATATATGTTTTAGTATTTATTATTGGTAACCTTATGTGATCTGTGAGATTACAACAAGCATTAGAGGAATTTTGGGGTCTAAAATGGGCCTCCTAAGGAAAATAATAAAATAACAGTTAAAATAATAAAATAATGGTTAAAATAATAAAATAATATTAA
>LPNX010656979.1:189198-215360 GCA_001517045.1 Pseudotsuga menziesii
TATATGCCATATGATCTGCTGGTTCTATATAACCATTCTGAACTATCTCCCAAACATCTGACCTCTGAACAAAGTGTTCATTTTAGAGACAATATTCATAATTATTTCCTGTAAAAATTGGAGTTTGCAAACTAGACATATTTGAACTAGAAGTGAAGTCATTTTTAATTTATCTTATGAAATTACTTTTTCCCTTTTAGGACAAGAATTTTTTACTAAACCTGCTTTGATATAAGATCTCGGCAAATGACAGCTACGGTAGACTTGAGCTACCCGAAGTCATAAAATTTGCTTTCCCTTCTTACTTTAACTCAAAGTCTGGCTACCAATGTACCCGCAAAGGAATTATTGAGAGAGAGTTGGATGGACTTTTCACTCGACACACTTCTACCTTGATAGACTTGGCTTCAACCAACTTTTTATGCAAGAGGATTAGGTTGCCACCAACTCTTGTGCAACCAACTATCACTTAGACAGAACAACTTTATATTTTGTAGTCTAAAGAGTTGGGATTTGAAAAACACTTTTCACCGCTGGTTAATACTCTAAAGAGTTGGGATATGAAAAACACTTTTCACAAATTGTTACTTGACATAAACTGCAACACAACTATATTGAGACTCACTCACAATATTATATAACCAAATATTAAATAAGACTTGTAGGGAAGACTTATGGATTCTTTGTAAATATAAAGAAGATGTGTGAAGAAATAAACTTGTATTAAATCATAAACTATTGGATTCCTCCCACATATTTACAATCTTATTCTTCTTATAAAAAACTTCTAATCACTTAAATTAAAGACTGCTACCTAGAAACTTAACTTCAGCAATTTAATTCCATTGGTTTGACTTATACTTATACACGAGACTTGAACTTATTTGGATCAGCGTTAATTAATATTTCCAAAAGAGTTGCCATGGCGTGGCCACGACGAGTGCAATCTTGCGAGGTGTGTCAGCAGTTAAAGGTTCATCCTTCAACCTTATATGAAGCTCCCATGCCAGAAGCTCACGCGACAAGTAACATATCCCAATGGTCTTCAGAATTTAAAAGGCATCGATGTTGATCAAGAGATTGGAAGAAGGATGACTGTTGATTCTTCAGGCATTTCTATATACGGTTTCGTTTCTTTTCGACAGAATAAGCCATTTTTGTTTTTGGTATTTGCAGAGAATGAAAGAGCTCCAAAGTATGGAAACGTTGGAGCCGTCCAAAGCGTGACCTTGTGACAGAGAGGAAAGTGGGCGTAACCCCATCCTGTTTGCTGCATGCAGAGAGTACTTATTTAGCTAGCTTGCAAATATTCATAGCGTCGTGCTTGCTTTCTTGATAATATTTCACAAATTTGTCTAGCAAATATTCACAGCATCGTGCTTGCTTTTTTGATAATTTTTCACAAATTTGTCTTGATAATATTTAACAAATTCGTCTTACAAAATTACAGTCAAATCTTGTTTTGAACTTTTTAAACTTTCAAGCAAATAATTACAGTTAAATCTTGTTTTAAATTTTCAAGCAAATAGGTAGGTTAAATAGTTCTCTCATGCTTGCAGGTTAATACGACTTCTGTCATTACAAGATCACATGGAGGAGTCTGTCATTATAGAAGAAGTACTGTAAGATTGGCTTGCTTACTACAGGAAAGTCTATCAGCAAACCAAGAAGACCCAACAAGAGATCCAAGCACTAGAGAAGAGGAAAATCACTGGCAAAGCACTCAGATGCACAATTGAAGATCAAATAGTGTCTGAAACAGCTAAACTACAGAAGCTTGAGCGAGAAGCACATCAATGGGTACAACAAACCATTCCAAACCTGGAAAAATAAGACATCATCTGCCCGCAGATGAAAAGACTACTGGAGACAGTGGAGGAAAAGGACCAGCTTATGGGTCTTGACATGGAAGAAATAGCGGAAGTTTCCATACCAGAGAAAATGTTGATCTTATCTAGTCTGACTACACTAACCATCGACATGCATAAAATTTTGCAGAGTTGGACGAATTTCCAACATCAACTAGAAGTGACAGCTGAAGCAATTGTCGAATTTTGTGTACAGAAAAGACCAACCATCAGACTTCACAGCCCATCAAGACCAAAGCACAAAGAATGACTACTTAGACGGACAAAGAAATTTTGGGTACATCCCTATTTTTTCGGGACGAAGTAACGTTTTGTTCATGGGGGAGATGTTGGAGGAGAAAGTCCGCAAGCCGACTTGAACGATCGTCAACTTAGTCGATTAGCTGACTAAGTCGGTCAGCCGACTATTTAGAGATTAGGTCGGCCACCTAAGGTCATGTCGATTGAGTGAAGCGACAGGTAGTTATTTGTAACTATTTGTAATTCATATATATTAAGCTGTTGAGCGAGAACTTGGTTCAGTTCTTTGTATTGTATGGACCCTCTCATGTTAATATAATATGTTATTCTATCTACTTGTTCTTATCTCTTGTCTCTATGATGTATATATGTTTTAGTATGTATTATTGGTAACCTTATGTGATCTGTGAGATTACAACAAGATTATTATATGCCATCTGATCTGCTGGTTCTATATAACCATTTTGAACTATCTCCCAAACATCTGACCTCTGAACAAAGCGTTCATTGTTAGAGACAATATTCATAATTATTTCCTATAAAAATTGGAGTTTGCAAACTAGACATATTTGAATTAGAAGTGGAAGTCATTTTTAATTTATCTTATGAAATTACTTTTTCCCTTTTAGGACAAGAATTTTTTACTAAACCTGCTCTGATATAAGATCTCGGGAAATGACAGCTACGGTAAACTTGAGTTACCCGAAGTCATAAAATTTGCTTTCCCTTCTTACTTTAACTCAAAGTCTTGCTACCAATATACCTGCGAAGGAATTATTGAGATAGAGTGGGACCGACTTTTCATTGGACACACTGGTTGCCACCAACTCTTGTGCAACCAACTTTTACTTAGACAGAACAACTTTATATTTCCTAGTCTAAAGAGTTGGGATATGAAAAACACTTTTCACCGATGGTTAATACTCTAAAGAGTTGGGATATGAAAAACACTTTTTACAGATGGTTACTTGACATAAAGTGCAACACAACTATATTGCGACTCACTCACAATATTATATAACCAAATATTAAATAAGACTTGTAGAGAAGACTTATGAATTCTTTGTAAATATAGAGAAGATGTGTGAGTAAATAAACTTATATTAAATCATAAACTAATGAATTCCTCCCACAGATTTACAATCTTATTCTTCTTATAAAAAACTTCTAATCACTTAAATTAAAGAATTAAAGACGGCTACCTAGAAACTTAACTTCAGCAATTTAATTCCACTGGCTTGACTTATACTTATATACGAGACTTGAACTTATTTGGATCAGCGCTAATTAATATTTCCAAAAGAGTTGCCATGGTGTGGCCACGACGAGTGCAATCTTGCCAGGTGTATCAGCAGTTAAAAGTTCATCCTTCAACCTTATATGAAGCTCCCATGCCAGAAGCTCAGGCGGCAAGGAACATATTCCAATGGTCTTCAGAATTTAAAAGGCATCGATGTTGATCAAGAGATTGGAAGAAGGATGACTGTTGATTCTTCAGGCATTTCTATATACGGTTTCGTTTCTTTTCGACAGAATAAGCCATTTTTGTTTTTGGTATTTGCAGAGAATGAAAGAGCTCCAAAGTATGGAAACATTGGAGCCGTCCAAGGCGTGTCCTTGTGACAGAGAGGAAAGTGGGCGTAACCCCATCCTGTTTGCTGCATGTAGAGAGTACTTATTTAGCTAGCTTGCAAATATTCATAGCGTCGTGCTTGCTTTCTTGATAATATTTCACAAATTTGTCTAGCAAATATTCACAGCATCGTGCTTGCTTTTTTGATAATTTTTCACAAATTTGTCTTGATAATATTTAACAAATTCGTCTGTCAAATCTTGTTTTAAAATTTCAAGCAAATAGGTAGGTTAAATAGTTCTCTCGTGCTTGCAGGTTAATACGACTTTGGAAGTCCTGCAATCGCTTTTACATGATGGCGCTATATAATATATTTATAATATTATATTATATATAGTTATGGCGATAAATGTAGGTGCATCACATCGATTTATATATAGTTATGGAAGAACAATGTAGTAATTAAGAACCATTCTTTTAAGAGATTTCAAGATTCTGGTTAAGTTACTGGCTTAATTATTAAGGAAAATATACTATACTCATTGAATAATAACGATGAGTAACTACAGTTCACATTTAAACCTTTCCATTTATGCATACAACACAGTATAAAAATGAACGATTTTGAGGATCATATCACACGATAGCACTAGAAAAGTATGATATGACAAAATATAATGGTGACAAACAAAGATTTTTGGCTAAGCTTATTCTTTTGTGCAATGTAAGAGACGTACTTCACATCTTGGACCAAAAGACTAAAAAGTCACTAGGTTTGTTGTAATCGTTAAAAAGTCATTTGGTTTGTCCTCTATCTATCATTTGACAAGTTAAAACTACCATGCCATATTTCAGCGATGACCGCTTGGTTGGCCGTTTGAAAGTAAATTAATTTGTTCATTAGCAGGTGCAATTCTTGAAAACTTAATACTAAATCAAGTTTCATACTCACAAGTTTTATATTATAGTAGTAAGTTCCATATTGTAATTGTAGTTTGGCGTGACATTGTTAATGACAGAACGAATATGTTTTATATTATAATAGTAAGTTTCATATCATAGTTTGGTGTCACATTGTTAATGAGAGATTGAATAAAGAAATCTGAAACTTTTATATTATAGTGTTGTTGATTTAGAATTAAAAAATAAAAATATAGAAAAAAATTATTTATCTTTATTAAATAATAAAGATATATTTAAAATGATTTTTTTTAAACTTAAATATATATATTTTAAATATTTTGTAATATTAGAATGAATATTTTTAAATTATATATATATATTGGGCTTAGTTTGGGTGGTTGAGAGATTTGGCTGTTGCATTTTCTATGTTCTAATCTCCTCAAAATATTTTTCCAAGTAAACCTAAGCATAGTGTAAAATTGAGCAAAATGATTTATTTAAATATATATATTTTACATATTTTATAATATTTAAAATAGATATTTTTAATATATATATATTGCATTGCTTAAAAATGAAATAAATTAGTTTGATATAATTTTTTATGTTTAATCATTAAATATTTAAAATAAATATAAATATATGAAAATAGTTTATTTTTAATAAAATTTTAATAATATTTATATGTGAATATATAAAAATAATTTATTTCTTATAAATATCTAAAATAATATTTAGTAAATATGAATATTTGAAAATTGTTTCTTTTATAAATTTACCAAACATATAAAACAAAAAGTGAAATAAATTAATTTGATATAAATTTTAATGCTTAATCATTGAGTATTTAGTAAACGTGAATATATGAAAATAATTTCTTTATAAATGTTTAAAAATATGAACAATAATTTTTCTATCCAAAGTTAAGAAAAATGAGATTTAAAAAATAAATTTAATACAAATATTATGATATTTACAAATACATTTTTTAATCATATTTTTTTTTTATAATCTATTTACATTTATTCAAATAACATACTAAAAAGATTTCAAAATGATTTTTTATCTTAAAAAAAACAAGCATTAATCACTACTATAATTTAATAAATATTTGAAATAAAAAAGAAATTAATTAATTTGATATAACTTGCAATTTTTAATTATTAAATATTTCTCAAATGTTAATATATGAAAATAATTTCTAAAGTCTAAGTAGTAGGTTCTAAAGTCTTAATAGGTATTGCATTGGCTCTTATGTGGGAACTTAATTTCTTTAGAAGAAATAAAGATTTCAAATTCAAAATTTAATATAAATATTATGATATTTATAAATACATTTTCCATTCATATTTTCCTTATAATAATCTATTTACATTTATTTAAATTATATACTATAAATTTTTTACATAAAAATAATTTTCCATAAATTTTTTATTAAAATTCAAGATTTGAAATTCAAGATTTAATATAAATATTATAATATACTAAAATACATTTTCCATTCATATTTCCTTTATGATATTTTATTTGCATTTATTCAAATAACATATTAAAAAGTTTCTAAATACTAAGTATTATGTTAATTAAAACAAAATAAGTTTTATCTTAAAAATACAAATATTAGTCATCATTAAAAATTTTAAAAAAATATAAATTTAAAAGAAAAATTATATTTAAATTATTCTAATATTAACTTTATATATAGTGTATTGTTGTGTTTACACATTCAGTGATACTTTAAGAAGGATAATACTTGGTTTACTTTAAAATCTTGTTCATGTGCTAAAAAAGCTTTCGAAGCCTACTATAGTTTTGGCAAGTTAGAAGATTATAAAGGTGTGTATTGTAACAAATACTACCAGCGTAGATCCAAATCCTAGGCTCTATCAAGCGCCCAGAGGGATCAAATCTCTTAGTAGGTATCCATTGATTTGATTCAAACCAAAAGACACATATTTTTATTTAAGGTCCACATATAATATTTTATTATTAATATTTAATATTATTTATGGCCCATATATAATATTTTTTATTATTTTTTATTTTGTTAGGGACTAACATTACAACATTTCGCCATACATGGTTTTAAAACCATATGCAAGGCCCTCCTACAACCATGGGTTCTTTAGAAGGCCTTGCACAGGTTTTAAAACCATGTGCACATAGTTTTAATACCATGCACATGGTTCTAAAACCATGCACATGGTTTGCGGTTTTAAAACCATGTGCAAGGCTAACATTTTTTATTATTTTGTTAATTAAGAACATTACAACATCTCCCCCATTTTGTGTTTTTTTCCTCACCCACATTTTTTTTATGGATAATTAAATTTTAAATTTTTTATTGTTTTGTTAGGTAGGAAGATTACAACATCTCCCCCATATTAGGTTTTTTTCTAGCCGACATTTATTTTGGCCTATAATTAAAAAAATTATCTTTTATTAATAAAAATAACTTTAAGTAACGTTACGCAATGTTAGAAGATCTCCCCTATACTGGGCTATAGAGCACCTCTCGGCACAATGAAACTCAGATCTAATGTGTGTGTAAGCACAGTACTCTAAGAGAAAGTGATTTTCATCCTCAATGATCATAGACTCACATAGATGGAAAACCCTTTCTGCCCATGGAGTTTTAGGAATAGACCAACGCCCTGTTTCACTATGGATTTCATGAGAGTTCATTCTAATCTTGGTTGTATTAATTTTCTTTTGTAAGCTAGTTATTTCCAAGAGATACTTCTAATCTTCCAAATTAAGATTAACGAACTCCTTATAGTATCTTAAATTTGTCTTAAATGTTGGTTGTGGAGCCCAATCTTCCAGATTTATAGATGTTATTGTTTGGCTGTGTTTGTATCGCAGTTTTATTGTACACTCATCCCAGCAGGGGCGTGCGAGGGCCAGGGGGTTCATGGGCGAATCCCCCGAAAGAATTTTTTCGGATGTTTATTGGCCAATAGTGTACGAGCCCATGGTATTAGGTGACCCGTGGTATTTTCCCATGGTAATTCCATTATAAAAGGAAAGCATTATAATATGGCTTGTATTGTATGGTAGTATTGTAAAACAATCTATGTGATTGTGTGAGAGAGATTGTGAGAGAGTGAAGAGGAAGTGCAATGGAGTTGTTGTAGTTGTTGTAGGTTGTATCCCTTAATTTTGATGGATGGTATAATAATAAAGGATTGACAATTTCTATGTGGAAGTAGCCCATCTTGGGTGAACCACATTATATTTGTGTCTCTCTTGTAGTATGTTTTAATATTTTCATATGGTTTATTGTTTATTGTTATTTCTTTGCAATCCTATTTTTCTAACAATTGGTATTATAGCCAAAATGTCTATTTGGCTGGTAAACTCATAGGAAAGAAGGGTTCTTGGTAGAGTATGCCAAAGATAGATTTGCTTGTGAACTGTTAGATTGGAAATCCATACTAATAGTAGAGTATGCCAAAGATAGATTTGCTTGTGAACTTTTAGATTGGAAATCCATACTAATAGTAGAGTATGCCAAAGATAGATTTGCTTGTGAACTGTTAAATGGGACTAATGGAGATGACAAGTTTGAAAGTATTAAAGGGAATAATGTACTGTAAATACTGAATCTACTTAGTTTTTTATTTGAATTTGAAGCAATTTTTTTGAATGCATCTAATTATTCTCCTTTAGTAGGTCATCTTGGTTTCTTTGAAACATATAGGAAGCTAAGAGAAAGGTTCTTTTGTAAATACCTGAAGGGAGATGTTCTAAAGTATGTGAATGAATGCAAGATATGTAGGCAAAACAAAGCTGAGCACATCCATCATGTTGGTCTCTTACAACCCTTTACTATTCTAGAACAAAAGTGGGAAAAAATCTCCATGGAATTCATCACAGGTTTTCCCAAGGAACTTGGTAAGGACTGTATTTTTGTTGTGGTGGAAAGAATCACCAAATTTGCTCATTTCTTTGTTATTTCCTCATCTTTTACTACTACACAAAGTTGAGCTATTCTTTAGATATGTTTTTCGATTACATGGACTTCCCAAAAATATTGTTAATGACAGGAATAATAGGTTCATGAGTGCTTTTTGGAAATAACTCTTCAAGTTTGTGGGAACACAATTAACTCCTAGAACAAGCTATCATAAACAAACTAATGGTCAAACGAAGGGGTGAAACAATTGTTGGATGACTACTTAAGAAACTATGTTAGTGGGAAAAAAAATCATGGGTTAAATGGGTAAAATACTGTAAGGATTTATAATCCTCCCTTGTCCAAAATGTTTATTAGACTATATTTTCCTAACTTAGGAGTCATTTAGTTATTATTGGTTCCACCAGTGCCATTGGGTCCACTTGGCCTAATAAGGCCACATGTACCAGTCACTAAACTATGGAGAACACTGATAGAGGCTAATTATAACCGACTGCACTTGCATGCATCAGTTTAGGAGCCTCTTAGACCAATCCCTACATTTTAGGAGCCACTGGGAGTGTCGGCACCAACCTCCTTCAGTTGTTGGTAGTTAGTGTCTAGTCAAGCTTAGTTATGCTTCAGTTAGATTCAATTATATATACTCCAGTTCAATTAGCACCATTTATGCATGGATGCATGTGGGAAGGTGCCATTTCTCACCTACCACTACAGTTAAACTGATTTAACTGATTATAACTTATTGAGGGACTAGATTAGACATTTGGAGTTAGCTTGTTGGACTCCAATAGTGATTTAGACACTTCTAGTTAGCCATGCAATCAAATATAGTTGGTAGATTCGAATTAATCTCTCATTGAAATTATTCTTTATGTATTACCATTGTATACTGCTGGATGTAATGACGTTTATACTGTAGTTATACTAAGCAATTCTTGTCTGTTTCCTGTGAGATTTGTTTTGTTCACTGGGTATTATTCGTTCCTTTTCATTGCAAATGATTAAGAATCTAATAGCACTCATTTCTTAAAGATCAATGGTATTAGAGAAATCTCAAGAAATATTCAAGTTTGTCTACTCTCCATTATACACCAGAAGTAGTTGGGTTTCCACACAAGTCCCACAAACATTGCCTTGCTCCCTCTGAATTTATTTCAAGTGGCAGTGTGGGCGTGAAGGACCCTGAAAAAGTGCACATGTCAAGAGGGAACGCTTGATTCTGACATAGTGCGAATTGGTTTTGTTTTTGTAGTGAATTTCGTCAGGTGCTACGTAGCTTGATTGAAGATATCGTCTTATCGGTAGGAGAATTATGGAGTCTCAGCCTTCCACACTCTGTATCCTAACACCATTCAATTATGTTGATTGGAGGGAATATATGCAGGTTTCCTTGCGCAAGTAGGACCTGTGTAGGATGATAATGGGAAGGGAGGTTGAGCCCCATCATCTAGATGAGAAAAAAAAGTTTTTGAACCAATTAGATGAAGCCTTTGGCTTTCTATGTATTCACATATATAGTGACCTTCTATTTCACCTTGAAGGTTTGAGGCCCGAGGGCTCCCAAAGAAGCTTAGATAAAGATTGAAGTCTTGTTTGGAAAGAAAGATGAGATTTAGGGACACTTTTTGGAGAACGAGTTGATAGCCTTACATCCTAGCAGTTTCAAGACCATACAACAATTCTTGACAAAATTCAAGTCTCTTGCACTTCAATGCAGACAATGCAGAATAGAAATAAAGGATGAGAAACATGTGCTCTCCATACTAAAAAAACTAGGTACTAAGTATTATGTATTTTTCTCTATATTCCATTCTTGAAGAGCTTCCATTCCCAATTGGAAGATTCCCTCACTTGATACTTTTTTTGAGTCCTTAATACAGGAGAAAGAGAAGTTTGTCCATATGGGAGTCATCCAGATTTCCAAAGATCAAGCTCTCCTGGTGATGGACTCTACCAAAGAGAAAGCTAAAGGGAGGCCTAAGGGGAAGGATCCTAATGCATTTGATTCAAAGCCTAAAGAGAATCAGAAGACTTCCAAAGGAGCTTCAGGTTCCAAGAAGAAGAAAAAGTTTGAAAAGAAGATGTGTCCCTATTGTATGAGGGGTTTTCATCTAGAAGACCAGTGTATGAAGAAGAAGATCAACCAGTTTCAAACTCTCCTCAAGAAGAACAACATAGGTCTTCCACAAAGAGAAAATAAGTCTAATTATGGACAATCGATAGATGATCATGAAAGGTCCCATGCCTTGAAAGCTAGCCTCTCTTGGTTGACAAGCTTTTTTATTGATTCTGGAGCATCCAACCACATGGTCTCCTCCAAGGATTCCTTCTCCACTCTCAACCTCACAGGAGGGCCTATTATTCATATGGGTGATGACTCCCAAATTCTAGCAACAAGAAGAGGTTCCATTAAAATCCAGCATGGTGCATTAAAAAATGACCTCTATGTGCCCTCTCTTGTAGCTAATCTATTATCTGTATACCAGATGAATCACACTAGCTCACCCACGCAAGTGGTATTTGGCCTCGACTCAATAGAGATCATGGAAATATTACCTGGGAAGACTATAGTGAAAGGAATTGCAGATTATGCTTCCAAGGCATATGCTTTCTTTGATTTAATGCCATACTCAAATCTGGTACAAACACAACTTCTATTTGAAGCAGATAAAGGTATCAAAACTCCTTTACTACCTATTGCAGATACAAATTTATTGTCTAACATTTCAGATTTAGATTCATAAGAAGAGGAAGAGTAACATGATTCATATATTGATCCTATACCTCAAAGAGATCTAGATCCAGATCCAACATCTACCTCATTTCAACAACATAAATGGTCTCAGCAACTCATAAAATAAATTGGAAATGGTGTTGGGGATCCGAATGACAAGAGAAGAACGCGGTCCTAGTATCAGAAAGAGAATGTTGCTCTGACCCACATAGATCCACTTCTCCCTGAGAGGTGCTTCATGATGGAGGGGGTAGATCCTCAAACTTTCAAGGAAGCTTTCCATGAGCCTAGATGGAAGGAAACTATGGATGAGGAATTTGATTCGCTACATGACAATAAAACTTGGCAACTTATCTCCTTACCTCCAGGGAGGAAACTTGTTAATTTTAAATGGGTCTATAAGACCAAGATAACCTTTGATGGAATAAAAACCAAGTACAAGGCTCGGTTGGTGGCCAAATGATACTCTTAGGTTCAAGTATTGGACTACAATGAGACATTCGCTCCAGTAGCTAGAATGGATTCCATTAGGCTTGTCTTGGGAATTACAACTTACAAGAGATGGGAGGTACATCACATGGATTTGAAAAGCGCCTTCCTCCATGGTGATTTGAAGGAGGAGATATACATGAAACAACCTAAGGGATTTATTGATGATCCTTGCTTACTTTGTAGACTGAGGAAATCATTGTATGGACTCAAACAAGCCCCAAGGGAATGGTTCTCCAAGATGGATGCCTTCCTCATATCACAGAAATTTGAAAGATACAAATTAGATTGCAATGTTTACATGCAGAAGAGAGATAGATTCTTATTATTGATTGTGATTTATGTTGATGACTTGCTCATTACTAGCAGCTCTGATGCTGGATTGAGAAGCATCAAATCAACCCTAAACAAAACATTCACTATGACTGCTCTAGGAAAGTTAAGACAGTTCATTGGTCTTGAAGTAAGTCAAAAGACTTCGAGAATCATGATCTCACAGTTTAGATACTCATTAGACATGCTTAGGGCATTCCACATGGAATATTCCAAGGAAACCCCTTTTCCTTTCCTATCTGGCATCAGGCTAGAGGAAGGTCTCTCTACACCTTTGGTAGACAACACTCTTTACAAACAGCTCATTGGGAGCCTTCTATATCTTACACATTTGAGACCACACATATCCTATGCTATGAGTGTTGTTCCTAGGTACATGCAGGAGCGACATGAGCTACATTGGAAGGTAGCAAAGAGAATATTTCACTATGTGCATGGTACTAGAGATTATCATGATTCATTATACAGTTGGTGCACAACTTGATCTCATAGGCTTCACAGATTCAAACTAGGAAGGATATGTGAATGACAGGAAATCCAATTCAGGATTTGTGTTTATGATCGGATCTAGACCAATTTGTTGGTCCAACAAGAAGCAAGAAGCACTTGCACTCTCTTCAGTAGAGGAAGAGTATCGGGGAGCTGTGAATGCAGTTATTCAGGAAGTTTGGCTACATGACATCTTGACAGAATTCAGGATCCACTTCACCTTCACTAGACATTTTCTATGACAACTATAGCACCATCAAAATTTCTAGTGATCAAGTTCAAAAGAAAATAACAAAGCACATTGAGGTTCACATGCACTATATTTCAGAACTAGTGCATGAAAAAATATCACATTGCATTATTGTCCTATAGAGGATCAGATTGCATGACATTTTTACCAAGTCTTTTACTGAAAAGATATTTTCCTTTCTCAGGTCTCTTTTCGGTGTTAAGGATTACTTCATTGTTCTTGTTTCTACTTATTTTGAGGGGGAGTTTTCCCATGAGGTTTTCCCCTATTTCCTTGGTTTATTAAGAAACATTTTTTATCTTTCATATTGTATATGGGTGACCTTTGTCCTTATTTCCAGGGCCCATAGTTTTCCAAGTTAGGATTCAGGGGGGTTTTAGGATTTATAATCCTCCCTTATCCAAACTGTCTATTATATTATATTTTCCTAACTTAGGAGTCATTTAGTTATTACTAGGTCCACTAGTACCATTGGGTCCACTTAGCCTAATGGGGTTACATGTGCCAGTCACTGGAGCATGGGAAACACCGATAGAGGCTTACTAGAACTGACTGCACTTGCATGCATTAGTTTAGGCACCTCCTAGACCAATCCCTACATTTTAGGAGCCACAGGGAGTGACGAAACCAACCTCCTCTAGTTGTTGGTAGTTAGTGACTAGTCAATATTAGTTATGCTTCAGTTAGGTTCAGTTAGATATCCTCCAGTTTAGTTAGTGCTAGTTATGCATGGATGCATGTGGGAAGGAGCCAATTCTCACCTACTTCTCACCTACCACTACAGTTAGACTAGTTTAACTGATTATAACTAATTGAGAGATAGGATTAGACATTTGGAGTTATCCTATCGGACTTTGATAGTGTTTTAGAAACTTCTAGTTAGCCATGCAATTAGATAGAGTTGTTAGATTCAACTTCATCTCTCATTATTAAAAATCTTCTTTATGTATTACCATTGTATACTGGTGGATGTAATGAAGTTTATACTTTAATTATACTGAGCAATTCTTGTCTGTTTCCTATGAGATTTGTTTTGTTCATTGGGTATTATTCATTCCTCTTCACTACAAATAATTAAGTATCTAATAGCACTCGTTGCTTGAATATCAATGCTATATTAATTCTAACAAACACTACCTTTCATATGTCCATTGGATTGTCTTCTTTCAAAGTGTTGTATGGTTATGAAGCACCTACCTTTGTTGATACATTGTTTTGGTGATTGTAGAGCTCCAAAAGCTAAGGATTGGATTGAGGATAGTCAAGAAGATTTGAAGATTTTAAAAAACAATTTGAAGTTTTCCCAAATTCAACAAAAACAATATGTAGATCAACATAGGAAAGAGAGAAATGTTGAAGTGAATGATTTCATAGTTTTGAGCATACAACTTTGAAAACAAACCATCTTGAAATTAAAGGGATAAAAAACAAATAAATCCAAGGTTCTATGTTCCATACAAGATAATTCAAAAGACTGGGGAGGTAAATAATGAAGTGGAACTTTTGGAAGGGAGTAAAATCCATAATGTTTTCAATGTGTCATGTCTTAAGAAGGTGGTTGGGAATAAAATTTCAATTTCAAAAGAAATTCCTCCCTTGGAAGATTAAGGGAATCTCATACTCATTCTAGAAAAAAAATTGAAGGAGAAGGAAAGGAAATGAAGGAGCAAAACCATAAGATAATACTTGGTGCAATGGAAGGATTTACCAAACGGAGATGCCACATGGAAAGATGAAAAAAAAATTCAGCATTCAAATTTTAAACTACTTGGGTAAAAGCAACTTGGGTGGGGAGGATTGTAATGTCCACATCCTAATAAATTTTCATGGACGAAAAAATCCACTAGCCTACTAGTTCCCTAGGTTGGGGTGGAAGCATTAATACTTGGAATAAGGGAGCTACAAGACCCTAAATTAACCATAGAATTACAAATTCACATTAATTGGGTCATATAAATTATAATAAAAGAAAATAAGGTGTCATTTCGTGATGAGGTCACATAAGAGGGTGTGGGTCCCACATGTAGCAAGATTCCCCACTACACTTGGCATCATTCTCTCACCAATTCGAGTCCAAGGTGAAGAGTAACATACTTGGTGGATATTAAGAGGAAATATTCATGGAAATAATATAGAAAGGCCGAATTGGATCAAAAGAGTAACTCCCAAAGAAGAGGAAGAAACATTGTAACACTTGTAGCTAGATTCCATGACATCTATGACAACAATGATGAAGCAATCTATCAAAAATATGACAAATTCAGACATGATTGTATAACTATGACAAATGAAATATTAGGGATAAAAATATCCACCAGGAGGGTTGATATAGGGAGTTATGGTCATCCAATACTCTCAATTCGAATTGGGGAAGAGTTATGCAAGGACAAAGTGGACAAGTGTCTCATGAGAGAATCTATCAATAATTTGAGTAGAGTAGAGTATCTTGGAGGGACTTTGAGATATTGATTTATATTGAGGTTAATAAAAGAGGACGATGAGGAATGAGAGAATTTTTTGACATTTTTCATTTGCACTCTTGGAGAGCTTAGCTTGTCCTTGCATGGTGGATGTTCATCATCCCTATTATTGAACCAATTTCGAAGGTGAAAGGTCCATGTCCAAGTCAGTTGTTGTAATACCTCGATTTTAACCCCGCTTGCATTAAAGTACATAGGATACATATGTTGTAAATAATCTTGGTGCGGAGCTAAAGGCCAAGGCCCCACCATAGATTTGGTTATGTTGGTTTCTGATAAGGAATGGTCACTGATGGTATATCAGGACATGTGGCATATATTTAATTGTGGCATCATGTAAACATGCATTTTAATTAAATAACCCAACCAGCTATGTTTGCAGCAACTAAATTGAGAATGGGCATGATTCCAAAGGATAAGGAAAGGGGGTTGTGGAACATTGAGTCACAGGGGAAAAATCTGTGTCACCACCACCCTTGGTTATTTTTCTTTTTGTTAGTTGAGGCAGTGATTGGCTGGCAGGAAGACCACTACGACGCCCACGCTTTCTCTCCTCTCCATGATGTAGGGATTGTTCTACTCACTCCCTTGGATCATGGATGTTCATCTTTCTCATGCAGGATGGGGGATAAAATGTTTTACCATCCATTGTGTTGGGGTTCGCCTCCCCTCTCTAGTGCTAATTTCCAGTCTGTAGTTCTGTTCTTTCAATCCACACAGAGAACCAACTTCTGGCTCCATGCATTGGACTGTGTATTGTTTTTCATCCATCATAGCGGATCGTGAGTAGAAATTATGGGGATTTTTCCCATAGATTGATGGGTGCGATTTTCCCCATTCATTGTTGACTGAGTCAACTACAATGTGGCATTGGTAGAAGATCGGGGTGATTTTTCCTATGAATACCCGTTGAGCTATGAATGTTGGCCGTGTCTTTTTAACCATTTTCTGGTCTGTGCAAGTCTCACAGTGATGGTATTGAAGATTGGTTTGTTGTGGGTTCATGTGAGTGTGTTAACTATTGTTTTCCACAATGGTTTGACTGTGTTTTTCCCTGTAAATGCTTGAATAGCTGTTTGGCTGCTTGCATGCAGTGGATTTGTCTCCAAACTATTTTGGGTTGGTGAATGAGGGCCTGAGGTGCTTGATAAACCTGGTGGGTTGAGAACCACACGGACAGAACTACTGAGCTAGATTTCTTCTCCACAACCCTTGAAGAGAAATGGAGGGAAGATCAGGGTCTGAGGGACTACGTTGCAAAGAAGGGACTGACTTCCTTGTGTTGGGTGTGTGTGGGTGTTCTAGAATCTAGGCTAGTTCTAGTGTTGGTGTCTACAGCTCTTCAGTGAGCTCAGCAGCTTAGCATTAGCCTTTCCAAGCTCTTGGATGGCCTGATAAACCCAACTTCGTTGGCTTGGATGATCTTTTGTTCGCCTAATAAACCCAACCGTGTTGGCTTGGCTGAACTGTGTACCCTTGTGGTGTTGTCACTTTGGCTACGTGTAAGCCTGTTAGTTACTTATTCCTTGGGGAGTCTTTCCCGGCTCGGGGGTGGCAGCGTTGCTGAGAGGTTTAAGAGCACGCGGGCATATGGTTGGGTGGAACGTTGCAGCGACGTCGCTGGTTGCGGAACAAGCTATTTATAAGATAAGTATTCTTTCCTAACTTGTATCTGCAATTATAATAACCATTGATGAATGGTGTTATACATGTTAAATGTTGATTTGTATATGCAAGAGTGTTGATCGATATGTTGCGTTTCCGCTATGTATATGAAAGATTATGCTTGTAATATGTTTATGTCTTTAAGTTTCATTCCTTCAGCATTATATGTATGCATGTTCATGTTCACAGGGCTAGATGCCCGGATGATTTAGCGTATAGTAGCGTCCTCTTCACCGGTCGGAGGGTTGGGGACGTTACAGTGTGGTATCAGAGCTTGTAGGTTGTAGCATGGGCCTTTGCAAGCCATGAAAGACCAGTAAGTAGAGGCATGTTGCCTTGTGCCTAGGAAGAAATCAGTGAATGACTGGAAAATTCACAAATTTTGTCTAAGTGTTTGAAATGTCGGTTCATCGGAACACTTAGTGGGAAGGAATTCCGATGTAGCGGAGAGCTAGGCGGAAGCACACCCGACAGAGGACAGTTGGAAGAAAATTGCAGAAATTTTTCTAGGTTTTTGTCGACCGTTGACGGAACTTAGTGGATGTGAGAGCCACAGTTTCGGCAAAGATCAATCGAAGACTACCAAAATGTCGTCTTGATGTAGTGGAAGAAATGCCCGCTATTGACCTTCGGCAAAATTTAGTTATTTAGACCGCCAATGCCATCGATGGAAATAAGTGGTTGGGTTCGCCGACACCACGGATGAACTTAGCTGTTTGTCAGTCCACCGTAGCGGCTGCCGTGTGGACTAGCACTCCGATGATTAGAAGTCTGACCGCCAACGCCATAAAGAAAGAAAACTTTAAAATTTTTCTAAGGCTCGAAATCGTCGGCTATCGGAAGAAGATGGTGCTTCATGCGTCCGTCGTTGCGGAAACCTAGAGCATTAGTCTTCCGACAGGGAAAAGCTCTGACTGTCGATGCTGGTCAAAATCAATTCATCGATTGGAAAGCATTAGTAGATTGGGCCACCAATCGGAAGAAGATCAAAGATGATGAGCTGCTGTTGCGACTACTAAACGAACTAATGCACCGATGCTTGAGTATTCCACTCATCGATGCTGAGGTGTTAGTGGATTATGGAGCCAACAGAGTCAACGGAAGATAGAGAAAGTTTTCATCGACAGAAGAATAAATTTTCAAAAAAAAATTGTCTAAGTGTTGAGGCCATCGGTGATCGACGACAGTTAGCTGCTTGGATCAGCAAAAGTTAGTCGTTCATGTGCTACTGTTTCGGAAGAAGATCGAATATGGGGGCCATCGTTGTGGCTGCTTAGTCAACTATCTCACCGATGAACATGTCCTCCAGTCATCGACGTCGAAGTAGTATGAATACTAACCTCGGGCAGTGGCAACAAACAGTGAATGACTGACGATGGATAGGGGAAGTTTTCACTGATACGGAAGAAAAGGATCGACGTAAAATAGTTGATTGGTTTGCTACCATTGCAGATGCCTAGAGGAGTAAGAGTCCGATACCACAGTGAGATGATGTTTCGACCACCGACAAAATGGTGATCCGTGGAAATTATAAGGGTATTGTTGGCCGCCATTGCGGAATGATAGACCACTATAGGCCCGATACATGGAAGGAATTAGACAAGTAACTCGCCGATCGGAAGTCTAGATGTTTTCCTGTGGAAATGGTAGGAAGATCACTTTCCACCGTTGCGGCTGCAAAAAATTCTATGCACCCGACGCACAGTTGTTTTGCTCACCGAGACGCCGAAAGGAGAACAAGCAACAGACCGCTGATGAGTTAGTTGTTTTGACCCCTGCAATGTCGAAGAATTAGTTGAGAAGAGGTCCGAATGGGCCTAAGATGATTTGGGTTTTTTTTCGGGTTGTTTTTTACTGTATTTCAGTCGATTTTCAGTAGATTCAGTGGACTATCCATGGTCACAGGGCTGAAAAAGGAATAAAGAAAATTCCGTGTTTAGCATAATTGTTGTTTTGTAAATTATTTTCCCAAAAAGGTAAGTATTTTGATTTATATTAATACTATGCATCTAATAGTTTACTACTAACACATTGCAGAACTATAGATAACTTCCAAGAGCAGTACTCCAGAAAGAACAGTGTGGTAAAGCCAGAGGTTGTTCAGTCATTAGAACCCATGATGGGTATGAGGCTCGGGATTCTTACGAGTGAGCAGAAGATGCCATGGGAGAAAATGTCCGTAATAGGAATGATTACATTGAGTCCAATGGAAGGAGATTCCAAGGGACACCATCAGATGTTGCAGCCACGATGAGAATCTTAATTAAAGCCCAGGAAGAGCAACATCAGTTGAATGCTGCCATATTGGAAAGTTTGACAGACTTGCAAAAAAAGATAGATTCTGGACGAAGTACATCAAGACCAGAAGGCAGTAAGAGCAGCACTAGGAGAAGGAGAAGAACTTCTAGTGGATCGTCTAACTCTGAAGAATCCAATGGAGATACAAGTTCATATCCCCATAAAAGGAAAAGAAGAAGGCACCTTAGGGATCGCTCTCGAGATGAGTTTCGGAAAGCTAAAACTCCTACATTTGATGGTGATATAAAGACGGGACAAGAAGCTGAGGCTTGGCTTCTTGGGATAAAGAAGTACTTTTAGGTGCAGGATTATTCAGGAAACATGAAGGCACGAGTTTCCATATTCAATCTGAATGGATGGGAATCCATTTGGTGGGAACACTTCAAGTAGGTAAATAAGATCGGTGAAAGGAAACTGAAGTGGAAACAGTTCAAGAAGTATTTCAGGCAAAAATATCTTTCTGATAGGTATTATGATGACAAGATCAAGGAATTCCATGAGCTGAGATTGGGGCAGCAAACCATGGATGAATATGCAAACAAATTCTTGGAATTGTTGAGGTATGTTCGGTACATCAGAGATGAAAGAATGAAGATCCAGTGTTTCCTAGGTGGATTTCCTCAAGCTTACAAAGATAGAATTGAGTTCTACTAGCCGAGAAATCTTGAGGAAGCAACAAGAAAAGCTAAGTATTACTATGAGCAAAGTAAAGGAAAACCTGATTACCATAAGGCATGGAAAGACAAGAAGAATGAAAAGTTTGAAACGAAAGAAATGTTTCAAACCTTCTAGATTCAGGAATTAGTAGAAGAAGCCATCCCAAGCTGCGAGTGATCCAGTTGGAGTGACAAGTGGAAAGCCTAAAGAGCCACATCCGAATAAAGGTCCACTCAAATGTTGGAAATGTGAAGGACCTCATTTGCATAGAAATTGTCCACTTGAGAATGAGAGCGCAAGTCTAGCTTACAATATTCAAGAAGCAGAAATACTGGGTCAGGTAGCAAGGGCAGTCCCTAGGATTTATGTAGCACTGGAGGATTGCCAGGCATATCACCAGTCAATTGTGGTTGAAGTAGCAGGTAATATTGTTGAGCAATCTATTTCTATTTTGATTGACCCTGTTTCTACTCACAGTTACATTACTCCTAGAGTAGTGTATATTTGTGCTTTTAAGAAAGTAAAGCATATGAAGTCTTGGTTAGTTCAGCTAGCCACTGGAACTATGAGAAAGGTTAGTGAAATGGTAGAGAAATGTCCATTAACCATGGATGGATTGGTCACTTGTGTAGATCTGAATGTTCTACTGCTTGGTTCCTATGATGTTCTCATTGGAATGGATTGGTTAGAATCTCATAGGGTGAAGCTTGACTGCTACAATAAGACTTTCGAATGCATGAATGAAGAAGGGAACCTAGTAGTTGTGAAAGGTATTCCAAAGGTGATTTCGGTATGAAAGGTTTTAGCAATGCAGTTGAAGAAGTTCTGTAGGAAGGGTTTCCATTTGTATGCAGCTCAACTTTTGGAGGAAATAGATGATGAAACTCCTAAGTTGGAGGACTATCAGGGGTTACAGGAATTCAGGGATGTGTTTCCTGATGAGATTCTAGGGCTCCCTCCAAAGAGGGACATTGATTTCACCATTGAACTTGTGCCAGGAGTAGCACCAGTGCCAAAGACACCCTACAGGATGAGTAAACCAGAGATGCTAGAGCTGAAGATGCAACTACAAAATTTATTGGAGAAGAAGTACATTCAGCTGAGTGTGTCTCCATGGGGAGCACCAGTTCTGTTTGTAAAGAAGAAAGATGGTACACTCAAATTGTGTATTGATTACAGATAATTGAACAAGGTTACTGTGAAGAATAAATATCCTTTGCCTAGGATTGATGACCTCTTTGACCAGATGAGAGGAGCAAAGGTATTTTCCAAGATTGACTTGAGGTCTGGTTACCATCAAGTGAGGATCAAGGATGAAGACATTCATAAGATGACCTTCAGGACCAGGTATGGGAATTATGAGTTTGTAGTGGTACCATTTGGTCTCACAAATGCACCAGCTACATTTATGTGCCTTATGAACAGTGTCTTCTGCAGGTATTTGGACAAGTTTTTTCTTGTTTTCCTTGATGACATTCTTGTTTATTATAAGAATGAGGAAGAACATGAAGAGCATTTGAGATTGACATTGAAATTACTCAAGGAGCATCAGTTGTATGAAAAACTGAGCAAGTGTGACTTCTACAGAGACAGAATTCAGTATTTGGGTCACATTATCTTAAAAGAGGGTATATCTATGGACCCTGAAAAGATTGAAGCCATTATGAATTGGCCTACTCTAATAAATGTGACAGATGTAAGATCTTTTATGGGACTTGCAGAATACTACAGGAGATTCATTGAAGGATTTTCCAAAGTTGCACATGCCATCACTTCTTTGCAAAAGAAGGGGATGAAGTTTGAATGGACATCGAGGTGTGAAGAAAGCTTCCAGCGTTTGAAGAATCTCCTCACCAGTGCACCCGTATTGAAAGTTGTAGACCCAGAAAAAGATTTTGTGGTGTGTACTGATGCATGCAGACAAGGGCTTGGAGGATTCCTTATGCAAGACAACCACGTGATATGTTATGAGTCAAGAAAGCTAAAGGAGCATGAGAAGAACTATGCCACTCATGATCTAGAGCTTGCAGCCATAGTACATGCCCTCAAGACGTGGAGACATTACTTGATGGGTAGAAGATTTGAACTCAGAACAGATCACTGTGGACTGAAATATTTATTTGATCAGCCTACTTTGAATGCTAGGCAAGCAAGATGGCTGGAATTTTTATGTGAGTTTGATTTCAAAATCAAGCACATAAAAGGGAAATAAAACAAGGTAGCTGAGGCACTCAACAGGAAGGTACATGAAATGCATGTGGCATCTCTTAGTATTTACCAAACAGATTTGAAGCAGCATATTGTTAATCGTGTTGCCAGAGACGAATTGTATGAGCAGGTAAAAGACAAACTGCAGTAGCAAAGTCTCAAGAAGAGGTATGAGGGATATAAATTGGAATAAGATGGACTTCTCACTTTTAAAGGCAGAATTTATATTCTGAATGTAGAAGATTTGAGGAGAATTGTTATGGATGAAATCCATCAAGCTCCATATTCTAGTCACCCAGGATATCAGAAGACAATTGCTACAGCTAGAAAGCAATACTTTTGGCCAGGTATGAAAAAGGACATGGCTGAATACATTACAAGGTGCATGAAATGTCAACAGGTAAAGGTTGAGCATCAACATCCAGCAGGTTTGTTGCAACCTCTGCCAATTCTGGAATGGAAATGGGAAGTTATTTCCATGGATTTTATTACAGGATTGCCGATGACTTGGAGACAACATGATTCCATCATGGTTGTGGTGGACAAGTTGACTAAGGAAGCACATTTTATACCAGTGAAGTCTACACACAAGACTGATAACATTGCAAAGATTTTCATGAAGGAGATTTTCAAATTGCATGGATTGCCGAGGGCAATAATTTCTGACAAAGATGTCAAGTTCACTTCCAATTTTTAGAAGGGATTATTTGCAGATTTGGGTACAAATTTAAACTTCAACACTGCATACCATCCTCAAACAGATGGGAAGACAGAAAGAGTGAATCGGGTGCTTGAAGATATGCTTCGCATGTATGTGATGGACAAACCAACCAAGTGGTAAGATTACTTACACTTGGTAGAGTTTGCTTACAATAATGGACAGCAAGAATCCTTGGGGATGAGTCTGTATGAAGCTTTGTATGGAAGACGGTGCAGAACACCAGTGACTTGGGACAACCCAGTGAATAGAGTTGTGCTTGGACTAGAATTTCTCAAGGAAATCGAGCAAGAAGTTGTAAAGATTAGGCAGAATATGAAGGCAGCACATGAAAGATAGAAAAGCTAAGCAGATAAGCATAGGATGAATACGGAGTTCAGCGTTGGGGATCATGTTTACCTCAGAGTGAGGGCAAAGAAAATTTCCTTGAAGCTTGGAAGTTGTTCCAAGCTATCACCTAGATATTGTGGGCCATTTGAAGTACTTGAGAGAATAGGGCCTGTTGCATATAGACTTGCATTGCCTACTAATACTAGAGCTCATAATGTTTTTCATGTTTCTTTGCTTAAGAAATATGTACATGATCCTAACCATGTGATAAATTGGGATGTGATTCAGGTGGAACCCAAGGGAGAGTTCCAAATCGAGCCAATGTGCATCCTTGATAGGAAGGTCACAATGCTCCAGAACCGGGCCATAGGGTACGTAAAGGTGCAGTGGGAGCATTACGGACCTGAAGAGGCTACGTGGGAGGTGGAGGATGTCATGCGATTGGCACATCCATTTTTTATTAATCCTGCAGAACACTGAGGTGGTACCAGTGTAGCATTTTGTTCAAATTTTGTAAATCACTGAGGACAGTGCTACTGAAGGGGGAGGGGAATGTAATACCTCAGTTTTAACCCCGCTTGCATTAAAGTACATAAAATACATATGTTGTAAATAATATTGGTACGGAGCTAAAGGCCAAGGCCCTACCATAGATTTGGTTATGTCGTGTTTCTGATTAGGAATGGCCACCAATGGTATATCGGGACATGTGGCATATATTTAATTGTGGCATCATGTAAACACACATTTTAATTAAATAACCCAACTAGCTATGTTCGCAGGAACTAAATTGAGAAGGGGCATGATTCCAAAGGATAAGGAAAGGGGGATGTGGAACATTGAGTCACGGGGGAAAACTATGTGTCACCACCACCCTTGGTTATTTTCCTTTTTGTTAGTTGAGGTAGCGATTGGCTGGTAGGAAGACCACTACCATGCCCACGCTTTCTCTCCTCTCCACAATGTAGGGACCATTCTGCCCACTCCCTCATATCATGGCTGTTCATCTTCCTCATGCAAGATGGGGGATAAAATGGTTTACCATCCATTGTGTTGGGGTTTTCCTCCCCTCTCTAGCGCTAATTGCTGGTCTGTAGTTCTATTCTTTCAATCCACATAGAGAACCAACTTTTTCCTCCACACATTGGACTATGTATTGTTTTTCATCCATCATAGCAGATCGTGGGCATAAATTATAGGGATTTTTCCCACGGATTGATGGGTGTGGTTTTCCCCACGCATTGTTGACTGAGTCACCTACAATGCGGCATTAGTAGAAGATCAGGGTGAGTTTTCCTATGAATCCCCACTGAGCTGTGAATGTTGGCTGTGTCTTTTTAACCATTTTTCGGTTTGTGTAAGTCTCACAGCGATGGTATTGAAGATTGGTTTGCTATGGGTTCATGTGAGTGTGTTAACTGCTATTTTCCATGATGGCTTGACTGTGTTTTTCCCTGTAAACTCTTCAATAGCTGTTTGGTTGCTTCCATGCAGTGGATTTGTCTCCGAACTATTTTGGGTTGGTGAAAGAGGGCCTGAGGTGCTTGATAAACTTGGTGGGTCGAGAACCACACAGACATAACTACTGAGCTGGATTTCTTCTCCACAACCCCTGAAGAGAATTGGAGGGAAGATTAGGGTCTGAGGGATTGCATTGCAGAGAAGGGACTGAATTCCTTGTGTTGGGTGTGTGTGGGTGTTCTAGAATCTAGGCTGGTTCTGGTGTTGGTGTCTGCAGCTCTTCAGTGAGCTCAGTAGCTTAGCATTAGCCTTTCCCAGCTCCTAGATGGCCTGATAAACCCAACTTTGTTGGCTTGGATGATCTGTTGTTCACCTGATAAACCCAACTGTTTTGGCTTGGCTAAACTGTGTACCCTTGTGGTGTTGTCACTTTGGCTACGTGTAGGCCTATTAGTTCCTTATTCCTTCGGGAGTCTTGCCCAGCTCCGGGGTGGCAGCATTGTTGAGAGGTTTAAGAGCACATGGGCCTATGGTTGGGTGGAACATTGCAGCAACGTAGCTGGTTGCGGAACAATCTCTTTATAAGATAAGTATTCTTGCCTAATTTGTATCTACAATTATAATAACCGTTGATGAATGGTGTTATACATGTTAAATGCTGATTTGTATATGCAAGAGTGTTGATCGATATGTTTCATTTACATTGTGTATATGAAATATTATGCTTGTAATATGTTTATGTATTCAAGTTTCATTCCTTCAGCATTATATGTATGCATGTTCATGTTCATGGGGCTAGATGCCCGGATGATTTGGTGTATAGTAGCATCCTCTTCGCCGGTCGGAGGGTTGGGGATGTTAGAGTTGTGTGAGAGGCCATTTAGATATATTATAATAAATTAATGAATTTTTTTTATGCATTTTCAAATCCCCTTTCAGTTCAAGTTCATCTACCATTCCTTTCTCTACTATCTCTCCTCCGAGTCTTCTCTCAATGTCCATATTCTATTGTTGATGGTGCACTCGTAGTTGTGTAGTCTTGTGGAGGATTATTTTTTGATTCAATGGTTATGTTATATGATGTATATCACTTTAATTATCCATGCATTGATACCATATCTCAAAATACCATACCTTTCATGCAATATTTCCAAGCAAACTCTTAACTCAAGCTAGTTTCCCCTCTATCTTCACAAGGAGTTTTTAGAGTGATTTTGTATATGTTTAACATCAGACTTTTTTTGAGTTTTTTATATTTTTTTGTGATACATAATATGTAATATTAATGACCAAAATATTATGTTCATATATTTTTGATTAAATGTTATGAGACAAGTCTCATTTCGACTGTTAACAATTTTCTCACAATTTCTATGTCTTGGAACATGTTGTTTTTTGGGAGTTATAACAGACCCTAAAACCTAAGTTAATGCTTCATTATGGTTTCCGTTGAGGTCCTATATCAAATCAAAGTCTCTGATTATAAAATAGAGAAGGACGTACAGTGTTTTGGGAGCCAAAAACTTTATAGACTAGGGGGGGGGGGG
>LPNX010656979.1:215388-311614 GCA_001517045.1 Pseudotsuga menziesii
TGTCTCAAATATGTATTAGGATGTATTAATACCTACCAAACCCCTCCATATATAATTAGAAATAATTTGGGTTCATTAGTCCAAGCTTCGAATTCGGAAAAATTTAAGAAGTTACATGGTGGGGATGTTACACAATGACAAGAGAAAAAATAGGATCTTAAATGAAAATACATAATGGAGGAGAAAACAAACATATTTATGTTAAAAGATACCAAATTATCAGGAGAGGAGGATAAACCAATTCTCTTCAGATGCCAACATAGTAGTCAAGCAATCACTATGGATGTAAGAGGAACTACAGGTAGGCTAGAGATACTCTAGAACCCTAGTATAGTTGAGATTGGTAAATATTTCTCTAATTCCTAGATGGTTTCAATTCATTTCAAATTTATTGGATCAAAGTTCAAAGGAATATTAACTAATTTTTATGGACCCCAAGCGCTTCAAAACAAGATCAACTTTATGCAAATCATGTGTCACATCAATGAATTAGTTAGTGTTGGTTATGGAGCCTGATATTCTAGATTTATAGGTGTTATTGTTCATATGTGTTTGTACCTCAGTTTTACTGTACACTCATCCCAACAGGGGGTGCAGGGGCACATCATCCCCCCCACAAAGGTCTTGGGGTGGCCATCCTCCCCAACTAGGATGTCTGGGGGCGATTCCCTTGAGAAAGGGGGTTCAAGGGCGAAGCACCCAAAAGAATTTTTTGGGGCATTTTTTGGCCAACAAATTACGGGCCCATGGTATTGGGTGACCCGTGGTATTTTCCCATGGTAATTCCCTTATAAAAGGAAAACATTATAATACAAATATGTATTGTATTATAGCATTGTAAAAAAGCATTTATGATTGTGTGAGAGAGACTGTAAGAGAATGAAGAGGAAGTGCAACAAGGTTTCCTACAATTTGTATCCCTTCATTTTGTTGGATGATATAATAATAAAAGCACTGGAAATTTATGTGTGGACGTATCCCATATTGGGTGAACCACATTTAATTGGTGTCTCTTATGTAATATGTTTTAATATTTGCATCTTGTTTATATTGTTATTTACTTGTGATCTCGTTTTCTAAAAATTGGTATTAGAGCCAAAAGGTCTATTTGGCTAGTAAACTCGCATGAAACAAGGGTTCCTAGTTTGAGTGGGAGAAATGGAGGAAGAAGGAAAGTATAGGGGTCAAGAAATTTAATGTCCAAAGCTACCAGTTATGGAAGATGAAAATGGAGGACATCTGTACCAAAAGGATATGTTCCTACCGTTTGGTGGAAAAACAAAACAATCGGTGACTATGAAGGACGCAGAATGGCCAATTCTTGATAGAAAGGCACTAGGAGCAATACAGTTGTTCCTATATTTTTCGGTGGATTTTAATATTTCAAAAGCAAAAAAAACTGAGGGTGTGTAGAGCACATTGGATAATCTCTATGAAAAACCATCAGATTCCAACAAGGTATTTCTAATGAAGCATTTTTTTAGTATGAATATTTTAGAAGGTGGATATGTTTTTGACAATTTTAATGAATTTAATACGGTTACTAATCAGCTATGTTCTGTAGGTGTAAAATTTGATGATGAGGTTAGGGATATTTTAGTCTTGTTCTCATTTCCAAAAAGTTGGAATATCTTGGTCATGGTTGTAAGTAACTCTATCTCTAGTTCAAACACTCTTAAATTTGATGATGTTGTTGGTTTTATTCTTGGCGAGGAAATGCAAAGTAAAAGAACATGTGAGACATTAGGTAATGCGTTGACCATGGAGATTAGGGGAAGACAAAGAGAGAGAGGAAGGATCCCATGCAATTACATCACGTCTATAAATGGCATATCCAAGTCTAGAATCAGAAAGATAGAGTGTTGGAACTATGGTAAGAGATGACATTTGAATAAATACTGCAGAGCTCCAAAGAAGAAAGGAGATGGGCATTAGGAGACTACTCAAGAAGATAATGTAGCAGGTGATGTGTTACAATATTATTTTGATTCTTACATTAGATAATACTAGTGATTATTTGGTAGTAGATTCAGGGGCTTCATATGATGCTACACCCCATAGGAAATTATTTCATGATTATGTTCTAGGTGATTTTGGACATGTTTTATTGGGGAATGATGAGCCATGTAAAATTGTTGGAATGAGTAAGGTACATATTAAGTTAAATAACGGAAATGACTGGATGCTAAAATATGTAAGGCATGTTCCTTCTATGAAAAAAAATATGATCTCAACAGGGTAGTTGGGATATAGTGGTTGTTTGTCTATGTTTGAAACAATGTGGTGGAAGATCACTAAAAGAGCATTGGTAATAGAAAAATGAGATAGGATAGGTACGTTGTATTTATTTCCTCATAATACTGATTATTCTATCTCTATAGCTTCCACAGAAATAGGTAAAATGTTATGGAATCATAGGCTTAGCCACATGAGTGAGAAGGGGATGCAAATTCTTGACTTAAGGAAATTACTTCCAGATCTGAAGCATGTAAGTTTGGAATTATGTGAAAATTGTGTTTATGAAAAACATAAGAGAGTTAGATTTCTTAAGGTTGGGAAACAAAAGAAGAGTGAAAATTTAGAGCTTGTGCATACATATATATGGAGACTGGATCAGGTACATATTCTTG
Source organism: Pseudotsuga menziesii (assembly GCA_001517045.1). Taxonomy (NCBI): domain Eukaryota; kingdom Viridiplantae; phylum Streptophyta; class Pinopsida; order Pinales; family Pinaceae; genus Pseudotsuga; species Pseudotsuga menziesii. The sequence goes on from LPNX010656979.1 coordinate 218,019, forward strand.
GTGGCTCTCATTATTATGTTATGATGCAACTAGAAAAACTTGGGTTATTTCATTAGATAGAAATATTATCTCAACAAGGTAGTTGGGAGATAGTGGTTGTTTTTCTACATTTGAAAAAAAGTGGTGGAAGACCACTAAAGGAGAATTGGTAATAGCAAAACTAGATAATATAGGTACATTGTATTCGTGTCCTCATAATACTGATGATTCTCTCTCTGTTTCTTCCATAGAAATAGGTACAGTGTTGTGGCATCATAGGCTTGGCCACATGAGTGAGAAGGGGATGCAAATTCTCGACTTAAGGAAATTTCTTCTAGATCTAAAGCAGGTAAGTTTGGAATTCTATGAAAATTATGTTTATAGAAAATAGAAGAGTTAGATTTCTCAGGGTTGGGAAACAAAAGAAGATTGAAAGGTTAGAGCTTGTGCATATAGATGTATGGGGATTGAATTCAGTACAATATCTTGGAGGCTCTTGTTATTATGTTACTTTGATTGATGATGCAACTAGAAAAACTTGGGTTTATTGCATTAGATAGAATATGATGTGTTTTCTACTTTTAAGAAGTGGAAATGTTTGGTTAGAAATGAGACAACAAAAATATTGAAGTGTCTCACATTTGATAATGGAGGTGAATACGGTAGAAACAAGTTTGATATTTACTGTTCATACCATGAGATTCATAGAGAGAAGATAGTCCCAGGAACGCCCAAAACAAATGGTGTGTTAGATGAATAAGATGAACATGGAGCCTGCAAGGTGTGTGAGATTACATGTAGGGTTTCCCTTAAAGTTTTGGGATGATGTTTTAGATACTACTGTTTATTTAATAACCAAAGGGCCTTCAATCAGTTTGGATGGTGGAATTCTAGATGAGGCATGGATACTAAAAAGGTAAACTACTCATTTCCGAGAATTTTTGGTTGTGAATCATTTTCCCATATTGATAAAGAAAATAGAACAAAGGATTGAGGATAAATACAAGAAATGCACCTTTATTAGATATGGGGTTGATGATTTTGGTTATCACTTATGATATTATAAAAAAAATAAAATTATTAGGAGTAGAGATGTGGTATTCATCTAAAAGGTTACATACAAAGATCATTTGTAGGGAAAGAAAGAGGAAAAGGGAAGTACAAAGTACACAATGCTTGATGAAATAGAACAAAATGAAGCTCCAAACGTACTAGAAAATCAAGAATAATAGGAGGTACCTCAAGTGTAAGAAGATCTACCAGGTTAAGTAGAATCCTTGAACAATTCTCTCCTTCATTGTATTAGTTATTGATGACTGATTCTGGTGAACCAAAATGTTATGAAGAAGTAATGTAGGTGGAAACTAAAAAGAATTGGAATAAAGGAATGAATAAGGAGATGGACTCATTGGTAAGAAAACAGACTTGGGATTTGGTTGACTTTCTTGCAGGTAAAAGAGAATTGAAGAATAAATGGGTTTACAGGTTGAAGGAAGGAGGAAAGAAGTGGTATAAGGCTAGATTTGTTATAAAGGGGTTTGCAAAAAAGAAAGGTATAGATTTTGATGAAATATTTTCTCTTGTTGTTAAAATGAGTTCAATTAGGACTATTTTAAGTCTAGTGGTGGTATAATATCTGCATCTTGAATAGTTAGATGTAAATATATCCTTTCTCCATGGGGATTTGGAGGAAGAGATTTATATGCATCAATCACATGTGTATCAGGTCAAAGGGAAAGAGATTTTGGTTTGTAGGTTGAAGAAGAGCTTGTATGGCCTAAACCAATCTCCACGGAAATGGTATTTGAAATTTGATAAGTTTATGATAGAAAAAGGTTATAGTATATGTCATTCTAACCATTGTGTTTATTTCAAGAGGCTAGATAATGGAAGATATATTATAGTGTTATTGTATGTGGATGACATGCTTGTTGCAGGGTCTAACATGAAGGATATAAATGTGCTCTAAAGGAAAATAGCTAAATCATCTGCGATGAATTATTTGGGGGCCACAAAGAAAATCCTTGGTATGAGCATAACAAGAGATAGGAAAAATCACAAATTGGCATTGTATTAGGGTGAGTACATAGAAAAGGTGTTGGAGAGGTATAGAATGCATAATGCAAAACCAGTTAATATACCTTTGGCCATCCATTTCAAACTAAGTAAGGATATGTATACCAAGACACAGGAAGAGATATAATACATTTCCAAGGTTCCCTATTCATGAGAAGTTGGAAGCTTATTGTATGCCATGGTATGCACAAGACCAGATATTGCACATGTAGTGGGAGTTGTGACAAGGTATATGAACAATCCAGGTAAAGAGAATTGGAAGGAAGTACAATGGATTCTAAGGTATTTGAGAGGTACCACTTCTCATGAATTATGTTTTGGAGGTTCATACAATGTTCTATAGGTATATGTTGATGCAAATATCGAAAGTGATAAAAACAACAGGAGGAGAACCATAGGGTACATTTTAACTATAGATGGAACAACAGTAAGTTGGATTTTGAAACTGCAAAATGTTGTTGCACTTTCAACAAAGGAAGAAGAGTATGTTGCTACTACAAAGGTTAGTAAAGAGATGATTTGGTTGCATAGGTTTAGGAGGAAATGGGTAAGAAGTAGAAGAATAACATGTTGTATAGTGATAGCCAGAGTTCCATTCATCTTGCAAAGAACTCATCCTTCCATTATATACTAAAAAAATACAAAACAAATACCATTTCATAAGATCTATTCTAGAAGATGAACTGTTAAAGTTGGAAAAGATACATATTAGCCAGAATCTAGCAGACATGTTGACAAAGGTACTAATCAAAGAGAAATCGATTTCATTTCTAGTTTCAGTTGGCCTTCAATCATGAGGTGAAGAAGAGAAATTTTCCAAGTCCAAGGTTCATATCATAGTCGAGTAAATGCACCAGTGGTAGAGTTGTTGTGATTAGTATCCAAGTGGTAAATTATTGATTGTGGAGCCTCATATTCTTGATTCATAGATGTTATTATTTAGTCATTTTTGTACCCCGGTTTTATTGTACACTCATAGCAGCAAGGGGGTGCAGGAGAACATAGTCCCCCTATGGGGGTATGAGGGGGACCATCCACCCCGATTGGTGGGGTCTGGGGGCCAGTGGTCCCCTAGTAGGGTTTCGAGGGAGAATCCCTCAAAATAAATTTTGGGATCTTTGTTGGCCAACAATTTACATGCCCATGGAATTAGGTGACCTATGGAAATTTTCCATGGTAATTCCCCTATAAAATGAAAGCATTGTAATACAAATGTGTATTGTATTGTAGCATTGTAAAACAATATATGTGATTGTGTGAGAGATACTGTGAGAGAGTGAAGAGGAAGCACAACAGGATCTAATGCAGGTTGTATCCCTTCATTTTACTGAATGGTATAATAATAAAATGGCTGACAATTTTTGTGTGTACGTATCCTTTCTTGGGTGAACCATGTTATATTGGCGTCTCTCTTGTAATGTTTTATATTTTTTAATATTTTCATCTTGTTTACTATTATTTCAATGTGATCCTATTTCATAACAATCAATAGCCAACATTGCATTATAAGTGATGAATTTGTTAGGATTATTTAATAATCCTTCCTTGTCCACCTTATTCATTTTGTTAGTTTCCTATTTTAGGATGTTGTTGTCATTTTCTTGGTGCTATGCAAATCTTATATGGGGACCACTAGCCACTTGATGAACCCTCATGCATGGGTTTAGGATCTATGGAGACCAATACGTATATTTTAGGATCCCACTCAGTGTTTCTGAGAGTCCCACCTTTAGTTCACCTTTCTTTGAGTGGATTCAATCTCCAATGGACACTTTCAGTTAGACAAGTCTCCTAATGTGCCACTTTTGCTGCATGGGAATTTCATGATTTAAGGATAAATGCAACTTTTCTCACCTACTAGTAACAAATTTATTACTGCAAATTGTTGTTTCCATGATTACTTTCATAATGCACTTTTATCAATTTTTACACTAGAATTCATTTTTATTCCTAATTCTTTCACTGCAAGGTATTCTCCATCCTGATGATATCCCATGGTTCATAATTTCACATGATATTAGAGCTTCATGGAGCTTGTTTATTGTTGGAGTAGTAATACATCCTTAGTATATAGTTTAGACCTTAGGCTAACCTGATTTTCACAAATTTCATTAATGTCCTATGGTTTAGACTTAGGAGAGTTAATCCAATAATATATCTGGTTAACTTGGCCTGTTCACACCTACAACAGCACTTGTTTTGGTCAACCTAGCCCACGTGCTCCATCATTAATGCATTGGAGAGCTACCTCATTGATTTGTGGGTCCGTGGTTTGACTAAGTGCACTTGGGGTGAATCTGGCCTATTTTAGCTCTCCTAGGAGCATTTATTGCCACCTAGAGCACCCCACTTGCCTCTATATTCTCACCCATGCATGCCTTGGAGTCTTTAATGACCCAACACACCTCACCAACACTCACACATCAATTTGAGTCTTTTTGGGATGATTTGGCTCTCCATTGGTCCACTTAGGGGGGATTGAGGTTATTTCTCACATTAACACATGTACAAATCCAATTGGATTCCAGAAACACTCAAATTTGTCCATTGTATTATAAATGATGTATGATAATAATACGATTATAAATCAGCACCTTTCACATGTGTTGTTCCATCTATTTTATGTCTCTTGGTTTTCTCTTGCATGTTTTGTCAAACACTTTTATGGTGAAATTGTTCTAGCTCCTAGATCTAACTTGAGAATAAATTTATCACATGGTATCAGAGCTAGATGGAGCTACAACAAATCCTGTGAGGTTGAGTTTTTTTTTTAGGGAATATTTCCAGTTTATGTGAGCGTTTTTCATTGTAGGTTTCTACAACAACTTCATGGATTAGAAAGTTGTTCCTCTCCTTTCCCCATTCAACTATTCTGAATGGAAGTCGAAGATGTGTGCATATCTCAAGAGGAAATGTCTCTACGATGTGTCCATTGGTGCTGTGAGAGAACCAAATTCCTGTCAAGAGAAGGATTCTTGGCTTAATGACAATGATAGAGCCTATGGCACTATGTGTCTAGTTATACCTTCTACAATGTGCTACATTCTTGATTCTAAATATTACCCGTTCGAGCTTTGGAGAAATCTAGATGAAGCTATTGGCATGTAGCAAGAAGATGTGAGCTATATGGAGAGTAAGCAAATGGGCACCTCCTTATGTGTTCTTCCTATGATCTCGACTTCATGCATTTCTCAAGAAGCTATTCAAAATGAAGAAGAAGTAGTAGCCAAAGATTCAAACAAATGATCCAGCTCAAGTTTCTTCCTCTATGGCTTCCTCTCCTTGTCAAGAAGCTATGTTTCATGAATAGAGCATACGATTTTCTTCCATCACTACCGTTGAAGATTTACTTTCACCATTCTCCTCTATGTATTCTATTATGAATGTGAAAGATGTATTTCTATTTGATGTCCATAGCAATCCTTCTCTAGAAGATGAGTTTTCTTCACATGAGAGTATTGGTTCGAAAAATGGAGATGTTTCCTCCACCATCACTAGTAGAGTTCCTTCAAGTTCATATGAAGATGGAGAATATTTTGCCATCACAATGGAACATTTGGGACTTTTGTTCCACATTCTTACAGTTGATTACAACCTTCATTCAAACTTGATGCTTCAAGATCCTTATGACTCACTTGGGGTCACCTATTCTCAAGCATTTACAGTCTTTTTCAGGCTTGGCATCCCTTGTGGTTCGAATTCCTCACATGGCATCCTGTTTGGTTCGAATTACTCACCTGGTGGTTCGAAGTTCAAATATGAAGAGTACCATTTGCTCTTCCATCAGTGCATTTTAGTTGTTGTACATGGTCTAAGGATTCATCATGCAGTTGTTCCTGAGTTGATTGAGCACATTCTACTTCTTCCTAAAAAGAAGATTCCTCTAGAAATTTTTTAGTTTGGAAGTATATGCAGAGTTTGTTTCTATTTCATAATCCCTTTTTGAGAGGAGGTTTTCCCAATTAGGTTTCCCTCCTTACTTATGTTACATGGATCAATAAAATTTGTAAAAGGGTGTCTTGTGCCTTAGTTTCCAAGGCCTCAAATCACTAAATTGTACTAATTCTGGATTAAGAGATGGTGTTCGAGAAGTAATAAATCCTTAGTATATAGTTTAGACCTTAGGCTAACCTGATTTTCATAAATTTCATTAATGTCCTATGGTTTAGACTTAGGAGAGTTAATCTAGCAATATATCTAGTTAACTTGGCTTGTTCACACCTACAAGAATGCATGTTTTGGTCAACCTAGCCCATGTGCTCCATCATTAATGCATTGGAGCACTAGATCATTGATTTATGGGGCCCTGGTTTGACTAAGTGCATCTGGAGTGAATCTAGACTGCTTTAGCTCTCCTAGGAGCATTTATTGACACCTAAAGCACCCCACTTGCCTCTATATTCTCACCCACACATGCCTTGGAGTATTTAATGACCCAAAACACCTCACCAACAATCACACATCAATTCAAGTCTGTTTGGGTTCAGTTGGGTCTCCATTGGTCCACCTGGGGGGGATTGAGGTTCTTTCTCACATTGACACATGTACAACTCCAATTGGATTCCAAAGCCACTTGAATTTGTCCATTGTATTATAAATGATATATGATAATAATATGATAAGTAATCAACACCTTTCACATGTGTTGTCCTAGCTATTTTCTGTCTCTTTGTTTTTTTTTGCATGTTTTGTCAAACACTTTGATGGTGAAATTGTTCTAGCTCCTAGATCTAACTTGAGAAGCAATTTCTCACATTTATATTTGATTTGAGTGTTTTATGTAGGTTTTGAGAATATTTTAGTAAAAGCTTTTGTTGGTATTGCTGCAAAATGGATAATTCAACTCCCTTGACACCGAGAATCCTCACACCCTCTAATTATCTAAATTGGAGGGAAGATATGTAGATAGTATTACGCAACAAGATTTTGTACAGGGTCACAATGGGAAAGGAGTTCGAACCCCAGGAGGCTATTGAGAAATCAAAGTACTAGAACAAGGTTGATGAATGTTTTTGTTTTATGTGTATTCACATATCCATAGAATTACACTTCCATCTTGATTGATTGAAAACCCCAAGGGAGGTTTGGATGAAGCTCGAATCTCTATTTGGAAATTAATATGAGCTAAGAGGCCACATTTTGGAGAATGAATTAATTAATCTTCATCCCAATAATTTCAAACCATTCAACAACTATTCACTAAATTCAAGTCTTTGATCATGAAGTGAGAACAATGGTGAATTGATAAGAAGGATGATCAACTAGTGCTATCCATTTCAAGTAAAATTGGACTTGAATTTTCAGTTTTTGTGTACACCTTCTACTCTAGGATACTAACAACCCAAAATTGGAAAATTCCTTCACTAGATGTATTCATTGAATCCTTGATCCAAGAACAAGACAAACTGATCTAAATGGGAGCCCTGAAATCCTCCAAGAATTGGTTTCTTTTGGATGGGGATTCAAAGAATGTGAATTCCAAAAGGAAGCAAAAGGGAAAGAACATGAAGGATTTTGAATCCAAACCAAATGAAAATCCTAATCCAATATATGGACCCTCAAGTTCCAATAAGGATAAGGATAATAGGTTTGAAAATACCAAGTGTGCCTATTGTAAGAAAGGAAACCATCAAGAAAGTTCCTGTATGAAGAAAACTATAGATCAAATGGAAAGAATTCTTGAACATAACAATGTTTTCCTCCCATAAGGCTTAAGGAAGACTGATTCTAGAAGAAATATGGATGGTCATGAGAGATTCCCTACACTAAAGGCTAGATTTTCAAAATATCAAGTCTTCTTCATAGATTCTAGAGCCTCCAACCACATGGTTTCCTCCAAAGGGTCATTTTCTTCTTAAGTTATCACTAATGTCCCAAATATTCACATGGGATATGATTCTGAGATCCCAGTTGTAGGGAAGAGAACAATACAATTCAAACAAGGAGTGTTCAACAATGTTCTATATGTACCTTCTTTAGAAGTAAACTTCTTATGTGTTTATCTGATGAAACAAACTCATTCACCAAAGAGAGTTGTTTTTGGACCTAACACAGTTGAGATTTTAGATATTTATTTGTGTAAGTTGATAGCTAAGGGTGATGCAAACCATGCCTCCAAGGAAAATGAGTTTTGACACTTTTTTCCATACTCACGTAAAAGTTCCTTATTGACCCATGCCAATGAGACAAGCAGACTTTGGCATGAGATATTCAGTCATCTGAACTTCAAGTATTTTTAGTAGTTTCACAATGAAGAAATGGTTGAAGGATTTCCCCTTATAAATTTATCTCAAGGAATTTTCAAAGGTTACTTGGTAAGGAATCATCTAGAGAGAAAGTATGATACTGGGAAGGAAAGAAGAGATTCCTCCACACTTGATTTGCTACATAATGATGTATCGGGACCAATTCCTACAAGTTATATGAAGGGATATAGATAATTTATAACCCTCATAGATGACTATTCTAGGTTTTCTTGGATCTATTTTCTTAAGAAGAAGTCCGAGGTGTTTGAGTCCTTCAAATTTTTCAAGGACTTAGTTGAGGACACTATTGGGAAGAATATTAAATCACTTAGATATGACAATGGAGAGGATTAAATCAAGAGAGACTTTCAGCAACTCTGTGCTTTTGAGGTGTTAGAATAATCAAACCCATATTTACCCATATTTGACATTAATTAATGATTTTTGTCTTATTCCTAGATTCCTAGACTCTTTACTATGCTAGTTGGAATCCACTTGCACCTAGAAGTCAACAAATGCTAAAACTAGATTCAGGAGCACTTTAGAAACATCCCGAGAAATATTCTAACAACTATGTAATAATTTTAGAATAGAAAAAGCACAGTTCTACTTTTTCGGAAAGCTTCCTTGCGTTTAGCAGTTTTAAGACAAAAGGGAAAAGCTAGTCTAGGAGTAATTGTCTTGTTTTTTGACTTAACCATCCTCCTTATTTTTCTCCATCAAAAATCATGGGCCTGATATCTTTCCATCACTTATCATCTGGTACAACTTACTTAGCCAATTTTTTAGCATCTTGATAGATTAGGAAAGTGATTTATGCACCTATGGGGAATTTTGACTAGTTTAGTAAGCCTGTTTATTTTCCAATTTGAATAACATCCTTATGAATTCAAATATCTGATGTAATTATATATTTTTACAGCCTATTATTTTATGAGGTTGGGTGATGTACATTTATTCAGTACAAGATTGTTTTATGCTCCATATCTAGTCTCCTTTTTGTGGAATTTTGCATGTTTGACTAGTAATTTTGTGAGTGTAATTGATCTACAACTTGGTATGAATTTCCACATGGTATCATAGACTTTATAGATTGATTTCTCTAATTATATATTGATATTTCAATTTCTACATCACTGAATGACAGCGCATTCTACTTGTTGAAGGGCATAGTTGCTAAGATATGGACCGATCTCAAAGGATCGTCTTGACTCAATTCAATTTCTTCAAATGGAAAGATGAGATGGAGATTTTGTTGAGAGCCAAAGGCCTCTATAGGGTCACCATGAAAACTAAGGTAGATCCCAATGTAATTGTAGAGAAAATTAAATCGCACAACATGAAGGATAATGGTCTTTAGTGCTTAAGCATTTCAAAAGACCTCCTCTTCCATCTTGATGGATTGGCATCACCAAATGAGGTTTGGGAGAAGCTTGAGGATATGTTTGGAAATAAATATGAAATGAGAGGACATAAACTTGAGAATGAGATAGCCTCATTGAGTCCTAGCATATTTGAATCATTGCAAGTCTACTTTTCCAAGTTTAAGGCACTAGTTATGCAGTTAAAACAATGTGGAATCAAAAAGAAGGAAGAGAAACTAGTCTTGACCATAATTCTAAAGCTTGGTACTGAATACTTAGTGTTTTTTTTTACCTTCCATGCCACCAAATTGATAGCACATATCCCTCCAGAAGAATGACACATGGGAACTAGTTGATCTCCCCTAGGGAGAAAGCTAGTAAAGTGTAAGTGGGTTTATAAAACTAAATTTTATACCGATGATTAACCTTTGAAATATAAGGAAATATTGGTAGCTGAGGGCTACTCAAAATTTTAAGGTATTTATTATAGTGAGACCTTTGCACCAGTGGCAAAGATGGACTGCATAAGGCTAGCTTTGGCCATTGCAGCTTCAAGGCAATGGGAGGTGCATCACATGGATGTGAAGTGTTATTTTATAAAAGGAGATATGAATAAAGAGATTTATATGTATAAACATGAATATTTTGTTTCTAATCCATATTTAGTGTGCAAGTTAAAGAAATCGTTGTATGGGATAAAGAAATCCCCCAGGGCTTGGTATGCCAAGATTGATGGCTTTCTGCTATAACAAAATTTTGTTCGATGCAAGTATGATCCGAAATCCTATTTGAAGCTGATACATAGTTATTTAATGATTTTTTTTTGTATTTGGATGACCTATTTATAACAAGAAGTTCAAAGAAAGAGTTTTCCTCCTTGAAGGATGCAATGAACCATGCCTTTTCCATGACAGATTTGGGATTGTTGAGCCAATGCTTGGGTCTCAAAATTTCTCAATCCCAACATAGAATCAAATTTCATGAGGCAAAGTATGCTTCATATCTTCTCAACAAGTTAAACATGAAGGATTGCAATCCAAGAAAGGCTCCTTGAAGAGCAGGTTCTTCTCCATAATTTGGTAAATAACACATTGTATAGGAAGTTGATTGGGTGTTTTCTTTATTTGAATCATACTTGACATGATATATCTTATGCAGCTAGTGTGGCTTCCAAACACATGGATCATCCTCATGAAATCCATTAGATAGTATCCAATAGGATCCTAATATTTGTTCAAGGAACAAAAACTCATGGGATTTTCTATGCAACAAAAATTGACTTAGAGCTAGTTGTATTTACTAACAATGATTGGGTAGGTGATAACATAGATCAAAAGTATAATTCAGGATTTTTGTTCATGATTGAATATGGACCAATCATTTGGCCAAGTAAGAAGCAAAGTTCCATAGCACTCTCATCTATAGAGGTAGAGTATAGAGGAGTTGTGAATGCAACTACTCAATGTTTGTGGTTGCAGGGGATACTTGGAGAATGTGGTATTGAATCAGAGAATTCCAATGAAATATATTGTGACATTCAAAGAACCATTCAAATATCTACTAATCCATCTCAAATACAATGAACCAAGAACAATGAGATCCATATGCACTATATCAGGGAGCTTGTGCATGATGGTACCATTGCTCTACTCTACTACGCATATTCAGATAAAGTAACAGACATCTTCACCCAGGTGTTTTGTGAGAAGAATTTCAGTAATCTCAAATAATTGATGGGTATTGTTGATTGTGTCTTGAATAATTACTTATAATAATATTTCTAATATTTTTTTCATGTCCGTGTTTAAGAGAGGATTTTTCCACTCGGTTTTTGCCTCTTTCCTTGGTTGTATGGATAAGCATTACATAAAGGGTGACTAAGCCTTGTTTCTAGGCCCTATATTTTTCTGATATTTTACATAAATTCATGATTAAGGGGTTTTTTAGAATAATCAAACCCATAGTTACCCATATTTCACATTAATTAATCATTTTTTTCTTATTCCTAGATTCCTTACTATGCTAGTTAGCATCCACTTGCACCTAGAATTCAACAAATTCTAAAACTATCTTAAGGAGAAATTTAGGAACATCCTAGGAAATATTTTGACAACTATGTAGTAATTTCAGAATAGAAAAAGTGGAGTTCTACTTTTTTTGAAAGCTTCCTTGTCTTTTGCAGTTTTAAGGCAAAAGGGAAAAACTAGTCTAGGAGTAACTGCCTTGTTTTTTTTTCTTAACCATCCTCCTTATTTTTCTCCATCAAAAAGCATGGATCTGATCTCTTTCCATCACTTATAATATGGTACAACTCACTCAGCCAATTCATGAGCATATTGACATATTAGGAAAGTGATTTATGCACCTATGAGGGATTTTGACTAGTTTAGTAATCCTACTTTTTGTCCAATTCGAGTAACATCCTTATGCTTTAAAATATATGATGTAATTGTATATTTGGACAGCCTATTACTTGATGAGGTTGGATGATGTACATTTATTTAAATATAGGATTGTGTTATGCTCCATATTTAGTCTCCTTTTTGTGGAATTTTGCATGTTTGACTAGTAATTTTGTTAGTGTAATTGATCTATAGCTTGGGATGAATTTCCACACGAGGGAATCCAGATGCAACATTATGTCCCATACATAACAAAACAAAATGGTGTATCTAAGAGGAATATCTAGTAGTTGAAAGAGATGGCAACCTTCTTACTTGAAGCAAGGGATATTCACCATATATCTGGGAAGAATCAATGAGATTTGATTCATACATTTAGAATAGGGTACCTAAAGCACTGATGGGATATAAGCCTAATGTCTCACATCTAAGGGGTTTTTGTTCCAAGGCATGGGACACAATCCCATATGACAAAATAAAATATCTTCAACCCTAAACTAATGGAGACTGCAACTAGGAGATGCTTCAATGAAAGGAGTGTCATGTTCAATGAAGATCCATTCCAAGATTTGCATTCAATCGAATATGAGGACCAAGTTGAATCATATATTTATGTTGATAATTAATATCAAGTAGATCCAGATCTAGATATAGCTCCTGCTTCCAATCCTAAAACTAAATGGGATCAAGAACTCATTGAATTTGCTCAAAACATTGTTGGGGATCCATATGACCAAAGGAAAATTAGTTATTAGTACCAAGATGAGAACATTTCACTATGTCATATAAATATACTTCTCCTAGAGAGGTGATACATGATTTTGGGGTCTAATCAATAGTTTTACGAAAAGGATTTCCATTAACCAAGATGGTATGCAACTATGGATGAGTAATATGAGTCATTGCAGAACAATGAGAGATGGGATCTTGTCTCCCTTACTCAATGGAGAAATATTATCTAGTGTAAATGGATATACAAAAAAAAACTTGCATATGATGGATCTACAACTAAGTACAAGGCTCAGTTAATTGCAAAGTGGTACTTTCAAGCTCATGGTTTGGACTACAATGATACATTTTCTCTTGTTGGAAGAATGAATTCTATAAGGTTAGTTTTGGCCATATTAGCTTCGAAATAGTGAGATGTACATCACATGGATGTGAAGAGTGTCCTCCTACATGGTGACTTGAAAGAAGAAATCTATGTGAAATATCCTGAGGGGTAAACTAATGATCCTTCCTTGGTATGTAGGCTAAGGAAATCACTGTATGGGATCAAGAAATCCCCAAGGGCATGGTATTCCAGAAAGGATTCCTACTTACTATTACAGAGGTTCAAAAGGTGCAAGTTTGACTATAATGTCTATGTGTAGTAGAAGGAATGTTTCTTATTCTTGACTGTATTGTATGTGGATGACTTTGTCATCACTGGTGGTTCATCTACTAGATTGAGGAACATTGGGTTAGCTTTGAGAAAATATTTCTCCATGACATATATAGGGACACTAAAGTAGTTTATTTTCCTTAAAATAAATAAAAAATATTCAAGGATCATGATTTCATAATCCAGTAATGTAGCTGAATTTCTCAAAAGATTCCACATGAATGATTTCAAAGCAACAATTTTTCCTTTCGAATCTAGCATCATATTGGAAGAAGGTTGTTCTACTCCCCTGGTTGATAGCACACCATACAGACAACTAATTGGTAGCTTATTGTACTTGACACATTCTATACCAGATTTGTCTTATGTTGTTGGTGTTGTTGCAAGATACATTCAGGAAGCACATGAATTTAATTGGAAAGCATTAAAATGAAACTTGCACTATGTGTAGGGTACTAGAGAGTTTGGGATTCACTATTATGCTAGTGCTCAATTTGATCTGGTTGATTTTACTGACTCATACTAGGATGGATACAGTATTGGGATTAGAACCAATCTCTTGGTCAAGCAAGAAGAAAGAAACTCTTGCACTCTCTTAACCTGAATGATACTACAAGGGAGATGTGAATGCCACCATTCATGGAGTTTGGTTACATAGGATTCTGACAAATTTTGGAATTCACGCTTCTCCTTCAGTAGATATTTTCTATGATAATCAAAGTGAAATTAATATTTTTAGTGATCTAGTACAAAAAATATAGACCAAACACATAGAGGTCCACATGCACTATATTAGGGAATTAGTGAATAGCATGCCCATCACACTACATTAATTCCTTACAAAGGAGAAGGTTACATACATTTTCACAAAGTCTTTCACTCAGAAGAGATTTTTCTATCTCAGATCGCTAATTGGTGTAAATTCTAAGTGAATGTTGATTGAGTTCCATGGTTGTTCATTTTGAGGGTGTTTTTTCCCCATAAGGTTTTCCTCATTTCTTTAGTTTCATGAGAAATTATTGTTAGATTTTTATCATTCAAGCTACCATTATGATATTAGGATATTTAATTGAGAGAATAACATGAACAACAATAAAACACAAGCACGGAACAAGAGACAAGAGACACAAATAATTTTCCTCGGGGAAACCATAAAGGAGAAAACCCCACAACTTCCTCAGAGATAGAATCAGCACAAAAGTTAAAACCCCAAAACAGTAAGATGATCTCCCGATAGAAGCAGTCTCTCTCTCACACTGAGAGAGATTTTCCTTTCTCACTCATGTGCCCCAATGAGTGAGTGTGTGTGTCATAAATAGAGAGACTCACTCTCTATTTATATTATTCCATTCACTTGAAACCTACTCCATCATGTCGGCCTCACTTAACAATTACTTACTAGAGCCGACATCTCTAGGAGTGTCTAATAACCCTAGTGCCCCACCGCTTGTGGCAAATTTCCCTCCTCCGACCAATAAAAGGGTAACAAAATGGTGGGGACTATTTCCCTGACTTACAATGACTCACCTAGGGTCAAATTCACTAGGATATTCTAATAACCCTAGGGCCCCACAACTGTGGGGACTTTAACCCTTGACCAATAGGAGGGTTACCCATAATGACTTGACATGAATTTCTCATTATAGAAACTTCCCGGAATAAACATCGGGGTATGACATGACTCAAGTACATTACAATACATCCCGGAATGAACATCGAGTTACAATAGATAATAAATACAAGTGATTACATTCTGAAGTTACAATTACATTAACACTCTTTCTTAACTAGGAAGGTATTCTCTCGACACAATTTATTAGCACAAGTCTTCTTCTCTGTATCATCTGGGACATTGTCAAGTCCTCGTTGTCTTCAAGTCATCTTCATCTTCAAGTCATCTTCATCTGGATCTAGATCATCATCACTGGATCTGGATCATCACTGGATCTGGATCATCATCACTGAATCTAGATCATCACTCAATCTAGATCGTCATCACTGAATCTAGATCATCACTCGATATGGATCATCATCACTGAATCTATATCATCACTCAATATGGATCATCACTGGACATCATCACTGGATTTGGATCATCACTCGATCTAGATCATCACTGCTAGATCTGGATCATCACTCAATCTGGATATCTCAGAGTCATCATAGCTCGGTCTGAATATCCTTTAGTCATCATCATATGTGATATCTCATGATTCATCTCGTCATAGAAAATTGTATAGAGCCAACCTTCTTTCATGCTGGGTGTATTCCTACCTCCTCATAGGTTTTTGGTAGCCCTTACATCTGACCTACTCGTCAGAATGGCCAACACTCACATCTGACCTGCTCGTTAGAAAGGAGGTAGCCCTTACATCTAACTTACTCATCAGAAAGGCAGTAGCCATTATATCTGATCATATAGGACCTAATCCTATAGTCACATTAGAATGGCCAACACTCACATCTTACCTACTCATCAGAAAGGCGGTAGCCCTTACATCTATGTAGGAGCTCATCCTACATCAGAATGGCCAACACTCACATCTGACTTGCTCGTCAGAATGGTGGTAGCCCTTACATCTAACCTACTCATCAGAATGGCCAGGACTCACATCTGACATGGGAGGAACCTAATCCTTTAGCCATGCCAGAATGGCTCAGCCCTTATATCTGACCTACTCATCAGAATGGCGGTAGCCCTTACATCTAACCTACTTGTCAGAATGGCCAGCACTCACATCTAACATGGGAGGAACCTAATCCTTTAGCCATGATATAATGGCTTAGCCCTTATATCTGACCTGCTTGTCATAATCGGTACATAATTTCTCAGCCCTTATATCTGACCTGCTACACTCATATATGATCATATGAGAACACATCTCATAGTCATATCAGAACGACCCTCAGTCCTAGACTCAGTTTTCCTGGTAACTAACTAGGCACCTCCATTCCAAGAATGGCAATAGCCCTTATATATGACATGGAAGGAACCAAATCCTCTCACCATGATGGAATGGATTAGCCCTTACATCTGACCTGCTCGCCAGAATGGCTTTAGGACTCATCATTTCCCCTTAGAGGGAACCTCGATCTCAAGAACCCCAAGCTTCTCCTTGAAGTACTCAAACTTCACTTTAGCCATTTCTAGCATAGAATCACACTAGGGCTGATTACATCCAAGGAGGACCTGCAAGCTTCACCAGGACTGATTACATTCGAGGGAAACCTATCTCATCAACTATGCTAGAAATCCTTCTTTCAAGAGATCTTGATCTGGATCACTGCTCCCCTCTACATCATACAACAAATGCAAGTCAGATCAACTAAATCAAATAGTAGTTTTCAAAAGAAACATACTACCTCCCAAATAGCAAGTGGCAACATCTTTTGCCTTAGCTGTACTCAGCGCCATGCAAGAATCCATCCTACCAAACCAAGAGATCACACTTGATCCCATACTGAAGTAGCACCTCAAAGTTCTCTTCCTATCAATGACACTACCTACCCAATACGAATCCACATAACCCTCAAAGTTAATTTTCTGATTCACCTCATACTTGAGCCCATAATCAACTGTATCCTTCAGGTACCTTACTACATGCTTTGCAACCATCAGGTGAACATGTCTCAATGTGTTCACAGCAAAGCAAATATCTGGTCTCGTATTCGTCAGGCACATCAAGGACCCAATCATCTGGCGATACATTGTAGCATCAACCTAATCCGGATTTATGCAGGAACGCAATAGAATACACAAATAACCATAAAAACAAATATGCAATGGAAATAACACTTCATTTCATTAATCAATAACTGAAACTTGTTTACATACAGAATGGAAATAAACTAGCTAGAGTGCTGGTAGCTTATCTTTGAGAAGAGATGTGGTGGCTACATGCCTCTGAACTCTGTGTTACAATGAGGCTCAAAGGCCTATATATTATTGAGAAACAATGGAAACCCTACACATCCAAAAACCTAACCCTAGGAGGTGAAATTCCTTAATGTGGGCCCCGTTGGGTAACTTGGTACAGCAATTTCCTGGGGTTGTAACTTTAGCATACTACCTCTATTTGACATCCATGATACATCATTAGAAATATCTATTTAAGGACTACATCCATAAATAGAAAATATTAAGTCCGGAATAGACTCATATTTTCCCGACCATTCGATGCCAAAAAAATGTTGTTTAGGGCCTCAAAACGGCTCTAGAAGTTTAGGACCCGAAAAACTACCAAAAATAGTAAATTGTGCTACAATTAAGGAAACTAGAAAACTGAAAGAAACAATGGTGGAGGTCCAAGAGGATTAGGTGGGTGGCCACCAATATCCTCCTGGATCACAACCGTATCTGATGAAGCATCACTCAATAGCTTCATGTTCAATGCCATAGGTGTGGTCATGGCCTTGCAGTCCATCATCCTGAACCTCTTTAGGATCTCTACTACATACTTCCCTTGTCCACACCTCCATGCCTGGAAAATAGTGCATCGACACATAACAAGAGTATCACTGGTCTTCTGTCATCAACCTTGAAGCAAAGGTTGGAATCCTCTTTACTCTCAGTAAATCCTAGAGTCATCAGTAATCTGTCCATCTTATCATACCATGTCGAACCTTAGGATCTTCTGCAGTCACTCCCTCTGAAGCAGAGCATCATTCTCTCTCTATCTTTCGTACTCTATGCACTGAAACATTCTATACCGAAGTGACAAGTAGCTTCCTCCGCTACTATGTATCCATCTAGGATCATTGGATACCAAGATCCTCTATCTTGAACTTTTTCAAAAGTTCTTCTCACACCCATCTGTGAGCTTGTCATCCTCTATCAACCTTGTAGCAAAGGTTAATATCTTCATCAAGCTCATCATGTATGTGTTATCCCATGGGTGTCTTTTGAACTCATATAAGGCCTTCTTTCATTTGAACACATGATTCTTCCTGTCATGTGTATCTCTAGTGGCTGCAAATGTCTCTTCGTATTCTATGTCTCATGCTATGAATCTTGCCTTGTATCCCACGATGTTTCCATCCACTGTATGATGGAACTACGAACTTCTCTTCATGTATTGATTCTACATCCTAGACATCATTCTTCTTGAACTGGTCTTCCTTTTCTTCTTGGTGGCTGGAAGGTTCTGCATCAATGATTTCACTGCACTCATCATATTATTCTTTGTCTTTGAACTATTGTCACTTGTTCTTCAGAACAAGTCTTCATTCTTCTTTGCTTGTAGGAGATTATGTATGTGATATTTCCTACAAGTCAAATGCATTTGTATGGTTAGAAACATTTCATAAGGAATATTCATACTGGAAAAAAAATATATGATCATGCAACTACTTTAGCCAATACAACATTCATCCATATCTCACGAAAACTTTTCTAGATGCCTTCCATCTCTACCAGGACAACATTGAGATTGTGCACTAATCCAATATGTCAGCAAAGAGGTTTCATTCTAGATAAGTAGCAATGGAGAGTTGTATAGCACCATGAGCTACTTACCCATCACATGCATATTAGTAGTATATTGTCATTAATGCAACCATTCTATCATGCATAATACATTAACTAAATATAAACAAATTCATAACAAAACAATGAAATGACAATTGAATACTTATCTTTATTTGTTTTGTGGATATACTCCTTCTTGATCCTTCAGCTTCATCATTTTCTTCATTCATAATAGCATCGTTTCTAATCCAAATGCTAAGGTGGATAAGAGGTTCTTCAAGAGTTCAAATATTCATATTCCTCATCGCTCGGGGGATCTTCTTTGGATGGTAATAGATTGATCTTCAGTTTCTCCCACCTTCTCTTCTTGAGATTCTTCTTCTTGTGTGTTCTCTTCCCATAGTGTTGAAAGTAATCACTTCTTTCCGGCACACATTCCTTGCATGAATGAATCCCATGATCCTGGGAGGCCATTCAAGGTGGCTATCACCACTTCTGCATTCTTCACTTCTTCTTTTAAGGTCATATTCCGATCTATGTTCTTCCCTTCAAATAGCTTGGTCAAGGAATCAAACATATTTTATGTTTTTAAGGAAGGAACTTGTAGTACAAGATGATTCGTGACTAAATCAGCAATGATCTTCTTGGCCTTGACCAAGTTCTTCTTGTGTAAGACTTCTAGCCTCATCTCCCTTTGGAACTGGAACCTCTCTACTCATATAGGTGTCCAATTTATTTTCTTTAGAGAGATCAAATATTTCCATGCTTGGAATTTTTCAACTTCACCAAGATTATCATCAAGCTTGGCATGATGAGACATCTTAACTGAGAACCTCAAATGAAAATAGAAAAAAGATTAGATCTTACCGATTTGAGGTGTTCATCCTAGTTCTGGAGTTGGCTGATCTAAGGTTTGTTAGAGAAACCCTAATTTTAAAAAAATTGGAATCTTTCAAATTTGATTGGACATAAATATATATCTCTTCAAATGGAGCTGTCCAATGTACTCCTTTTCTAAAAACAATGGTGGGAAGCTCTCGGAACAGGATGCCTTAGTTTTCCAATTTCTTCTGCAGAAATGCCTGTTACTGTTTCTACGGTATCTATGAAATTAATGCTTCTATGTGTCTAAAATTTCTCATTGATTTAGCCTCATATGTACATAATCCAACACCATAGGTTTCACCAATTGGGATTTATGATCCTTTTCCCAAGGTGACCTGTTACAGGACTGTTCAGAACAACAAATTTGTATGGACTACCATGTGTCACTGTTTCATCTTCTGGGTATGAAATTCAAACCACATAAATTGAAATCTGTTCCCTTTCTGGAACAACTTTAGGAATTCCATTTGGACCTCTGTATCCCAATCTATAGTAATTCTACCCAGGTGTCTTGTTTAGGGATGAATTCTGGAAGAGGCAAGAACCCTAACGTGGAGGGATCATATCTCCCATAATATAGTGAACTTGAGGCTGATTTTTTGACACAGTGTAAATAAATATTTTATATTCGGCCTTTGCAATTTTCAGCTCCTTATCTTTTGCCAATATCGGGACATAGCGAATGTACAAAAACTTAGCATTTTTAGTATTTAGGGTTTTTCTAGCTCGGGGTCAAACTAGGGTTTGACTTTCCCAAAGTTTCACCCAACTAAATTTATTGATCCATGTCTCTAAACTTCTATTTTTATGAGGATAACAATCCTATGCCAGGCTCACTCAAAAATTCCTCTTCTGTAGAAAACCCTAATTTTCCGCACCAAAACTGAAAATGCTCGGAACTGAATTCCGCTTCAACAGAAAGATGCACCCTTCAATGGAGAGTCAACCTAGCATAATTTATTTTATGGATTATGGAGAGAGACCCAAAAAATATGAATCCTTAGCTTCCGTAGTTGCACAATGTCTTCTTCTTAGGTTAGCTCTGATACCATGTTAGATTTTTATCATTCAAGCTACCATTATGATCTTAGGATCTTTAAATGAGATAATAACATGCACAACAATAAAACACAAGCACAATAGAAGAGACAAGAGACACAAAAAAATTTCCTCGGGGAAACCATAAAGGAGAAAACCCCGCAACTTCCTCAGAGATAGAATCAACACAAAAGGTAAAACCCCAAAATAGTAAGATGATCTCCCAACAGCAGCACTCTCTCTCTCTCTCTCATTGAGAGAGCTTCTCCTCTCTCACCCATGTGCCCCAATGAGTGAGTGTGTGTGTCCTAAATAGAGAGACTCACTCTCTATTTATATTCTTTCATTCACTTGGAACCCACTCCATCATGACAACCTCGCTTAACAATTACTTACTAGAGCCGACATCTCTAGGAGTGTCTAATAACCCTAGTGCGCCACCTCTTGTGGGGGCTTTTCCTCCTCCAACCAATATGAGGGTAACACAATGGTGGGGACTATTTCCCTGACTTACAATGACTCACCTAGGGTCGACTTCACTAGGATAGTCTAATAACCCTAGGGCCCCACAACTGTGGGGACTTTAACCCTTGACCAATAGGAGGGTTACCCATAATGACTTGACATGACTTTCTCACTATAGAAACTTCCCAGAATAAACATCGGGTTATGACATGAATCAAGTACATTACAATACATCCCAGAATGAACATTAGGTTACAATAGATAAGAAATACAAGTGAATACATTCTGAAGTTACAATTACATCAACAATTATTTTTTCATTATTATTGTATGGGTGACCTTTGGTCTTAATGTTAGAAAGTAGGATGGCATAGTAATAAACAATAAACAATAAACAAGATGCAGATATTAAAACATATGACAAGAGAGACACCAATATAACTTGGTTCACCCAAGATGGGATACATCGACATAGAAATTTCCATCCTTTATTATTATACCATCCAAAAAAATGAATCGAGATGTAGCCTACATCAAACCCATTTCACTTCCTCTTCACTCTCTCATAGTCTCTCTCTCACACAATCACATATATTGTTTTACAATGCTACAATACAATACACATCTGGACCATAATGAATTCCTTTTATAAAGGGAATACCATGGGAAAATACCACAGGATCCCCAAAATGATGGGCCCATAAATCACCCATTATTGACCAAGTCATGACTATGAAATTACAACATTTTACAAGGATTTGTTTGCTAAATTTTTGATACAAGGGCACTTCTAATGAAGCTCCTCCAGGGGGGATCCTAAAATAGTACACCCCCCAAAAAAACCACTAACAGCTATAGTGGGGGGTAAATACCCCCCACGTTAGGTGATAGCATCCAAACATGACTGAAATAACATGTATGAATAAGGAAGATTAGTCTCCACAAGCAACAATATCACACTTGGAGACTGATCACAAGAACTCCACCATTTCTATGCTTGTTGGACTATGCTCTAAAACTTGGACCTATAAAATTACTCATCTTCACCTTCATTCTTGAAGGATAACATAAACTGAGAAGGAACTCAATTTCTCTCTAGTTACTACCATTGTGAACATGTCTGCAGGATTTTGGCTAGTATGTATCTATTCCAAGTTTAACAGTTCATCTTCTAGAACATATCTTATGAAATGGTAGTTGAGATGTATATGTTTAGGATTCAAATTGAAGCTCAAGTTCTTTGCAATATGAATGGAACTATGTATTTCACTATAGAACTTACTATTCTCCTACTTCTTACCCAATTCCTCCATGAACCTATGCACCAAAATCATCTCTTTACTAGCCTCTGTAGCAACAACATACTCTGCTCATGTTGTTGAAAGCACAAAATTGTTTTGTAGTTTTGAAATCCAACTTAATTTTGTTCCACTTACAATAAAAAAATACCATTTTATGCTCGTCCATTTATCTTTATCTCCTTCCATATATGCATCAACATTTCCCTGTAGAAAAATGTCTGAACCTCCAAATCATAATGCATGAGAAGTGGTACCTCTCAAATACCTGAAAATTCATTGCATTGCCTTCCAATGCTCTTTACCTAGATTGTTCATATAACTTCTCCTACATGTGCAATATCTGGTCTTGTGCACACCATGGCATACATTAAGTCACAAACTACTGATGAAAAGGGAACCTTGGACATAGATTCTATCTCTTCTTGTGTCTTGGGACACAAATCCTTACTTAGATTGAAATGTATAAACAAAGGTGTATTAACTAGTTTTTCATTCTGCATTCTAAACTTCTACGACACCTTTTCTATGTACTCACCCTAAGAAAATTTCAATTTGTGATTGTTCCTCTCTCTTCTTATTTTCATACCGAGCATTTTCTTTGAAACACCCAAATCCTTCATCGCAAATGATTTAGCTAATTTTTTTTAGCACATTTATATCTTGCATGTTAGACTCTACAACAAGCATGTCATCCACATACAATAACAATATCATATATATTATATTATCTATCCCATTTAAATAAACACAGTGTTCAGATTGACATCTACTATAACCTTGTCCTATCATAAACTTATCAAATTTTATGTACCACTACCTTAGAGCTTGCTTCAGGATATACAAGCTCTTCTTTCACTTGTAAACCAAATTCTTGATCCCTTTGACCTAATACCTCTTTGGCTTCTACATATAAATATCTTCCTCCAAATACCCATGGAGAAAGGATATTTTTACATCTAACTGTTCAAGATGCAAATATTCTACTGCCACTAGAATTAAAATAGTCCCAATTGAAGTAATTTTAACAATAGTAGAACATATTTCATCAAAATATAGACCTTTCTTTTGTGTAAACCCCTTTACAACAAGTCTATCCTTGTACTGTTTCTTTCCTCCTCCTTCTTCTTTCAACCTGTAAACCCATTTACTCTGCAATTCTCTTTTACCTACAAGAAACTCAACCAAATCTCATGTCTGGTTTTTTATTAATGATTCCATCTCCTCATCCATGCCTTGATCCTACTTGTTTCTAGTTTCCACCTGCATTGCCTCTTCATAACATTCTAGTTCACTTGAATCGGTTATCAATAAATAATAGAGTGAAGGAGAGAATTATTTAGGGGGTCTAATTAACCTTATAGATATTCTTACACTTGTAGGATTTTTAGGTACTTGATACTATTCTTAATTTTTTGGTACATTTGGAACTTAATTTTCTTTTATTTCATCAAGCACTGTGTAATCTGTCTTTTCTTTTTCTTATTTCTTTCCTTGCAACTGATCTTCGTACATAACCTTTTCATTGAGTACCACATCTCTTCTCCTAATGATTTTGTTATTTCCTATAAGAGATAACCAGAATCATCAACCCCGTATCCAATACAGGTGCATTTCTTGGATTTAGCCTCAAGATTTGTTCTATTTTCTTGATCAATATGGAAAACTGCTTCACAACCAAAAGTTTTGAGAAATGAGTAGTTTACCTTTTTACCTGTCCATGTCTCCTGTGGAATTCCACCATCCAAAGCATTTGAAGTCACTAAGTTTGTTAGGTAAACATCAATATCTATGACATCAACCCAAAACTATAAGGGAAACCCTACATCCAATATCATACACCTTGCAAGCTCCATGATCTTCCTATTCTTCCTTTCCAACTCACCATTTTCGTATGGTGTTCCTAGGATTGTCTTCTCTCTACGAATCCCATGGTATGAAAAATAACTATCAAAATCCTTATTGTAGTTTTCACCTCCATTATCAGATCATAGACACTTCAATATTTTTCCTGTCTCATTCTCCACCAAATATTTCCACTTCTTACAAGTTTCAAACACATCATATTTTTTTCTAATGCAATAAACCCAACTTTTTCTAGTTGCATCATCTATAAAAGTAACATAATAAGGAGAGATACCATGGTATTGTACCCGAGTTGGTCCCCATACATTTTTATGAACAAGCTCTAAATTTTCACTCTTCTTTTGTTTCTCAACCCTAATAAATCTAACACTCTTTTGTTTTCCATAAACACAGTTTTCACAGAATTCCAAACTTACCTGCTTTAGATCTGGAAGAATTTTTTTTGAGCGGAGAATCTATATCCCCTTCTCACTCATTTGGCCAAGCCTATGATGCCACAACATTGTACCTATTTATTTGGAAGGTAAAGAGATAAGAATAATCAGTATTATGAGGACATAAATACAATGTACCTATCATGTATTCTTTTGTTATTACCAGTGCTCCTTTAGTGATCTTCCACCACATTTGTCCAAACGTAGACAAACAACCACTATCTCTTAACTTCCCTTTTGAGATCATATTTCTTTTGATATCAATAATATTCCTTACATATCTTAGAATCCATTCATTTCCATTATTTAACTTAATATGTACCTTACCCATTCCAATAATTTTACATGGTTCACCATCCACCAATAAAGAATGCTCAAAATCACCTAGAACATAATCAAGAAAGAATTTCCTATGGGGTGTAGCATGAGATGAAGCCCCTAAATCTAATACCAACTAATCACTAGTATTATCTAATTGAAGAATAAAATCATCTTGTAACACATCAACTTCTACATTAGCTTCCTGAGTAGTCTCCTACTTCCCATCTCCTTTCTTCTTTGGAGCTCTATAGTGTTTCTTCAAATGTCCTCTTTTACCACATTTCCAACACTATATCTTCCCAACTCTAGACTTCAATATTCCCTTTCTAGACTTGCTGCAATTACCTAGACTCTTTCCTCTCTCCATTTATCTTTCCTTTCTCTTTGTGGTCAATGCATTACCTAATGTCTCACCTGTGCTTTTTCTTTGCATTTCCTTGCTAATAATAACACCAACAACATCATCAAATTTAAGATTATTTGAACCAAAGAAATAGTTACTTACAACCATGACCAAGCCACTCTAGCTTTTTGGTAATGAGAATAAGATTAGAATATCCCTAACCTCATCATAAAATTTCACTCCTACATAACTTAGATGATTAATAACCACATTTAATTAATTTAAATGGTAAACAACACATCCACCTTCTGACATATTCATATTAAATAAATGCTTCATTAAAAATAACTTGTTGGAAGTTGAGGGTTTTTCATAGAGATTAGCCAATGCGCTCATCACACCCTTCGTTGTATTTTATTTTGAAATATTGAAATCCACCAATGAAGCCAGGAACAACTGCATTGTTCCCAGTTCCTTTCTATCAAGAACCACCCATTCTTCATCCTTCATAGTTGTCGACTGTTTTTTTTATGCCCAATGGCAGGAATAGATCCTTTTTGGTACAGATAGTCCTCCATTTTCATCTTCCATAACTAGTAGTTTTGGACGTTAAATTTATTGACCCTAAATTTTCCTTCTTCCTCCTTTTCTCTCAATCGAACCAAAAACCCTTCTTTCATGCAAGTTTACCAATAAAATAGACCTTTTGGCTTTGATACCATTTGTTAGCAAATATGACCACAAGGAAATAATAGTAAACAATAAATAAGATGAAAAACTTAAAACATTTGACATGAGAGACACTAATATAATGTGGTTCACCCAAGAAGGGCTAAGCCCAGATAGAAATTCCCATCCCTTTCTTATTATATCATCCAATAAAAATGTAGGGATACAACCTGCAACAAATCGGTTTCACTTCCTCTTCACTCTCTCATAGTTTCTCTCACATAATCATAGAGATTTTTTTAAAATGATACAATACAATACACAATCATATTATAATGCCTTCCTTTTATAAAGTGAATACCATGGTAATATACCATGGGATGCCCAAAACCATGGGCTCGTAAATCACCCATTATTGACCAAGTCATGACTATGCAATTACAACATTTTACAAGACACATTTTTCTAAAAATTTTCTATGGGGGTGCTGTCACTGAACCCTTACTAGGTGGCTCTCAAAATAGTCATCACCCTCCTCCCCTCCTAGACCCACGTGGCGACTATAGTGGGGGGAGAATATCCCCCCCACCCCCCATTAGGTGTTGGGATCCAAACACAACTGAAATAAGAGTCTCTAAAACAAGAAGATCATGATCGACAACCAACACTCAATTTCTAGGGCCCAGGTTGTCCATGTTTGGATTAAAGGGGGGGTGTTAGGATTATTTAATAACCCTTCCTTATCTACCTTATAAAATTTTTTATTTTCCTAGTTTAGGATGTTGTTGTCACTTTCCTAGTGCTATGTAGATGTTATCTGGGGTCTGGGGTCCTACTTAGAGTTTCTGGGAGTTCCACCTTTAGTTGAACTTCATCTAAGTGGAGTCAATCTTTGATGGCCACTTTCAATTAGCCAAGTCTCCCGATGTGCCACTTTTTCATGGGAATTGCATGATGTAAGGATAAGGGTGCATTTTCTCACCTACCATGCTCACTTAATTGATTCTTAACTGATTTAGTTGTATGGAGCTGCACTAGTGATGCTTACATTGGTGATTTTTCCTAAGTTATTCATGTCTACAGTCAGTGATTCAAATCACTACTAGATGTTGGAGACATTTACCATCATACACACTCTTTCGGTCAAATTGGCCTAGTTAAACCACTATCCTAAGTTTAATTGACATCAGTGGAGCATTAATTACCATCATCCCAGTCATCCTCACGCCTACCTACAGTCAAGGAGGCTAACTTAGCCTTCCCTACAGTCAAGGAGGCTAACTGGAGCACTACAGGGGTGATCTGTGTGACATTAATGCACCTGCATGCTAACTGGTGGTTACTTTCAGTTCAACCAATCAGTTACAGTCAGTTAAGGCGCCTCCATGCATTAAATATATTATTTAATCATTATTTATTGATTATTTATTATTATTTAATGAACTGGAGCTAACTAGACGCCTTCACCAACTCCTGATGGTCAGTTCAGCTTCAGTTAACCTCATCAAGGTTTATTGGAGTCATGCAGTACTAGCACTTGATGGTTGGTTGCTATGACATGTGTTTGATCTCCTTCAGTTGAGATTAAGTCATTTATTGTACTCCAACTTCAGTTAGGATTGGTGAGTCAATTAAGGTTTTTTGTCAAGTGGTTAACTGAGTGAGATTGCATGGCAAAGAGTCAGTTAAGCTAGACTCACTTATGGAATTCGAATTGTTCCCTTAGGCATTCGAATTCTTCATGGAGTTAAGCCATTACTCTTGCATGGGAATTGTAACCCTTTATTGTTTATAAAATATACAGAGAGGAAACCATTTCTGGTTCCGATTATTGCCAATTCATGAGTAATTTGTTAATAATTCTTTGATGATTTGATTCCTAGTTCCTAGATCATGTGCAAGAATTAATACTAGAGTATTCAAATTTCCTCCTTTGTATTATGTATTGTTCATACACAAATTAATGAATATTGTTGCCAATTGATGTTTCTTTAATGATTAATTTCACATTGTAGTTTGATCAAGTTTTACACTACAATTCATCTTTCTTCCTAATTCTTTCACTCTAAGGTATTCTTGATCTTGATGATCTCCCGTGGTTCATAATTTTACAAAATTTGATATGATAACCTCCCTTGATGATATTCAGAGGGGCACAAGGAGACTAGAGATGGATAGTACTGATTTTTCCATTATCATATAGGATATCAATATGGTAGATATGGAGACCTCTAATAGAACCTTCACATAGAGCAACATTCATTCTATACTATAGCAAGTTTCCTACTGTTTGTATAGGTTCTTGGTCAACAAATATTTTCTCATTATTGGAACATCCATATAGTCCACCATCCTCCCCTTTAGTAGCTCAAACAATTGGGCCATCAACATTATAGTAGACCTAATGGGTGTTCCCCTAGGTGAACCTTTTAGAATTAGATTTTTGTATCTCACCAACAAGTATTTTCAAGGCAATGTAGGAACATGGGGGGTGGAATCTACTATCCGCAGAGGCTCCTTAATGTACCACTTCCAATAAAATATCAAGTGCTTCAAGTAGAATCTCAAGAATAGTAATAAAACCAACTTTGGTAATATGTTCCATGATCAAATGAATTTGGAGGCCCGAATTAGACAAACACAACAACATATCATTCTCTCTGGATAGACAACAACCCTCATTGAGAAAATAAATACCTAGAACAACAAATAACAAAATGTAACATGCAAGATGAGATATTTTTGTACCAAAAGTCAAGGATCCAATGGCTTAAATAAGGTTGGTGCAATACCAAAATTTTCCTCCAATCCACCATTTAGAGTCAGCATGCCAACCAAATTCATAATATCATAAATCCTCATGGGGAAATGGTCACATATCGAGTAGATATTGACCATGGACTAGGTATTTTAGTTTAGGACTTAATGTCAAAACCAATTGTGGATCAGTAAACTTCCATTAGGAATATTACTCAACACATCTCATATTCTGTCTCGGAGGAGAAAAATGTGGCTTTAATGAGACCCATCACTTAGGAGGATGCCGACACTTCCATGAAAGAAATTCCATTGGGAAAGTCTCTAGGCCCAAACAGATTGACAACATACTTGTTCCACCACTGATGGTCACTAGTGAGGGGAGAATTTTGGATTTTGCTTGAAGTTTCTAGACAGATGTGATGAGTTCTATTATCCCTCAACGCCACATTTATATCCCTTATCTCCAAGAAATACAAGGTGGACAATCCCAGAAACTTCAGGCCTAATTCCCTTTGCAATGTAATCTACAAAATCACCACAAAGGTAATGTCCCTGAGGCTAAATCCATTGCTACCACATATAATTTTTCACAAGAAAACTAGATATGTGGAAGGAAGGAAGAACATGGATAGTTTCATTTTGAAATACAAAGTGATTCACTCCCTACACACTACCAGAACCCCATGTATTCTTATTAAACTTGATCTCTCTAAACATTTTGATCAATTAAGTTTTCAATACATGTGTTCTATCCTAACAACCTTTGGCTTCGACCCTCAATGTATAAAATGGATTATGGCTTTCATTTCCTCCTTTTTTTCTCCATTTTAGGCTTAATGGATACACTACAGAACCTTTCCCCCTCTAGGGGAATCCACCAAGGATACCTGCTTTAACCTTTTATTTTTATTCTCAAGGTGGAGGGCCTTGATCAAAGTATCAAGGAATCTATCTAGGATCATACCCTTTTCGATGCCCCCCTTCACAACCTTGATATGCAAGTGTCTCATAGTCAATTTTTGGATGATACCCTCCTCATGGGGTCCCCTTTAGTCAGAGAAGATGTAAGTATCTAAACCATTCTCAAAGACATCAATGATTCTTTAGGAACCTCGATCAATAAACTCAAATATCATATAATCTTCTTCAATACGCCCTATATATAACACCAAATCTCTCAAATCTTTGGCTTTACTCAAAGTGCCCTTCAACCTAAATAACTTGGCATAGTTCCCTTCACAACAGCTTGTAGGAACACCTTATATTGAATGAAAGACTTTCCTCTTGGACCTTTCAACTCTTGAACTTAGCCAACAGTATCATTCTTCTAAAATTAGTTTTGTAATCCTCCCTCTTTCCTTTTATCTGCCCTGGGCACTCCTAAAGTAGTCTTAAATACTATCCACAATCTCCAACAAAAAATTCTTTGGAGCGAGGAAAATGAAATAGAAAGTGAGCTTTTTTCAGTTGGGAAATCCTCTACCAACCAAAATATTTTGGATTTATTTTCCTTAGAGACCCTAACGCTATGAACAAGATCCTAGGAGACAAAGTCTTATGGAAATGTCTCAAGTGTCCCATAGATTTCAGGGGAAGAATTTGGAGATCCAAATACTCCCCTAATGTATAATAAAATAGCCTTGTCCATTGGGAATATCCTTAGCATGGCTCTCTAATATGGAACACAACCTGAAAACATTGAATCCTTAATTACATGATCATTGCTTCTAGGAGATTAGATATGGAACTTCTACTCGGTTCTGGATAGACTCATGGAAATATCTTCCCATCCTCCAATATAAAAACGAAGCAATGCAAACATCCTGCTTAATATAGAAAACACTCTCGATCATACAATCTTTGTCTATTGGAAGAAAAATCAATTGAAACATGGATGGCTCCTATAAAATTTCAAATTCCAAGCCCGACCTCCTGGATCAACAATATATACAAACCTATATTAAGGAATCCATATGGAGAAAGATTAAAAGTAAGAAGGGTCCATACATTCTAATATGGGGCCACTCACCTCACCATCCAAAAATTTCGTATTAAAGAAGCTGATTTGTTTGAAACAGGGGCACATCTCCTAAACAAGGATGAGCTCTAGGACAAAATTTGGCATTTGGGCTATTGGCTCAAGATTTATACTTTTTTGTAATGCCCCCAATTTAGACTTGGAATGTATTTAAATAAAAATTATGTAAATGATTTAAACATACTAGTATGGAATCCTGATGCAAAGCTCAAGACTAAGGCTCGACTAGTGAATGGCTAGGCATGTATGATGTATATATTTTTATTGCACTATATGATTGGCTGATCATGCTAATTTGAAATGTATGTAAATACTATGTTGGAAAATAATAAAATTGTCCAAGATGGCTGTGTAAAGAGAATTAGAGGGGCTATGATTGCACCAAAGGGGAAGAGGAAAGGGGGCCTATGGGAGACTAAATCCTATGTTTCCAAGTGTTAACCTTAGAAATCATCCAAAATCTATCATGTGATTTAAATGAGCCAATTACCTTCTCTTAATTGTTAAACCTAATCATTGAATACATGTGTGAGGTTGGTGGGAAAAGTCAGCTCATGTAGTTATTGAAGCATGAGAGTTGTGATGGTTATGTCAGCGGTTAGTTGTACTTTTCTTATATGGTCAAAAGCTATGTCAATTGTCTTTTCACCATCATATCATATCCCATGGAATCAGCAACATTTTGATAATTCTCTCATGCATGCGTCTACACTACGTAGAGTTTTCCTACTATTATTCATGTCCATCACCAGACTGTGTATAACCCATAAATTTGAATTTGGAAAATTTAGTGAGAATTTTATCACAAGTTGTAATTTGTAATTGAGAAAATCAACATCTCTTCATAATTAAGGTTTCATGCTATATTTGAGATTGACACAACTTTACAATTATATAAGGACATTACGACCTTGTAACGGTAGTTAATAATACAATTACCCCACAACTGACATTAAGTTTCATGTGACCTTAATATATTTAATGTGTACAAAAAAATATTATAATTTTAACTAAAAATAATAACCATTGTATCTTTCCATACAACCCTCTTGTCAAATCAAAAACTTATTTTCTAAACAAAGTCTTTATTTTCCTTCTTCATGCAAGTGTGAGAGGGGCGTTAGACTCAAAACATCCAACGGCCCCACACTTTCATCGTGGAACACAAAAAATGTGTCCAATGCATAATGTTCACACCCTTTCAAATGACAAAAGTGAAAGAACTTGCTTATGCAACTCCATTATTAATGTTTTGTGTTTTAGTGAATAGTAGATGAATTGACCTTAAAAGTTAAATTATCATTATGAATCAACTATTTTAATAGTTAATATTTTTTATTTACTTAGTTTTTATGCCTACAAATAGTATAATTATAAAAGTAACTTAAAATTGATATCATATCTTTATGTTATTTTTCATTTTTTCAAATAAAATACGAATGTTTTAATACTTTTGTGAATAAAGGTAACCCAAGATTTGATGATATATTTGTCCCTTATTTCGAAGATACATGGGGATTAATAGCAATCGATTTGTATCATTGAGCATTTTGATTATTAATGCTTAGCTCTTTGCACTTTATCCAATGTGTTAAAAAAAAGTATTGAAGATTTCAATTTTTGAAAAAAATTGCTCTACATCTAGCTTTGGTTATTTGAGATGACATTCCCTCGTATTCGCTATTAGTTTGGTCATGTTTGGTTCATGAATATAATTTTTTATTTTTCATTTGGTTTTATTCTAAGTTTTAAGGAATATAAATTGGTGCATTTAATTTCTTATGATAGAATAAGAATTTAATGGATCATATTGTTTTCTTGGATAAGAAACAAATTTAAAGCATTTTTTTTGTTTATGTCGTTATTCCACTTCTTTCTACGTTTAAATTTAGTTTTTTTGTCACCTCTTGCACTAATTTCTTTCCACATTTTTTTTGTTTCTTTCACTAAAGAAAATTTTAAGGATCTATAATTTTCTTAAAGTGTAGAAATCTTGGTGAATCATACTAATTATTAAATAATTTTGCAATGTTAGAAACCCGTGTCAACCATTCTCTTTACCTTGTTAGTATATTGTTGTTGGACACATATGCTTTGTAATTCATCTCATGAGTATATTGTATTATCCCAAATTCATGGGGAGTAATAGTTGTTTAGATTATACTTAGTATATAAGTAAGTGCTGAGGCCAATGAAGGAATCCACGAGTTATTTGTATTGGGATTTCTCCAATGATGTTTCCCCCATGAAGTGGCCTGTGATCAATAAATGTCTTCTGTGTTCTGCTATTTCTGTTATATTGTGCATTTTCATTATTTATTGCAGGAGGTTTCTTTCATATGGTATCAAAGCAATTTCTTGGGCTTGTTGGGTGGAATTTCTGCCATTTTTTTTATAGAAGTGGCTTTCCGATGTTGTGATTATTGTAGTAGTTCTTCTTCTTTGCATCCATATTGTTCATTTAAATTTCAAGTTTGGATCAGGGAATAACTCCTATCCGCTTAACTGTGGGAAGTACCTGGGCATATCCCTAAAACTCATTATGAGGAATACCATAAGAACCCCAAAGTAGCTGGTCATTGAGAGGACCTACCGATGAAAAGGGAAATGACCCATACCTAATTGACAAGTTCCCACTTGTGAGGTAAACCAAGAGCTGTCATTTGTGGCAAAGAGATTATCAGTTTTACCTTAGTCGTGAAGTGAGGGGTACTGCTCCAATACGCAAGCCATTAGACATCATTGGTGGCTAAGAAAACACTCAGAAACTTTAGGAAGTCAAACATACTTGGGGTCCATATATATTTCTAGTTGATAAATAGCAGATTGCATTTGTCCAGAGTCATCACAGATAAATTCCACTGAAAAAGATATAAATTTATGTTTTTCGCCATATCTTCTTTGCTTTAGCTCTGTTTCCCTTGAAAATTCACTAGAACCCATGAATTCCATTCTACATATTTCCTTCCTTGAGGACCCTATCCCAAATTCCACTTTTCAAAGCCATAAATCCCACATTTGTCTATTTTTAGGTTTGTCATAACTTCTTCAATTCTCATCCAACCGCCTTCAACTTCTTCCATAGTGTGCATTTCCTATTTCTACTTCCTTGTCTCTCTTTAACAAATTTTCCCATTCTTTCACCCTTTTGAAATCCCCATTTTATGCTTCCCAGTCTCTCAAAAAATGTCCAAAACATAGTCAAACCCCAATTACCCATCAGAGTTTTTGCCAACTCCAAATTTTCTTTTTCTAAAAAAATTTATGTTTTTTTTTGTTTTTCTACCCATTCCCTTCCCCCCCACCAAAAAAAAAATCCTGGTTATGGTTGTCACCAACGCTAGAGAAAATAAACAAATGGAAAATTAACTTTCCTCCCTCAATACTAAACTCCAATATCTAGATGAAAATATTATTGGTCTCCATCTTCAACATTCATCCATGAACAAAAGATGACAACCATAGTCTTCTATAGACACTGGGTTCTTTTCTTCCAACAATTTTCATGGGTCGAAGCTTGATTTTCCCCGCTTCAATTGTGATGATTCGACCGGATGGATATACATGGAAGAACAATATCTCAGTATACATAACAATTTTGATGTCAACAAAGTCCCACTTGCATCCTTTCATTTGGAACATGAATCCATTCAATGGTTCTGTTGGTACATCAAGGCTCATGAAGAGCCAAAATGGACAGATTTCTTCTAACCCCTTTTACAACGATTTGGCCCTAGTGATTTTGATGACTTCATAGGAACACTCACTAAACTTTGCCAAACTGGCACTATGAGATAGTATTAGACCAAATTTGAGAAACTGACCAATCGCACAGAAGGATTGTCTGATGCATTCTATAGGAGTTGTTTATTAGTGCAATTCTACATGAGGTTAAATTTGTTTTTCCCAACACAATGATAGAATCCCTAGGGTTGTATAAGTTGGAAGAGGACAATATCATATCTCAATAATGCTCCAAATACACTTTTGTTCCATTAAGAAATATGGTTTCCCAAAGACCTCCAATCACACCAGCTCCTAGAACCACTCCTATCAAGCATTTGTATGAAGCCAAGATGCGAGCACGTAGAGAAAAAGAGGTTTATTATAATTGCGATGAAAAATTCTATTAGATTTTTAACATTTAAGCTATATGATCTTAGGATCTTATTTGATAGAATAACAAGCACAAGAATCAATCACAAGAGACAATGAACAAAAAGATTTTCCTTGGGGAAACCATAAAGGAGAAAACCCTATAACTTCCTCAAAGATAGAATCAACACCAAAATTAAAACCCAAAGACAGTAAGATGATCTCCCCATAGCAGTATTCTCTCTCTCTCTTGTCCCAACTTCTTCTTTGTCTCTCAGTTATGTGCTACAACTGAGTGTGAGTGAATGTGTGTTAAATAGAGAGGCTCCCTCTCTATTTATACTAATTTCTGACTTGACAATAACTCACTAGGTCCGACTTCTTTAGGAGAGTCTAATAACCCTAGGGCCCCACAATTGCAAGGACTTTAACTCTTAAACATTAAGGAGGGTTACACTCTATGAATTTACATGACTTGTTTACATTATTGAATCTCTCGATAGGAACATCGAGGCATGACATGACTCAATTACATTACAGATACTTCTCAATAGAAACATTGGGGTACAATACATAGATATATAAGTGAATACATTCCTAAGTTATAAATACATCAACACTCCCTCTTAACTAGGAAGGTATTCTCTCAACACAATTTATCAGCACAAGTATTCTTATCTATATCATCATCAAGTTATCTTGATCTTCAAGTCATCTTCATTAAGTCATCTTCATCAAGTCTAGATCATCACTTGATCTGGAGCATCACTGGATCATCATCAAGTCTGGATCATCACTTGATCTGGAGCATCACTAGATCATCATTAAGTATGGATCATCACTTTATCTAGAGCATCACTGGATCATCACTTGATATGGAGCATCACTAGATCATCATCAATTCAAGATCATCACTTGATCTGGATCATCATTGGATCATCATCAAGTCTGGATCATCACTTGATATGGACTAGCACTGGACCATCATCAATTTTTGATCATCAATGGGTAATCATCACTGGTGCTATCTCAATTCTACTCATCACAGGAAGTTCTACAGAGCTAGCCCCTTTTCATGCTGGTTGTAGGCATAGCCTTCATGTAGGTCTTCATCGT
The DNA here is from genome assembly GCA_001517045.1 of Pseudotsuga menziesii. Lineage (NCBI taxonomy): Eukaryota > Viridiplantae > Streptophyta > Pinopsida > Pinales > Pinaceae > Pseudotsuga > Pseudotsuga menziesii. The sequence goes on from LPNX010656979.1 coordinate 254,264, forward strand.
ATTCAGCACTTATATCTGACCATGGAATGAACCATGTCAGAAAGGCCCACCCAGCACTTGCATCTGACCATGGGAGGAACACATCTAAGAACCATGTCAGAAAGGCATGCCCAACACTCACATCGGACCATGGGAGGAATGCATCCAAAACCCATGTTAGAAAGGCCCAACACTCACATCTAACCTGATCTTGTCAGAAAGGCTCTGCACTTACATCCAAACTCATCTTGTCAGAAAGGATATGCACTTACATCCGACCTCATCTTGTCAGAAAGGATTTGCACTTACATCTGAACTCATCTTGTCAGAAAGGCTCTACACTTACATCCAACCTCATCTTGTACCTCATCTTGTCAGAAAGGCTCTACACTTACATCTGACTTCATCTTGTCAGAAAGGATTTGCACTTACATCCGACCTCATCTTGTCAGAAAGGCTCTGCACTTACATCCGACCTCATCTTGTCAGAAAGGCTCCGCACTTACATCTGAGCTCATTTTGTTAGAAAGGCTCTGCACTTACATCCGACCTCATCTTGTCAGAAAGGCTAACAGACACATCAATTCCCTTTGGAGGGAACCTCAGTCTAGAGAACACCAAGCTTCTCCCTGAAGTACTCAAACTTCATTCTAGCTACTAGTTTGGTCAGCACATCAGCTATCTGCTTGTCTGTCACAACATATTGGAGCTTCACTGCTCCTCTCTGCACCATATCCCTGATATAGTGATATTTGATCTCAATATGCTTTGACTTGTCATGGAACACTAGGCTCTCCGACAACTTCACACAGCTCTGGTTGTCGAAATATATACAAGTAGCATCCATCTAGAGATCAAATAAATCAGATAGTATCTTTCTCATCGACACAACCTCGCAACTAGTCGAACAAGCTGCAATGTACTCTACTTTGGATGTACTCAGTGCCACACATGATTGCTTCTTGCTAAACCAGGAGATCACACCTGATCCCATACTAAAGCAACATCCTGAAGTGCTCTTTCTATCAATGGCACTTCCTACCCAATCCAAATCCACATAACCTTTGAGGTTAATCTCCTGATTCGCCTCATACTTGAGCCCATAATCAACTGTACCCTTCACATACCTCAAAATATGCTTTGTAGAAATCAAGTGAACATGTCTTGGAACCGTCAGGAATGTGTTCACAGCAAAGCAAACATCTGGTCTCGTATTCATCAGCTACATCAAGGACCCAATCATCTGACGATATATCATAGCATCAACCACTTCTGATGAAGCATCACTCAATAGATTCAGGTTCGATGCCATAGGTGTGGTCATGGCCTTGCAATCCATCATCTCGAACCCTTTCAGGATCTCTACTGCATACTTCCCTTGTCCCAGGGAAATTCCATCTACATTCTACCACACCTCCATTCCTAGAAAGTAGTGCATCATACCCAAGTCTGTCATTTCATACTTGACAACAAGCTTCCTCTTCGTATCAGTAATCAACCCATCCTCACTTGTTACAAATAGATCATCTACATACAGTAGGAGTATGATTGGGTTCTCTTCTTCAACCTTGTAGTAAAGGTTGGAATCGACTTTACTCTTGGTAAATCCTAAACTAGATAGGAAGCTCTCAATTCTACTGTACCATGCCCTGGGTGCTTGTTTCAAACCGTGCAAGGATTTATTTAACTTACACACATGAGTCTCTCTGTCACATGTCTCAAAACCGAGTGGCTGCTCCACATATACTTCCTCTTCTACTACACCATTCAACAAAGTTGTCTTGACATCAATCTAGTGTACTTTCCACTTCATTACTGCAATTAAAGAAAGTACTGATCTGATGGAAGTATATCTGGCTACAGGTGCAAAGGTTTCTTCATAATATATTCCTTCTTTCTAGGATAAACCACAAGCCACAAATATTTCTTTATATTTATCTTTGCTACCATCTGCAGCATGCTTGATATTATAGATCCATTTGGAAGTTACAATAGACTTCCCCTTAGGTCTTGGGACAACATCCCAAACATCATTCTTTATGATCGAATGATACTCTTGGATCAAAGAATCCTTCCATTCTTTATTTTCTACTGCTTCTTCATAGTTGGAAGGTTCTTTATCAATGAAGTCACATAATAAGGCTACATAACTGGAGCAGGGCCTGGTTCTTTTCCCCTCTTTGTGTATCTCTTCTGGAGCCCCATATCTTTTTGCACCTTGGATAACGTCTTGTGCCCAAGCAGGTTTCCTCTTGTGAGGATTATTTTCTTTAGGTGGATCTATAGGTTCTTGAGGTTCTTCTATTTCTCAATTTTCTTCTGGAATTGCATCATTCATGGTTGTGTCATGAATTATGGGTACTTTTGTTTCTTCAGGTTCTTCAGCGGGTCTCTTTATGGATTTGTTGTAAGTTGAGTCTTCATCAAATGTTACATCCTTCCTGATGTCGATCTTCTTAAATCCTAGGAAGTATATTCTGTAAGGCTTCGAGCTTTCATAGTATCCCAAAAATACACCCTTCCTTCTAGAAGGATCTAACTTTGTCCTCTTTTCTTTCAGAATGTGTATGAACACTAGACAGCCAAATATTCTGAGATGACTAACTTCTATTTTCTTGTCAAAAACCACTTCTTCAGGTGTCTTGTTCTCAAGTACTCTATGTGGAGTACAGTTATGTACATACATAGCTGTCCTCGTAGCTTTTTCCCATAGATGCATAGGAAGATCTTGGTCATGAAGCATTTCCATTTTAGTTTACATGATCATTCTATTCTTTCTTTCTGCAACCTCATTTTTTTGTGGATTATATGGAGTGGTCAACTCCCTCTTAATCCATGAATCTTTACATAATTTCTTGAATTCATTTGATGTGAATTCTCCGCCATTGTCTGATTGAGAAATATTGATCTTCTTCTCTGTGTAGTTTTCGATCAAGCCTTTGAATTCCTTGAACTTGTTGAATACCTCATCTTTGCTATTCATGAAGTATATCCATGTCTTTCTAGAAAAATCATCAATGAAAGAAACATAGTATACATACCCGCTTAATGAACTGGATGACATTGGACCGCATACATCGGAGTGAATGATTTCCAAGATTCTTTTAGGCTTGCTTTCGCTACTTGGAAATGTATTCTTTGTGTTCTTTCCTTTCGCACATCCCTTGCATACTCCTTCATGTTTTGCTTGTATTTATGGAATACCTTCAGCAACTTTGCTTGCAAGTGGTAGTGCCCTATAGTGCACATGTGCAAGCCTTCTATGCCAAATTTCATTTGGTTCTACTGAGTCATGAACCAAATCTTGTTCCGGTTGGCTCTTTAATCTGTATAGTCCTCCCTCTTGTTCTCCAATTACTACTGCATCGTCAATAGTATTTCCTTTGGCCACATGGGAACTTTTCCATCTATAAATGAAACCCTCATTCCTTTTGCATCTAATGCAGATATGGAGAGAAGGTTATTCTTTAGTCCTGGTACAAATAGGACATCCTTTATTTTCATAGACTTTCCAGAGTCTAATTTGTAGGAGGATTATCCAGTACCTTTTATTGGATACTGGTAGTCATCCCCAAGTTTCACCTTGTGGGGTGATTCATGTTCCGATAGTTTCACAAATGATTCCTTGAATCCCTTCATGTGTTTGGAAGCCCCACTGTCTATAAGCCAATCATTGCTTCCACGTGTGATGTTTCCCATGAGAGAAAAAATCAAAACATATTCTTCATCACTTGAAGAATCATCACTTTCTTGTTTGATTCTCTTCTTGGAAGGCTCATCATCTTCTGTAGCATGAGCATGATGTCTTTTCTTGTTTCCCTTCCTCTTATGAAATATATATTTGTTTCTAGGACAATATCTTGTAAGATGTCCTCTTTCATCACATGTATAGAAAATGTACTTAGACAAATATTTGTTATACTTTCTAGTGTCTTTCTTCTGGTGAGAGTGCTTACCTTTGTGATGGGTTGTTCTACTTTTCTTAGATTGTACTGTGAGAGCTTGATATTCTCTTCCCATATTTTCTTCTCGTGCTAATATTCGAGCTTCTTCTTGTGAGCATTCCTCCCATAGTCTATTAAACTTGATTAGCTTTTTTCTGGCACAGATGCCTTGAATGAAAGAGTCCCATGCCCTAGGGAGACCATTCAAGGTGGTCATCACAATTTCTACATTCTCTACTTCTTCATCTACTGCTTCAAGCTTTTCCTTGTTCTGAGAGACCCTTGTAAAGTAAGACTCGATGGTCTCCGCATTCTGGATCTTTACATTCTTCAATTGGTTTCTTAGAGTCATCTTCCGGGTTATGTTCTTCCCTTCAAATAACTTGGTCAGGGCTTCAAACATCTCTTTAGGTGTCTTTAGTGAGGAAACCTGTGGTATGAGGTGATCCTTGATTGAATCAACAATAATCCTCTTATCCATGACCAATTTATTCTTCTGTAAGGCCTTAGCCTAATCTCCCTCTGGACCTGGAACCTCTTCATTGATGTAAGAGTCCAACTCATTTTCTTCTAGGACCAGAAATATCCTATACTTCAAAGCTCAAAAGTTATCAGCTCCCTCAAGCTTTTCATCAATATTAGTATGATGAGCAATCTTAACAGAGAACCTCAAATGTAAATGCAAAATATTTATATCTTACCAGGTTAAGATGTCAGAACTGGATCTAGAGCTGAATTTTTGCAGAGCTGGTTGTCTGGTTCAGAAGCAGATTAGGGTTTGACTTTACCAGAGTTCTACCCAACCAAAAACTTTGATCTTGATGTCTAAACTTCAATTTTGGGGAGGAGATCAATCCAGGTCTGGGCTCACTCAAAAATTCCACTTCTGTGGAAATCCCTAATTTCTCGCAGTAGTGTCAAGTAAAAAACTGAAAATGCTCAGAATCAGATTCTGCTTCAATAGAAAGATGCACCCTGAAGAGGAGAGTCATCCTAGCCTCCTTTTGCTGAAAATAAAAGGAGAGAGATCCAAAAAGTAGGAATCCCTAGCTTTAGCAGCTGCACAGTGTCTTCTTCTCAGGTTAGCTCTGATACCATATTAGATTTTTAACATTTAAGCTATATGATCTTAGGATCTTATCTGAGAGATAACAAGAACAACAATCAATCACAAGAGATAATGAACACAAATATTTTTCTTAGGGAAACCATAAAGGATAAAACCCTACAACTTCCTTAGAGATAGAATCAACACCAAAAGTAAAACCCAAAGACAATAAGATGATGTCCTGACAACAATAGTGTCTCTCTCTCTTGTCCTAGATTCTTCTTTCTCTCTTATTTATGCACTACAACTGAGTGTGAGTCAATGTGTGTTAAATAGAGAGGCTCCCTCTCTATTTATACTAATTCCCAACTTGACAATAACTCACTAGGGATGAATTCTCTAGGAGAGTCTAATAACCCTAGGGCCCCACAACTGCGGGGACTTTAACCCTTGAACAATAAGGAGGGTTACACTCTATGACTTTACATGACTTGTTTACATTATTGAATCTCCTAATAGGAACATCAAAGCATGACATGACTTAATTACATTATAGATACTTCTCGATAAAAACATTGGGGTACAATACATAAGATATACAAGTGAATACATTCTGAAGTTACAAATACATCAACAAATTCACCTGGGGACATAGACGTGCTAAGAAAAATATATATCTCTTGGATGCGGATTCTCTTCCTGCACCTAAAATTTGTGAAGATGCTCAGGATCTAGTAGATGATCATGTCAACATTCAACAACCACTTGTTCACCATCCTTCTCAGGCCGACCAAAAGTGATATCTCTCCATGCATTAAGTAGAGTCACCACCCCAAAAAACATGAAGGACAATGGTTTCTTCAAGAATCTCCCTCTTGCAATAGTCATTGATTCTGGTAGCACTCATGACTTCATTGACCCTCGGATCCCGAAACCGGATGATTTTTTTTTCTATCCTTGGTTCATCTTTGAATTCTTGATTGCCAATGGGGGAACCTTACCTTGCAAGGGGAAGTATCGTAACATGTGTATCTCTATTGGATATTATAAATTGTGCTCCGACAAATTTTCCTTTCCCTTAGGAAGATGTGATGTGGTTTTACATCCTCAATGGTTACACACACTTGGACCCATCATATGGGGTTTTGCATAACTTTGGATGCAGTTTTGAATCAATGGGAAAATACACACATTGAAGGGATTACAAGCTGGGTGTCTCATCATCATCAATTCACATCACATGTAAAATATCCTTAATATTAATTCACATGGTGTCATCTCTCATCTCAATTCCATTCAAATGTAACCATCAATGGTATCCACTACTCTCTTGGATCTACAACAAAATTTGGATCAATATGCATGTGTCTTTGGTTAAACAGTGGGATTTCCACCTTAAAGACCATAGGACCATCATATTTTGATCCTTCTTGGAAGAATCCCTCCCAACATCAGGCCATATCGCTACCCATTTCACCAAAAGACAAAGATTGAGATGCTCATTCGGGACTTGCTAAAGAAGGTATTATTATCCTTAGTACCAACTCCTTTTCTTCACCAGTTCTTGTTGTTTGAAAAAAATATGGGTCATGGCTCCTCTACATTGAATTTTGAGCACTTAATCACATCATAATCAAGGGAAATTTTCCAATTCCTGTTGTTGATGAGCTTCATGGTGCTCATTTTTACTCCATGTTGAAACTTCGTTCTAGGTATCACCAAATTCAGGTTCATGAGGATTAGATCCCTAAAAAGGATTTATGCACACATGATGGCCACTATGTTTTTTTGGTCATACCCTTTCGCCTCACTAATGATCCTTCCACATTATTGGAATCGATGAATAAGATATTTCGACCCTACTTGCAGAAATTCATTTTGGTCTCCTTTGATGATATCCTCATATATAATAAAACATGGTACGAGCATATCCAACATCTAGATCTTGTATTGCGACTTTTTTGTGATCGTCATCTCCATTCTAAACAACCTAAATGTGTTTTTGGGCATGAGGAAGTAGAGAATATCATGCATATTGTTTCGTCACAAGGGGTTCATATGGATCTTTCCAAAATAGATGCCATGAAAAATTGACTGCATCCTCAGATACTCAAGAGCCATCATGGGTTTTTTGGACTGGATGAATACTACCACTAGTTTGTCAAGGATTACAAGAATATTTCATCTCCATTAAAAAATCCACTAAAAAATTATTCTTTTACATGAACACACACTGCTGAGTGTGCATTTGACAAACTGAAACAACCTATGTGTACCACACTTTTTCTAGATATGCCCTATTTTTCCAATCCCTTCACTATTGAGATTGATGCTTTTGAAAATGGACTTGCTTCTATTCTTATTCAATATGAACATCCCATTGCATTCACCAACAAATACCTTTTTGTTAATAATTTAGCCACCTCTACATATGAGAAGGAAATGATGGATATTTTGCATGCAGTATAGAAGTGGTGTCCATACCTATTAGGGAATCATTTATGCAATAAGCCATATGTCTAGAGTTTGAAATATTTCCTGGAACAACGAGTCTCATCCCTAACACAACAAAAATGGGTTATAAAACCCATGGCTTATGACTATAATATCACTTACAAGAAGGGAAAGGATAATATTGTGGAGGATGGTCTTTCTCACACATTTGATGACCACATTTCTCTTTCATCGATTCCTATGCATATTCCAAATTGTTTGTAATATGTTAAGAAAGGATATGCCAATGAATCTTCATTATCTAAAATCATCCAACAGTTGTCCAATAACCCTTCCAATATACCTCATTACTCTTGGTATGGTGCTTCTCTGAGATACAAGGGTTTTTTGACGCTTCTTGAGAGCACAGATATTCAACATGATGTATTCTATGAACTCCATGATTCTCCATCACCGGGGCACTCTAGGTTCCTCAAAAAATATGAGCATGATACATAAATTCTTTTGGAAATGAATGAAAAGGGAAATTCAATAGATGGTGTCTGAATGTGATACCTTTAAGCACCACAAGGGTGAAATCACACTCCTTCTGGGATTGCTCGAATCCTTTCCCATCCCTATGTTGATGTATTTGTAAGTTTGGAATGTATTCGCTTGTATATTTCTTATATTGTATTTCATTGATCCCCAATTTTCCTATCAGGAGAATCATTAATGTAGACAAGTCATGTAAAGTCATAGAGGTTAACCCTCCTTGTTGATCAGTGGTAAAGTTCCCCACAGTTTCGAGGCACCAGGGTTATTAGACTCTCTTAGAGAAGTCGGCCCTGGTAAGTTATTGTCAAGTCAGGAACTAGTATAAATAGAGAGTGAGTCTCTCTGTTTATCACAAAGTCACTCACACTCAGTTATATCACATGAGCAAGAGAGAAGGAGCTGGGATAAGAGAGAGAACAACTATTATCATCTCATTGTCTTTGGGTTTTACTGCTGCCATTGGTGCTTATTCTATCTTTGGGGAATTTGTGGGGTTCTATCCTTTATGGTTTCCTTGAGGAAAATATTTGTGTCCATTTTCTCCGGTGATTGATTGATGTGCATGTTATTCTCTCAGAAAAGATCCTAATATCATATTGCTTAAATGATAAAAATCTAACATGGTATTAGAGCTAACCTAAGAAGAAGACACTGTGCAGGTGCGGAAGCTAGGAATTCTTACTTTTTGGGTCTCTCTCCACAATACATTAGAAAAAGGAGGCTAGGATGACTCTCTGTTGAAGGGCACATCTTTTTGTTGAAGCAGAATCTGATTCTAAGCACTTTCAGTTTATGACCTACCACTGCATCGCGAAATTAGGGCTTTCCACTGAAGAGGAATTTTTTAGTGATCCCAGGATCGCTCTCCTCCTCAAAATCAAAGTTTATAGACAAAATTTGAGGTTTTTGGTTGGGTAGAACTCTGGGAAATTCAAACCCTAATTTTCCCTAGAACTAGAAAACCAACACTGCAGGAGATTAGCTCCAGATCCAGTTTTTTTGTTTCTCAAATTGGTAAGATCTAAATATTTTGTATTTTCATTTGAGTTCCTCTTTTAATATGCCTCATCACACCAAGCTTGATGAAAATATTGAGGAAGTTGACAACTTACGAGCCTGGAAGTATAGAATCTCCCTAGTCCTGGAAGAAAATGAGTTGGACTCTTACATTAGTGAAGAGGTTCTAGTTCTAGAGGGAGATGAGGCCAAGGACTTACACAAAAGGAAATCGGTCATGGATAAGAGGATTATTGCTGATTCAATCAAGGATCACCTCATACCATAGGTGTCCTCTCTAAATACACCTAAAGAGATGTTTGAAGCCTTGACCAAGCTATTTGAAGGAAAGAACATAAATCGAAAGATGACTTTGAGGAACTAGTTGAAGAATGTAAATATCCAGAATGAAGAGACCATATAGTCATACTTTACAAGGGTCGCTCAAATGAAGGAACAACTTGAAGCAGTAGATGAAGAAGTAGAGAATGAATAAATTGTGATGACCACCTTGAATGGTCTCCCTAGGTCATGGGATTCTTTCTTATATATCGAGAAGAAAAGATGGGATTCTTAGGCTATGGGAAGAATGCTCACAAGAAGAAGCTTGAATAGTATATCGAGAAGAAAAGATGGGAAATGAAGATCAAAATCCCACAGTACACTCCAAGAAAAGAAGAAGGGAAAATCATCATCACCAAGGTAAGCATTCTCACCAAAGAGATAACCCTAGAATATCAAGCAAGGATCTATCCAAAACCAGATGCTATAAATGTGATGAGAGAGGACACTTCGCTAGAAATTGTCGTAAAAATAAGAATGGCTCTCAAAAGAAGAAGAACTGTAAAAGAAGACATCATGATCACACTTCAGAGGATGATGATCCCCCCATGAATAAAGTCAAACAAGAAAGTGAATATTCTTCAAGTGATGAAGAATATGTTCTGATCTCTGCTCTCACGGGAACTGTCACACATGGAAGCAAAGATTGGCTCATTAATAGCGGGGCTTCCAAGCACATGATAGGATTGAAGGAATATTTTGTAAAACTATCTGAACATGAGTCACCTCACAAGGTGAAACTTGGGGATGACTACCAGTATCCAATAAAAGGTAATGGTGAATCCTCCTATAAGTTAGACTATGGAAAATCTATGAAGATGAAGTATGTCTTTTTTATGCTGGGACTAAATTAGAATATCCTCTCCATATCTGCATTGGATGAAAAAGTCATGAGGGTTGCATTTGTAGATGGCCAAGTCCTTATGTGGACAAAGGGAAAATCTATAGATGATGCAGTTGTGATTGGAGAGCAAGAGGGAGGATTATACAAGCTAAAGGGATAACCAGAACAAGCATTGGTCCATGACTCAATAGATCCAAATGAACTTTGGCACAGAAGGCTTGCACATGTGCACTATAGAGCATTACCACTTGCAAGAAAAGATGTTGAAGGAATTCCATAAATACAGATAAAACATGACGGTGTATATAAAGGATGTGCGAAAGGAAATAACACAAAGAAGACACTTCCAAGTAGCGAGAGGAAGGAAAAAGGAATCTTGGAAATCATCCACTCTGATGTATGTGGCACGATGTCATCCAGTTCATTGAGTTGGTATGTATACTATGTTTCTTTCATTGATGATTTTTCTAGGAAGAAATGGATATACTTCTTGAAGAACAAAGATGAAGTATTCAACAAGTTCAAAGAATTCAAAGCATTGATCGATAACCACACAGAAAAGAGGATCAAAACCTTTTGATTAGATAATGGCAAAGAATTCACATCAAATGAATCCAAAGAGTTATGTAGAGATTCACGGATTAAGAGGGAGTTGACCACTCCATATAATCCACAACAAAATGGGGTTGCAGAAAGGAAGAATAGAACGATCATGGAAGCTACAAGGGAAATGCTTCATGATCAAGATCTTCCCATGCATCTATGGGAAGAAACTGCTAGAACAACTGTGTATGTACAAAATTGTACTCCACATAGACTACTCGAGAACAAGACACTTGAAGAAGTCTTCTTCGTCAAGAAACCAAAAGTTAGTCACCTCAGAATATTTGGTTTTCCATTGTATATACACATTCCGAAAGGAAAAGGACAAAGTTATATCCTTCAGGAAAGAAGGGTATATTCTTGGGATATGAAAGATCGAACACTTATAGAATATTCTTCTCAGGATTCAAGAAGATTGACATCAGCATAGACGTAACATTTGACGAAGACTCAACTTACAACAAATCCAGAAAGAGACCTGCTAAAGAATCTGAAGAAATAGAAGTACCTAGGATTCAAGATACAACTATGAACGATGCAACTCAAGAAGAATATCGAGAAATAGAAGAACCCCAGGAACCTGTAGATCCACCCCAAGAGAAGAACCCTTACAAGAGGAAACCTGCATGGGTACGAGAGGCTACCCAAGGTGTAGAAAGATATGGGGCTATAGAAGAAATACACAAAGAGAGGAAAAGAACTAGGTCCTACTCCAATTATGTAGCTCTATTATCTGACATCATTGATAAAGAACCTTCCAACTATGAGGAAGCGACATAAAACAAAGAATGGAAGTATGCTATGTGTTAGCACTCTATTTGCAACAGTCAATTTATGTGCCTGACAGAGTCCAAAAAGTGTCCTATTCATTTGACATTGTGTGAGTGACCTTTAGATTATCAAAGGCACATTTTCCATGTTTTGAGACCGTCATATAATGAAGAGAGCTCAATATATGGTGGTAGATTCCTCTAGAGCTAAAGACTTGCAGTAGCATAGACGATAGAGATAGGTGTCATAGACCAACGATTTGGGATCACAAGGAAGGAGAGCGATGATAGATCATGGTTTTCTCCCAAGACGTGGGAGAATAGTCAAACTTTGGATTTTGTAGAGTCTGTTAAAATGTGCAAACAATGAAAGGTCGAGATCAAGGCGAAGCCCGATCAACGGCCCAAAGCAGTTTCACTGAGCAAACATGCTTGAGAGAAGGATATTTCCCAAATTGCAAAACAGGTTAAAAGGTGGAAGCATTTGACAGTGGAGATGAAAGAAGAAGCAGATCTATGGTCCCAGCTAATTTCGCAAGCCAGACTTGTGCATATAAAGTCATGATTCCAAATCATGAAAAGTTGTACCAGCTGCAAGAATCAGCGGTCATAAAAAAGAAGGGAATAGATCTACAATTGAAGTTCTTTTCACGATCTGAACTATCACAGGAAACGTCAGGGTCCCGATCAACAACGAGGCAGTAGGACCCACTTAGATCAACGGTTGCATGGGAAGGTTGATCTCAATCGACGGGTAGGAACATGCCTCAGTCTAAAGATGCTCATTGTATCAAGAGAGGAGAAATTGGTGGTAGAAGTAAAGAAACATGGATGGTGGATGTGAAGGGTTCCACCAAATCAAAGGGATAATGAGGCCTTAAGGTCGTAAGTGTTGCATCCAGTGTGGAGATGACATTGGAAGGGACATTCATACGCATAATATTCCTCCCAGCAAATTGGCCAATTCCTCAATTCCATTTGCAGAATGCATACAGGTGAAATCATCCCTATGGCAGAGTCGTATTGCATGAAGACAATCAGCTTCTGTGTGAGTTGGCCTGTGGAAGTAAGGAAAATAACCAGCGAATCCACTACTCACATGGGGTAAGGCCAGCACGAAGGGGGAGAACATTATGTTTCCTACATCACAAGAGCGAGGAAGTGTGGGAGCATCCCCTTCATGTTATTTGAAGCATGGATCAACTATAAAAGGTGGCATCCGAAAATAATTCCCGCAACAAAACTTAATGTACTATAGTTTATGGGGCAATGTGACTAGATTCCCCATAGGTAAAGAATCACCATGCCCTCACCCTCACACATGCTGATACCAAAGACACTCAATATAAGACTTTGTAGGAATGTTGACTAGTCATTGCAAAATCTAGTCTCGAAGCCTTATATATATTTCCTTTGGAATGTCATGGATGAGCTAACATATTTTCAGATCCCAAGTTTTCGTTTCGTCACAAGTCCATAGAAGTTCAAAGGGTGTGGCGATGGCAATCTGGTTCAAAAATCTTGTCCTTCTAGGTGTGCTGATGATTGGTGAGAAAATTTCCACACTCACCCATCACCTTGGTGTTCCATGCCAAGGATGACACCAGTCATCGGGGCCCAGACGTGAAGAATTTTAAGAGATACACCCTCTTTCAGATACCCGCACCTTCAGCGATGCATTGCCTAGACACTCGCTCCCCATAGGTGTTTTTTCAAGGACCCCTGATACCATTGCTTCCCCCAAAGCCTCCACAGAAGGAAACAATCTGAGACTACTCCTGTAGGAGCATTTCTTCGAATGGGAGCATCAGGGGTCTAATACCTGCACAGCTCAATTTGTGAATTCCACTTTCCAAGGGTGATGGTGCTGGTGGATGCATGCTACACCTTATTGCCTGTGGGAGAGCCCACCTAACTGGAGGTGAGGAGTACAAGAATGACAAGCCACCACAAAGGCTTTCCTCATCCAGGAGCAATACGACCCTTCTTCCGCACCCCATGCCTAACAGCGTTACCTAGAGAGGAAGGAGCTGGCAGATGAGGTTGAGCAGGGGAAAGATGCAAACTACCCTGCCAGTCTGTGCCCATGCAGAAAGACGCACTTGAACACGGTGGAAACACACACTTTGGAAAGAAAAAGGGAATTATGCTAACTCATCAGGCTAGCTAAAAGGTTCAAAACCTAGTAAAGGGTGACTCACCTAAAAGAAAATGGAAAGGTGTCATACTCAGAATCCACAATAGTAGCCGAGCACGTCAGGCGGTCACCCAGATCGAGTGCACCCACTTGCTCCATAATTTTTGTTCATATTTGTAAGTCATGGAAATAGTTCCACTCTCTAGACTGTTAACATTTGATTGTGTCTGGAAACAGTTTTTATGTTTGTTTCATAGAGTAATCTCAGCACTGAAACAATATAAATACAGTCTCGATAGAGGGAGATAGGAGTTGGTTGGTTCAGAAACTTTCAAGGGCTGAGGCTCTCCATTGTAAATAGTATCTGATATCTGTGTTATGAATAAAATTGTAGAGGAAGGATTGTCTTTCAAGGCAGAGATTCCTGTGTCGTTGCTTCTTTCAATATGTAATCTCGTTACGTGAAATGTTCTTCATGTTTTCATTCCAGTTTGTTAATTTATTTCATGTCTAAAATGAGTGTATAACAGTTTGGAATACATACATGCTATGCTCCGTCTGTTGTTTTAGACATTCATTAAGTTTTCTTCTAAAGTTATGTAGAATTCATCTTGTTGGTGCTCTGCGTGATGGAATGTTCCCTCTCATCTACTAATCACCCACTAAATATCTCTTGATTGCAAGATAGATGGCTATCTTGCCTCTGTTTGTAAATTCATTCCATTCTGTACCTCCTGCAAAATGTTCCCTACCCAGACCTTTGACTTCATTACACAATGGTCCCTTACTTTGATAGTCCCACCTACCTCTTACATTAATGTACCCCTCCCATTCAGGAGTTTGGCCTCCTGACCGTTCTTGATAGAATATCCTACGTGAATTAAACTTGAAAACAAGCGAGAGATCCCTCTCTGATTGCATAGGGCTAGAGGCGTAGTCTAAAGTGGTTCTGCTGTTTCCCGAGAGAGAGCCCTTTTTTCCACCCAACCTATGGGCACAATCCCGGGGATAACAAATTGGCGTCATTACCGGGGACGAGGTTGAAGATCATCCCTGGGAAGAATGACATAGTTTTAGATATGGTTGTTGAAGGTGAACAATGATCAGACATCAAGAAGGTTGAGCACTTTTGACATGGTGACTCCACTCTTCAAGGATTCAAACTTCAGTGACTCCACTGGTAGTATGACTCAGAAATGAAATGGTCAGAAAAATAGGCAGGCTTCATCTGGAAAAATGGACCCCTTGTAAGGCTCGAAAATGCATGGTGAAAGGTTAAGATACTTGATTTTACGTTTCTTCCAAGATTCCTTGTCTTGTCTTGTAAGTTTGTTCTTATATTTTCCTAGATTTATCAAAACAACCTTCTATGGTTCAATTCATTCGAAACAGAGCTATGAATATATTCATGTTTATCCTTCTTTACGAACCGAAAGCATTGCGTCATCTTGTACATTTGGTTTTGACCCAGATTTTTCTCCCAGAGCTCCTGACGTTAAAGGTCACCCTTGTGAACCTCATGAAACCTCGGTTGATAGCATATCTATTGCGCCTAACATGGTCTCTCCCAGTTTTCCAAGCCAGTACAAACTGCTCCAATTGCCTCCTATCCTCCATGATTTTTCTACAAAACATTACAAGTGCCTCCCCAAATTTGATGGAAAATCCAAAGACTTCACTGCTGAGAAACATTTACAAGCCTTTGAACATTTCTCTGACCTTTTTGAGATAGAAAATGATGATGTCTACATGAGGGATTTTTCCTAGTCTTTGCAAGGAGATGCTAAAGAATGGTTCAAACACTTGCAGCCTAAGTCCATCAATACCTGGGAAGATTTTTCTTGCACCTTTTTAAATTTTTGGGGTAGGAGAAGGCCACTGGATCAAATACTTTCATAATTTTATTCCCTGAAGAGGCATGAGGATGAGGCCATATCTAGCTTTAACAAAATATTTGCAATCTTTTATTATAACATGCCTAAGGAAGTCCAACCTCTTGAGAACACTGCTAAGATCTATTATGCGGCCACCTTTCCTCCTGAGTTGTCCTTACTTATTTTGGAAATAAAATCAACCACTCTGTAACATATGTTTACTGATTGTTTGGAGGTTGAGGAAAACCTTAAGATGTCCAAAACTTTGTCAGGTTAGGATAGTGGTGGTGAAATAAAAGATACATTAAAATTGGTTGGGCCCTACAAAAAGAATGGGAAATTCCATGTTCATCTAAAGCTTTCCCCTAGTAGACAGAAAGATGATCAGCCTGATATAGGAGCATATGGTTCTACAGGCCTGTTTTCTGAAGATTGCAATCTGCTCAACACCGGATCTGTAAAGGCCTATTTTAAAAAGGATTTCGGTTTTCCTATGTACGATGAGTATGAGGAAGAGTACTTGTGGGATATACCTAAAGAGCCGGTTATAGAACCAAGTCCTACTAATGGAGAAAATCAAGTTGCAATGCAAAGTCAAAAGGCTAAAACAAGAAAGGGTGATAAATGTGCTAGAGGTGATAGCCTACCCTTGTGTTATTCTTCTTTTGAATTAATATGACACATGATTAAATCCTCTAAGAAAAAACATAAGGTAGAGGAGATGGTGCATTCCAGAAACCTGTACGAAAGAGAAGATGACAAAGAGGAACAGTCATGAAACCCCTCTCCATCTATTGATACGTTGGGAATTTGTGATGAGGTGTTGAGTCATGAATAAGGAGGTAGTAGCCATCAAATAAATACATTTTTTAATGTTCTACCTTCAGGAATATTACCACATAGAGGAGGAATATGCTTACTTGGTTCCATTGAAGAAAAGGAGGACCTCCCTCCTAAGGCACATGAAGAAGGTGAAGATATAGTTGCAGAAATTTTGAGTGAAAGGATGGATGTTTCATTGGAGAACGATTCTATGGGTCCTTTTCGGGAATCTTCCAAGTATCGTCCTGACAAATCACCAGAGGAAGGGAGTTCCGGACAGCCTTTAGATGAACAAATGACAGAATATGCTAGAGGTTGTCATGTTTTCTATGACCCCATAGTAGATTACATGGAAAGGTTAGGTAAGGGTAATGACTGGTCGCATCTCTAATTTAAAGATTAGTTTATTTGTAATTTCCTTCTCCCATTATCTATTTAATTTCTATTCATCAAGCATGAAAAGATAACAAAACTATTAGGCAATTTGCTTGATTGGCTTCATTGGAAGTGCAATTTCACTTAATCAGACTTATGCACTAAATTAGGTAGAGTAGGTAGGAACAAATAAGCTCGGAAATCATCGATCATTTCCTTCATTTCTATTTTAGTTTGTTTTCATTTTCAGTTGTAAGCACAGGTTTGCAGTCAATAGCAGGGTTTGCAAGAGTAACATAAATTCGCTAAAGCAGTAGCTCAGAGCAAAATGGAGGCTTCAAAGGCAAGATTGGGGATGAACCAATGGATTTGGAAATTGGTCTATGGGGGCTCTTTGCTACCTCACTGGGAGGGATAGAATCCATCATGGAGCTAGTTGTTAGCACTTCATTTGCAACAGTTGATTTATGTTCCTAACAAAGTTTGAAAAGGGTCCTATTCATTTGAACACTGGGTGAGCTCCCTTCCGATTATCAGAGGAACATTTTCCATGTTTTGAGATTGTTAGATAATGAAGAGAGATTAATCTACGGTGGTATATTCCTCTGGAGGTGAAGAATTGAAGCAGCATAGACGATAGAGATAGGCGTTATAGACAACCAATCTAGGATCACAAGGAAGAAGAACAACGATAGATCGTGGTTTTGGCCCAAGACGTGGGAGAACGATCAAAGATTGGCTTTCACAGATTCTGTTAAAAAAGGAAAACAATGAAAGGATGAGATCAAGGTGAAGCCTGATCAATGGCTTGAAACAGTTTCGCTGAGCAAACATGCTCGATAGAAGGAACTTTCCCAAATCATGAAATAGGTTAAAGGGTGGAAGCATCTGATGGTAGAGATGAAAGCAGAAGCAGATATATGATCATCAAAAATAAGGGAATAGATCTACGGTTGAGGTTCTTTTCATGACCTGAACTAGCACGGGAAACATCAAGGTCCCGATCCAAAAAGAGATGGTAGGACCCACTTAGATCAACGGTTGCATGGGAAGGTCGATCTCAATTGATGGGTAGGAACATGCCTCGATCTAAAGCTTCTTGTTATATCAAGATAGGAGAAATTGGTAGCATAAGTGAAGAAACATGGACGGTGGATGTGAAGGGTTCCCCCAAATCAGAGGGCTAAGGAGGCCTTAGGGCCATAAGTGTCACATCTAGTGCAGATATGACAGTGGAAGGGACGTTCATACACGTAATCTTCCTCTCAACAAATTGGTTGATTCCCTGACGCCATTTGTAGCATGCGTACAGGTGAAATCATCCCTGTGGCAGAGTCATATTGCATGAAGACAGGCGGCTTCTATGTGAGTTAGCCTGTGGAAGTAAGGAAAATAACCAGCGAATCCTCTACTCACATGGGGCAAAGCTAGCATGAAGGGGGATACCATTCTGTTTCATACATCACAAGAGCAATGAAGCATGGGAGTGTCCACTTCATGTGCTTTGTAGCATGGATCAACTATACAAGGTGGCATCTGAAAATACTTCCTACAACAAATGGTAATGTGCTGCAGTCGATGAGACGACGTAACTAGATTCTTGATAGGTAAAGAATCACCATGCTCTCACCCTCACATGTGCTGATACCAAAGACAGATGATAGCAGACTATGTGGGAATGCTGACCAGTCATTGCAAAAGTTAGTCTTGAATCCTTATATATATTTCCTTTGGAACGTTGGTGATGAGCTAACATATTTTTAGAGCCCAAGTTTCCATTTTGTTTTGAGTCCATAGAAGTTCAAAGGGTGTGGCGATGGCGATATGGTTCAAAAATCTTGTCTGTCTAGGTGTGCTGATGATTGGTGAGCAAATTTCCACACTCCCTCGTCACCTTGGTGTTCCATGCCAAGGATGACACCAGTCATCGAGGCCCAGACGTGAATAATTTTGAGAGATACACCCGCCATTAGAAATCCACACCTCCAGCGACGCATTGCTTGGAAAATCGCTCCCCATAGGTGTTTTCTCAGGGACCCTTGATACCATCGTTGCCCCCAAATCCTCCACAAAAGGAGATAGTCCCAGATTTCTCACTGTAGGAGCATTTATTCGGATGGGAGCATCAAGGGTATAATACCTGCATAGCCCAGTTTGTGAATTCCACTTGCCAAGGGTGATGGGGCTAGTGGAGGCATGATACACCTTATTTCCTGTGGGAGAGCCCACCTCACTAGAGGTAAGGAGTACAAGAATGACAAGCCATTGTGAATGCTTGCCTCAGGCAGGAGCAATGCGGTCCTTTTTCTAGACCCCATGCCTAATAGTGTTACTTGAAGAGGAAGGAGGTGGCATATGAGGTTGAGTAGGGGAAAGATGCAAACTGCCCTACCAGTGTGTGCCCATGCAGAAAGTCGCACTTGAACATAGAAAAAACACACACTTTGGACAGAAAAAGGGCATTATGCTGACTCATCGGGCCAACTAAAAGGTCCAAAACCCAGTAAAGGGTGACTCACCTGAAAGCAAATGGAAATACGTCATACTTAGAATCCACAACAGTAGCCAAGCACATCATGCTATCACCCAGGCCGAGTGCACCCACTTGCTCCATAATGTTTGTTCATATTTGTAAGTCATGGCAATAGTTCCACTCTCTAGACTGTTAATGTTTGATTGTGACTGGAAACAGTTTTTAGGTTTGTTTCGGAGAATAATCTCAGCATTGAAATAGTATAAATACAATCTTGATAGAGGAAGATAAGAGTTGGTTGGTTGGAAAACATTCAAGGGCTGAGGCTCTCTGTTGTAAATAGTATCTGATCTTCGTGTTATGAATAAAATTGCAGAGGAAGGTTTGTCTTTCAAGGAAGAGATTCTTGTGTTGTTTCTTCTTTCAATATGTAATCTCTTTATGTGAAATGTTATTCATGTTTTCATTTCAGTTTGTTAATTTATTTCATGTCTGAAATGAGTGTATAAGAGTTTGGAATTCATACATACTATGCTCCATCTGTTGTTTCAGACATTCATTAAGTTTTCTTCTAAAGTTATGTAGAATTCATCTTGTTGGTTCTCTGCGTGATGGACTGTTCCCTCTCATATACTAATTACCCGCTAAATATCTCCTGATTACAAGATAGACAGCTATCTTGCCTCTGTTTGTAAATTCATGCCATTCTGTACCTCTTGAAAAATGTTCCCTACCCAGACCTTCGACTCCATTTCCCAATGGTCCCTTACTCTGATAGTCCCACCTACCTCTTACATTAATGCACCCCTCCCATTCAGGAGTCTGGCCTCCTGACCATTATTTATAGAATATCCTACGTGAAGTAAACTTGAAAACAAGTGAGAGATCCCTCTCTGACTACGTAGGGCCAGAGGCGCAGTTTAAAGCGGTTTTGTTGTTTCCTGGGAGAGAGCCCTTTTTTTCCACCCAACTTATGGGCACGATCCTGGCGCTAACACTATGATCGAGGAGTACCAGTCAATCATGAAAAATGATGTCTAGGATGTTGTCCCAAGACCAGAGGGAAAGTCTGTTGTGACTTCCAAGTGGTTCTACAAGATCAATCATGATGCAGATGGAAGCATAGATAAATATAAAGAAATATTTGTGGCTCGTGGCTTCTCCTAGAAATAAGGAATAGATTATGAAGAGAATTTTGCACCTATAGCAAGATACACTTCCATCAGATCAATACTTGCTATGGCTGCAGTAATGAAATGGAAGATACACCAGATGGATGTCAAGATTGGTTTCTTGAACAATGTAGTAGAAGAGGAAGTGTATGTGGATCCGCCACTTGGTTTTGAGACACATGACATGGAAACTCATGTGTGTAAATTGAAGAAATCTATGGACGGTTTGAAACAGGAACCCAAGACATGGTACAACAGAATTGACAGCTTCCTATCTAGTTTCGGATTTACCAAGAGTAAAGCAGATTCCAACCTTTACTACAAGGTTGAAGAATGGAAACCAATGATACTCCTACTGTATGTAGATGACCTATTTGTAACAGGTGTAGATGGGTTGATTGCTGATACAAAGAGGAAGTTTGCTGCCGAGCTTGAGATGAAGGACTTGGGTATGATGCACTACTTTCTAGGCATGGAGGTGTGGTAGAATATAGATGGAATCTCCCTGGGATAAGGGAAGTATGCAGTAGAGATCCTGAAGAGCTTCAAGATGATGGACTGCAAGTCCATGACCACACCTATGGAATTGAACCTAAAGCTATTGAGTGATGATTCATCAGAGTCAGTTGATGCTAAAATGTATCATTAGATGATTGGGTCCTTGATGTACCTAATGAATACGAGACCATATATTTGCTTTGCTGTGAACACATTGAGACAGCTCTTGATGGATCCGAGACATGTTCACCTGATTTCTTCAAAGCATATTCTGAGGTACCTGAAGGGTACAGTTGATTATGGGCTCAAGTATGATGCGAATCAAAATATTAACCTTGAGGGTTATGTTCATTAAGATTGGGCAGGTAGTTCCATTGATAGGAAGAGCACTTCAGGGCATTTCTTCAGTATGGGATCAGGTGTGATCTCTTGGTTTAATAGGAAGCAATTCTGTGTGGCACTAAGTACAACCTAAGCAGAGTATGTCGCAGCTTATTCGGCTAGTTGTGAGGTAGTGTGGCTAAGGAAGCTACTATCTGAGTTGTTTGATCTCCAGATGGATGCTACTTGTATATATTGTGACAACCAGTGTTGTGCGAAGTTTTCAGATGTAATAACACAAAAATTCATAAAATTTAAAAAAATTTAAAGTGACATAAAATGTCTAAAGTCCCAGCTAAATAACTGCTAATGGTTAGCGGAAAATGAAACAATTTATAAAAGAATATGGGATTGCTTCCTTAAATGAACTTGTAAACTAAAGGATGTAATATTAAACACCTGTGTTAGTACCACTGATGACGTAATAGCTTTAGTTCTATCATAGTTAGGAAAGGATTCACATTTCTTTCACTGTTAGATATACTGATGATTAACTTTTGTCAAGTAGGTAAGAACTCTTCTATGAGATCAGGATTTACTTAGCATTCTGCTAACTCAATTGGACTACTGGTTCCTTACCAGTTTAGCAGGTAAAAGTAAGATCCAATAGGTTTTATTTAAAATTACATCGAGAACTACTTCCCTAGCATGATTAAGATGCTAGTTTTAGAAAATGTTTAAATATGCATCTTTTCTTCATGAAGGTAATGTAAATTCTTTTCCATTGTTATAAATCCATAGTTGCATTTATAACTAACACTATAATGACTTCTTATCAAAAATATAAGAAAGGGATTGAATTCAAAGAACAATTTCTTACCAAAGTTCCTTCAATTGTATGAATATTATTCTCTAAAAATCTAAAGAACATGGTTTGGTTTTCTTGTGTTTACAGTACTGGTTAATTATAAATTCCCATAGAGAGAATAGAGCTCATGGTTTTGAGCTTAAGTTCACTTCAAAATGTTTAGTGATCTTACAGCTATTCTCACTTCAATACTCAAAAGATGTCCTTCTCTTAAATTTGGTCAATTTTCTATGTTTTTTAATTATAATTTTAACAATGAGTTATTAGGAAATTATTGGAATTCTCTAACATTGTTAGTCTTCAGTTTTTTTATCATTCCTTCATCAAAATAGTATAAAGCATTATGCTTTTAGAATTTTATGGCTTTTCCTTTTTAATATAGTTATAAGCTATAATATAACCATCTCATAACTCTTTACTATTCCTAAAATTACACCATCTATTCGGCTTGTTTGCAAGCATGGAGATCTTCTTAGGATAACAATAGTATTCAAGTTATAGCCATAGTATTCAAGTTATAACAATAGTATTTAAGTTATAACAATATTATTCAAGTTATAACCTAAGGTAGATTACCTACAAAACAAACTACTAAGATGAAATCAAATGATGGCAAGCATATCTTATATAGTTTGAAATGATTAATGATTTTGAAAATAATGCAATGGTTTGATTGTAGCATTGACTATAGGCTTCAACCCACATTTGGAGAAGTATTTGGATGGACACGTGGATATGTTACATCCACTCAAGGGTTGACTTAAAATCTTGAAACGCTACTCATTTTCTTGTGTTGCGAGAGTTTCTCCTTTGTTTTGGTCGAGTTGAGAGCTCGCAGCCATGAGAGGCCTATAACCACCTTCAACCTTTGGAAATGCACTTTCAACTTCTTTTTGGTGAAATATTGGGATAATTCATTGATGATTTTGGTCTTTCTAAGTGTTGAAAGGTTACAGTGAGAGTGGGTGTTGGCTTTTCATTGTGGCCCAAAGACTGGACTTGTCTCTAACCTGCAACTGTTCACCCATAGCTTCTGCCTTCGTATACTTGAGTCGATTTATTGTGTTTCCTTTGCAGAGGTGACTTCACATTTTATTCCCTTTCGATATGGTGCCAAATGCAACTTGGTGTGGCCATTACTCCTCAGCTTCTGCTCCAATTTACTGTAGGTAAATACTTACCCTAAACTCAGTTTTAAAATTTGTTTTATTACTATGGTTTTTATAAATTTTAATGCAAACAAGTAATTATAAAAATACAATTTGATTTCTTGAAGGCCTTTGTTCACGACTCCAACACTGTAGGTGAAAACAAGCTCACTCTGGAGTTTTTACATGGACATCCAACTGATAAGCCCTGGTTCCATCGAGGGTCTCTTCCTGCATGACATTGTGGTTGTTGGAAGTTGGTTCTTGTGGTTGTAATGGCACGGCCTCGGTTCTCTCTTAGATTAAATTTCAGCCTTGTTTGCTATTTGTAATGTTTTTAGAAACCCTTAAACGGTATTTTGTGCAGGGTGAAGAAACCTCTGGAAGCCGTGATGTAAATGGGTTTTAAAAGATGTTTTTAGCCTTACAGCCTTAACAATGTAATTTCTTTCATTTTAAACCAAAAGAGCCCAGCTCTGAACTCAAAGGGCTATCGACCTCTATCTAGTTTATTTTAGTTTTTATAATATATTTTGGTTGGTGAAGGAACACTGTGAAACAGTCGGGATTGTAAATGGGAATAGGATTTTTCTCATGTCAGTAAATTATTTGGATACTGTTTAATATATATATATATATATATATANATGTAATATTTGATTATTAATTTTGTTTTGAATAAGTTGTTCGTTTAATAATTTAAATTATTACCCTGTATTTATAAAGATTTCTGATGCACAGTTTATGGGAAAAATTACTGTGTTTAAGAGTAATATTTTACTCTAGTTTTGGCTCAAAGGGTTAATTAATAAGTAAACCCTACAATTTGATAATAGAATTATTATACTTAGTAATTCTTAGCTCTGTTTATTTAATGATTTCTTTAATGATTTTTACAGTTTGCTTTTAATTCTTAGCTAAGAAGGATTAGAGTTTATTGTTGCATACTTGTGAATAGGATAAATTTATCTTTTAATAACTTCTATGGTTCTAATTAGGTTATAGTAGAATCCTTCTGTCTTACACAGAGAAACATAGAGTCTGAAAATCAATTGTTATAAAAATGTTTTGCAAACTATCTTTACTTGGCTCCTAGATGATAGCATGTTTACTATATCTATGTTTATTTCTTAAACTTGTAAGTTTTTATGTATTGTAAAGAATACTGGTATTAGAATTAGTTCTATAAATAATATTATTACTATTCTTTTTACATACCTATCTTTCAGTTTATATTTGAAGTAAATAGATGAAGACAATATTTAGTACTTCTTTATAGTAGAAATCATAACCAAACTAAAGTAAAATGTAGTTTCAATTTCTATTCAAGTGAAAGAATCATCTTATTCACCTAAACACCCATCTGTACTAGAGTACTTCCTAAGCCAAGCATGGAAAAATACAGTATGGAAATTCTAATTCTATCTGTTTTCTCATTTTGCATATTTATTACTATTTCTAACATAAACTGCAATTTACCAAGTCTATCATTACACAATTACTCCTTTCTTCACAAACCCTAACTAAATACTAACATGCGTGTAGTTAAAAACTAGTAACATTTTACTAAAAATGGTAAAGAAAATAACATAAAGAAAAATAGAACTTGTCAATGATAAGACGACAACAGCTTAAGGAGGTTGTTCCTCCCAACCAATGTCCTGGAGAACACTGAGACAATGCTTCCTCAGGACCCTCGAGCTTGTCCTTGGTATTCTTGGCAGAATACTGGGTGGAATCTATAACCTTAAGACCTTTTGTCACTTGACTGGTCTAATTACCCCAGTAATTAAAATCTGCTCACAGCAGAAGAAATTCAGCCTAATAGCTGCAATAAGTTCAATATCAGCAGTTAACCCCTCAAACTCAAGTCAGTAATCCCCTCCATTGAATTTCTCTTGAGTAAATTCATTCACCCTGAATGGTCACCTCTAGAATGAGCAGCCTCAGCTGTCTTCAATGGGAAATTTTATAGAGATGCCTTGGTCTTCTGGGTTAGTTTTGATTTAATGAGAAACCTGCTCTGATTCCACTTTCTTGGGGAATCATGACCACAGATATAGGGAAGTTTCCACCTGCAATAGTTGGAAGTAGTTTGAGGATGCTACCACTTGTCAGTGTATTCTCCACCCAGTCTCCTCCTCCAATTGACCAGTAAACAATCTCTCAACAACTTCCCTAAGCTATTGTCTCATCATTTATTTATTTATAACTAAAATAATCTAAATTACATTAATTATTCTTGACCTCACTGGGTCATCAATTACAAACTTAGCATAAAATATAACACAATGTTCCTCAAATAAAATTAAATTGTTTTTGCAAATTGGAGCATGTGACATACACACCCCCTTAATTTATAACATCATCCTCAATTTTATTTATTCACCGTCCTCAGAGTTCCCCTAAAATAGAATTGGATATGCATCCCACATATGACTTTCCAAATCCCAGGTGGCTTCCTCTGGACTGAGGTGCTTCCATTGGACCTTCAATTGACCAATGGTGTTCAATTGACCAATGGTGCGGTTCCGAAGTGAGATGTCCCCCCACTCAAGGATACAATCTGGTTCCACCAGAAAATATCCTTCGGGTTCCACCTGCACATCATTACAATTAATAACATGAATAGCATCATGTACATATTTTTTTAATACAAAAATGTGAAAAAAATTGTGAACTCTTAAATTCGGTGGGAGAGCTAACTGAGAGGCTACCTGCCCGATCCTAGATAGTATTTCAAAAGGACCACAATATCAAGGTGCTAGCTTGGCACAGCTACCCAGCCTCAGATAACTTTTTTTGGGTCTCACCTTAATGAAAACATGTTCACCTACCTGGAACTCCTTTAGAGTTCGTTTAAATTTTGCTTGACTTTTCTATCGATCTTGCACAATTTTCAAATTACCTTGTACCTGTTTTACAATTAATTCCATTTCTTTCAATAATTCAGGTGCTAATACTATCCTATCCACTGTATTACTCCAAGAGATGGCGGTATTCCATTTCCTTCCATACATAATTTCAAAAGGACTATACCTAGCTGAAGCTTGATAATGATTATTGTAAGAAAATTCTACTAGGTGTAAATAATCTTCCCATTTACCTGGCTGCTCCTTTACATATATTCTGAGTAAATCCTCCAATACCCGATTTACTCTTTCAGCCTGTCCATTAGTTTGAGGATGGAAAGAGGTACTAAAGTTTAACGTAGTATTTAATCCTTTGAACTAAGATCTCCAAAAATTACCTGTAAATTTAGGGTCTCGGTCTGAAATTATCACCTTTGGTATTCCATGCAACCAAAAATATTGTTTTAAGATAATATCAGCAATATTTGCAGCTTTATAAGTAGTTTTTACAGGTATAAAATGGGATACTTTACTCAATTTGTCAACCACTACAATTATTGAGTCATTTAAGTTATTATTTTTAGGTAATCCAGTAACAAAATCAAGGCTAATTATCTCCGTTTTCAAGCTATAGATAGGAAATGGCTGAAGTAGCCCAGCTAGATGCTGATGTTTAGTTTTTACTTGCTAACATTCAAAGCATCTAGCAATATATTCTGCCAGTTCATTTTTTATGTTTGGCCAGAAATAATCTTTTCTTAACATGGTTATAGTTTTCTGATAACCTAGATATCCTAAATAAGGAGTTTTATGAATTTTGTTTAAAATTAATAGCTTGATCTTAGGTACATTAGGTACATTTAATCTGTCTTTATATAGTAATAATCCTTTTTCATTGAAGCTATACCCTGTACTTAGACTTTCTATTAAATTCTCTTTTACTTTTTCTTGTAATTTTTGGTAATTTTTGTCTTGTTCTATTCTAGCTTCAAGTTGTTCTTCTAGGTCTGTTGTATAAGTGCTGATAGCTACTATAAAATTCAGTTTTGCATTTCTACTTAATGCATCAGCAACCTTATTCTCCTTTCCTTTGATGTGTTGAATTTCAAAATCGTCATCACTTAGAAAAGCTAGCCACCTAGCTTGCCTAGCATTCAAGTTAGGTTGATCTAACAAGTATTTCAATCCTTTATTATCCGTCATCAAGATAAACTTCCTTCCAATTAAATGATGACGCCACATATTTAAGGCATGTATGACAGCAGCTAATTCTAAGTTATAGGTCGTGTCACTTTTCTCATGAATCTTCAGTTTCCTAGACTCATAAGCAATGACATGTCCATCCTAAGTTAATACTCCTCCTAAACCGTCATTGCATGCGTTAGTACATACTATAAAATATTTATTAGGGTCAACAATTATTAATATTGGTGCTATGGTTAATAATGTTTTTAACTTTCTAAATTGTCTTCCCACTTCTGATTCCAATCAAATTTCTTCCCCTTTTTCTGCAAAGAGGTTATCGGATTTGCAATTCTTGAAAACGCTTCGATGAACCTCCGGTAATAATTGGTAATCCACATCAATGATCAGACGTTAGTTATGTCTTTTGGAACTAACCAATCTTTTATTGCCTTTATATTTTCGAGGTCAACCAAAATTCCTTCTTTAGTCACCACATGACCTAAATACTGGATTTTATCTTTAAAGAAGTCACATTTACTAAATTTCGCAAAACATTGATGCTCTCGTAACTCTTGCAACACATTTTTTAAATGTTCTTTATGTTCTTCGCATTTTGAGTAAATTAATATGTGGTCAATAAATATGACCACAAATTTATCCAAATATTTGTGCATTACATTATTCATTAGACACATAAAAACAGGTGGAGTGTTAGTAAGCCCGAAAGGCATAACGACAAACTCGTAATGTCCATATAGAGTTCTAAAGGTTTTTTTAAAGGTGTCTTCATCTTTAATTCAGACCTGGTGATATCTAGACCATAAATCAATCTTTGAAAACACCATAGCTCCACGTAGTTGATTAAACAGATCATCTATGCGAGGTAATGGGTATCTGTTCTTGATAGTCATTTTATTTAATTGATAGTAATCTATACATAGTCGTAGAGTTTCATCTTTCCTCTTAACAGAGATGACAGGTCCCCCCCAGGAGACACACTGGGTCTAATTTAATTCTTATCAATAAGTTATTTTAACTATGAATTAAGTTCATTTAGTTCGAGTATATTCATATGATAAGGGGGTTTTGATCTGGGCACTACACCAGGTACTGGCTCAATAGTAACATCTAATTCCCGTTTCGGAGGTAGTCCCAGAATTTCTTCCGGAAATACATCTTAGTATTCCTTTAGAATCGGTATATATTCTAATTTTAATTTATCTATGTTGTTCATGTTTTCTTCATCGATTACTATTTCTACATAAGCCTTACAGCCTTTCCTAATATCTCTCTTAAGCTACAGAGCAGAGATCTGCCTTACGACTGTTTTCTTAGGGATTCCCTTTACACTTATTAACTTTCCATCATTATTTATACAAGTAAAGGCTTTATCGAAAAAATTCAAGACCACCCTATGTCGCTCTAACCAATCCATACGAATTAATATATCATATGAGCCTAAAGGTAATACATTGAGTTTAACAAAAGTTTCAAACTGATCCATAGTTACTGCACAATTCTTTACAAAACTAATTACCTTTCTCTTTGCAACAATAGCTAACTGAACTAACCAACAAATTACAAAATTTTCAACTGGAAGTTTACATTTTTCTACCAAATTAGGAGAAATATAGCTTAAACTAGCTCCTGGATCAATTAAAATAAATATAGGTTTTTGATTTATCTTACCTTCCACTTCCACCATGGAAGTTTGATAGTCTGCTTGGTGATTCTCTAATGCTGTATTGATCCCGGGCATTAGCCTCACTAGATCACCAACAATCATCTCCTCCTATATTGTGTGGATGTTGCTAAGAGTCTTCTTCCAATTGGGACAGACTGATGCATAATGCGGACCATTGCATTCCCAACACTTTAGGGGTTATTTTCATTCAAAGTTCTTTGTGTAGTTATTGTGGTTATTAGCAAATTCTTTATTCTTTTGATTATTCTGATTGGTCTGTGAATTACTTTTATTCACTTGGAAATTCTTATTAGAAAAATTTCTGAGGTTATTATTTTTATAATTTTGATTAGGTGCAAACTCCTTCTTCTTTTGTTCAAAGTTATTATTCCTTTTGGCCTTCCAGTTTGCCATACTCTCCTTTTTATGATTCTGTTCATAACAGAAATTTGATTTTCTCATGGCTTCTTCTAGAGTTTTCAGATTGTCATACTCAATATTTTCCTTTATATGATAAGGTAAATAGCTGAGAAACCTCTGTACCTTAAGTTTCTCATCCACAATGTATGGCACATACCTGAGTAGACTTAGAAATTTACTATTCAGTTCTTTCATATTCATTGTACCCAGTTTTAACTTATAGAATTCCTTAGCCCTTTCCTCATAGTACTGTTTAGATAAAAATTTATTTTTGAAATATTTCTTGAATGTGCTCCAATTTATGTTTTTCTCTCTTATACCTTCTACTCTTTTTAAGTACTGCCACCATATATCAGCTTTTCCCGTAAGATTATAAATAGCCATCCTGGCCATTAGTTGATTAGAATAGTTATAAATTTGGAAGTATTTCTTCATCTTGGATAACCAAGATTTTCCTTCTTCCCCCTTTTCAGTTTCTCCATTAAATGTTGGCGGTTTGATCTTCTTGAACTCTCCAGATATTTCTTCATAAGGTTTATATTTTCTTTTCCTAGTATGGTGGTTATCTTCACTACTGTCACTAGTATAATGAGAATTATGTTTATCACATATACTTCGGAAGATGAGCTACTTTCGTTTTCAACTTGTTTAGTATTTTTATACTTATGCTGATAACATATATCTTCATGCTGAGTTCTTTTACCCTTTCCCTCAGTATGAAATCTTTCTATTAAAATTTGATTCAACTCCTTTTAAGCTCTCAGAATCCTCTCATTTTCTTTCTTAACTGATTCCATCTCTGATTTTAATTCTTTAACTGTTTGTAGTAGTTTGGAAGGATTATTGGTTATATATTCTTGTATATGTTCTTTTTGAATAATATCTCATTCAGTATAAGGAGATTCCTCATCCGCATATTCTTCCAATCTATCCATACTTGTCATTAACTCAGAAACAAATTTCTCTGTGTATATCATTCAAAGAAAACAACATCAGCATAATTATTTAAATTTACTGTTCCATATAAGCAAGTTGAGCTTCATTAAGGCCTAGTGTTTGAACCTTGTGCTCTCATACCACATGTAATGACCCAAAAATTCATAAATTTTTTGGGTTATTACATAAAATGTCTAAAGTAGCAGCTAAGTAACTGCTAATGGTTAGCGGAAAATGAAACAGTTTATAAAAGAATATGGGATTGCTTCTTTAAATGAACTTGTAAACTAAAGGATGTAATCTTAAACACCTGTGTTAGTACTAATAATGACTTAACAGCTTTAGTTCTATCATATTTAGAAAATGATTCACATTTCTTTTATTGCTAGATATACTGATGATTAAATTTTGTCAAGTAGGTAAGAAATCTTGTATGAGATCGGGGCTTACTTAGCATTCTACTAACTCAATTGGACTGCTGGTTCCTTACAGGTTTAGCACATAAACGTAAGATCTAGTAGGTGTTATTTAAAATTACGTCGAGAACTACTTCCCTAGCATGATTAAGATGCTAGTTTTAGAAAAGGTTTAAATATGCTACTTGTCTTCAAGAAGGTAATGTCAATTCTTTTCCATTGTTATAAATACATAGTTGCATTTATAACTAACACTATAATGACTTCTTATCAAAAACATAAATAAGGGATTAAATTGAAAGAGCAAGTTCTTACCAAAGTTCCTTCAATCGTATGAAGATTATTCTCTAAAAATCTAAAGAACATGGTTTGGTTTTCTTGTGTTTACAGTACTGGTTAATTATAAATTCCCATAGAGAGAATAGAGCTCATGTTTTTTATCTTAAGTTCACTTCAAACTGTTTAGCAATCTTACAGCTATTCTCACTTCAATACTCAAAAGATGTCCTTCTCTTAAAGTATGATCAAGTTCCTATGTTTTTTAATTATAATTTTAACAATGAGTTATTAGGAATTATCAGAATTCTCTAACATTCTTAGTCTTCAGTTTCTTGATCACTCCATAAAAATAGTATAAAGGATTATGTTTTTAGAAGTTTATGGATTTTCCTTTTTAATATAGTTAAAGCTATATTATAACCATCTCATAACTCTTTACTATTCCTAAAATTACACCATCTATTTGACTTGTTTGCAAGCATGAAGATCTTTTTAGGATAACAATAGTATTCAAGTTATAGCCATAGTATTCAAGTTATAACAATAGTATTTAAGTTATAACAATATTATTCAAGTTATAACCTAATGTAGAATACCTACAAAACAAACTACTAAAATGAAATCAAATGATGGCAAGCATATCTTATATAGTTTGAAATGATTGATGATTTTGAAAATAATGCAATGGTTTGATTGCAGCACTGACTATAGGCTTCAGCCCATGTTTTCAAACTATCTTTACTTGGTTCCTAGATGATAGCTTGTTTACTATATCTATTCTTATTTATTAAACTTGTAAGCTTTTATGTATGGTAAGGAATATTGGTATTAGAATTAGTTCTATAAATAATATTATTACTATTCTTTTTACATACCTATCTTTCAGTTTATATCTGAAGTAAATAGATGCAGACAATATTTACTACTTCTTTACAGTAGAAATCATAAGCAAACTAAAGTAAAATGTAGTGTCAATTTCCATTCAAGTGAAACAATCATCTTATTCACCTAAACAACCATCTGTACTAGAGTACTGGCTAAGCCAGGCGTGGAAAAATACATTATAGAAATTCTAATTCTATCTATTTTTTGATTTTGCATATTTATTACTATTTCTAACATAAACTTCAATCTACCAATTCTAACATTACACAGTTACTCCTTTCTTAACAAAGCCTAATTAAATATTAACATGCATGTAGTTAAAAACTAGTAACATTTTACTAAAAATGGTAAAGAAAATAACATAAATACAAATAGAACCTGTCAATGATAAGACGACAATAGCTTAAGGAGGCTATTCCTCCCAACCAATCTCCTAGAGAATGCTCAGACATATCTTCCTCAGGACCCCCGAGCTTGTCCCTTGTCTTCTTGGCAAAGTACTGGGTGGAAGCTATAACATTAAGACCTTTTGTGACCTGACTGGTCCAATTGCCTCAATAATTAAAATATGCTCACAGCAGAATAAATTCAGCCTAATAGATGTAATAAGTTCAATATCAGCAGTTAACCCCTCAAACTCACTTCAGTAATCCCCTCCATTGAATTTATCTTAAGTAAATCCATTCACCCTGAATGATCACCTCTAGAATGAGAAACCTCAGCTGTCTTCAGCTGTCTTCAATGGAAAATTTTATAGAGATGCCTAGGTCTTTAGGGTCAGTTTTCATTTAATGAGCCACCTGCTTTGATTCCACTTTCTTGGGGAATCATGACCACAAATATAGGGAAGTTTCCACCTGCAACAGTTGGAAGTAGTTTGAGGATGCTACCACTTGTCAGTGTACTCTCCACCTAGTCTCCTCCACCAATTGACTAGTAAACACTCTTGTAACAGCTTCCCTAAGCTATTGTCTCATCATTTATTTATTTATAAATAAATAATTCTTAATTACATTAATTATTCTTGACCCCACTGGGTCATCAATTACAAACTTAGTATAAAATATAACACAATGTTCCTCAAATAAAATTAAAGTGTTTTTGCAAATTAGGGCATGTCACATACACACCCCCTTAATTTATAACATCATCCTCGATGTTATTTATTCCTCGTCCTCAGATTTCCCCTGAAATAGAATTGGATATGCATCCTGCATATGAATTTTTGATTCGTGGGTGGCTTCCTCTGGACTAAGATGATTCCATTGCACCTTCACTTAACCAATGGTGTGGTTTTGAAGCGAGATCTCCCTCCACTCGAGGATACAATCCAGTTCAACCAGAAAATTTCCTTCGAGTTCCACCTGCACATCATTCCAATTAATAACATGAGTAGCATCATGTACATATTTTTTTAATATAGAAATGTGAAAAACATTGTGAACTCTTAAATTCGGTGGTGGAGCTAACTAATAGGCTACTTCCCCAATCTTGGACAGTATTTCAAAAGGACCACAATATTGAGGTGCTAGCTTGGCACAGCTACCTAGCCTCACAGAACTCTTTTTGGGTCTCACCTTAATGAAAACATGTTCACCTACCTGAAAATCCATTGGAGTTCGTTTAAGGTCTGCTTGACTTTTCTGTTGATCTTGCACAATTTTCAATCTACCTTGTACCTATTTTACAATTAATTCCAATTCTTTCAATAATTCAGGTCCTAATACTAATCTGTCCACTGGATTACTCCAAGAGATGGGGGTATTGCATTTTATTCCATACAGAATTTCAAAAGGACTATACCTAGCTGAATCTTGATAATGATTATTGTAAGCAAATTCTACTAGGTGTAAATAATCTTCCCATTTACCTGGCTGCTCCTTTACGTACATTCTGAGTAAATCCTCCGATACCTGATTTACTCTTTTAGTCTGTCCATCAGTTTGAGGATGGAAAGAGGTACTAAATTTTAATGTAGTATTTAATCCTTTGAACAAAGATCTCCAAAAATTACCTGTAAATTTAGGGTCTCGGTCTAAAATTATCACCTTCGGTATTCAATGCAACCAAAAAAATTGTTTTAAGAAAATATCAGCAGTATTTGTAGCTATATAAAAAGTTTTTATAGGTATCAAATGGGATGCTTTACTCAATTTGTCAATCAATACCATTATTGAGTCATTTAAGTTTTGATTTTTAGGTAATCCAATAACAAAATCAAGGCTAATTATCTCTCATTTTTAGCTAGGGATAGGTAATGGCTGAAGTAGCCCAGTTGGATGCTGATGTTCAGTTTTTATTTGCTGACATTCAAAGCATCTAGCAATATATTCTTCCAGTTCATTTTTCATGTTTGGCCAGAAATAATCTTTTCTTCACATGGTTATAGTTTTCTGATAACCTGGATGCCCTGAATAAGGAGTTTTAAGAATTTCATTTAAAATTAATAGCTTGATATTAGGTACATTAGGTATGTATAATTCGTCTTTATACAATAATAATCCTTTTTCATTCAAGTTGAACCCTATACTTAGACTTTCTATTAAATTTTATTTTACTTTGCTTGTAATTTTCGCTAATTTTCGTCTTGTTCTATTGCAACTTCAAGTTGTTATTCTAAGTCTGTTGTATAAGTGCTGATAACTGCTGTAAAATTCAGCTTTACATTTCTACTTAATGCATCAACAACCTTATTCTCCTTTTCTTTGATGTGTTAAATTTCAAAATCATATTCACTTAGAAAAGATAGCCACCTAGTTTGCCTAACATTCAAGTTAGGTTGGTTTAATAGGTATTTCAATCCTTTATTATTCATCATCAACATAAAATTCCTTCCAATTAAATGATGATGCCACATATTTAAGGAATGTATAACAACAACTAATTCTAACACATAGGTGGCATAATTTTTCTCATGAATCTTCAGTTTCCTAGACTCATAAGAAATGACATGTCCTTCCTAAGTCAATACTCCCCTTAAACCGTCATTGCATGCATCAGTACATACTATAAAATATTTATTAGGGTCAACAATTCTTAATATTGGTGCGGTGGTTAATAATTTTTTTAACTTTTTAAAACTATCTTCGCACTTCTGATTCTAATCAAATTTCTTCCCCTTTTTCTGCAAAGAGGTTATCGGATTTGCAATTCTTGAAAACCCTTCGATGAAACTTCGGTAATAACCGGTAATCCACATAAATGATCGGACGTCAGTTATGTCTTTTGGAACTGGCCAATCTTCGATTACCTTTATCTTTTTGGCATTAACCGAAATTGCTTCTTTGGTCACCACATGACCTAAATACTGGATTTTATCTTTAAAGAAGTCACATTTACTAAATTTTGAAAAAAATTGATGCTCTTGTAACTCTTGCAAGACAAATTTTAAATGTTCTTGATCTTCTTCTTCACATTTTGAGTAAATTAATATGTGGTCAATAAATATGACCACAAATTTATCCAGATATTTATGCATTACATTATTCATTAGACATATAAAAACAGTTGGAGTTTTAGTAATCCCTTAAAGGCATAACGACAAACTCGTAATGTCCATATCGAGTTCTAAAGGCTATTTTAAAGATGTATTCATCTTTAATTCGGACCTGGTGATATCCCGACCATAAATCAATATTTGAAAACACCGTAGCTCCACATAGTTCATCAAACAGATCATCTATGTGAGGTAATGGGTATCTGTTCTTGATAGTCATTTTATTTAATTAACGATAATCTATACATAGTCATAGAGTTCCATCTTTCTTCGTAACAAATATGATAGGTGGCCCCCAGGGAGACACATTGGGTCTAATATAATTATTATGAATAAATTCTTTTAACTATGACTTAAGTTCATTTAGTTCGAGTATATTCATCTGATAAGGGGCTTTTGAGCTGGGGATTGCACCAGGTACCAACTTAATAGTAAAATATAATTCCCGTTTAGGAGGCAGTCTCAGAATTTCTTCCGGAAATACATCTGAGTATTCCTTTAGAATTGATATATCTTCTAATTTTAATTTATATATTTTGTTCATGTTTTCTTCATCGATTACTATTCCTGCATAAGCCTTATAGCCTTTCCTAATAGCTCTCTTAAGCTGTAGAGTAGAGATTTGCCTTATGGCTATTTTCCTGGGGATTCCCTTTACAATTATTAACTTTTCATTGTTATTTATGCCAATAAAGGTTTTATCGAAACAATTCAATACCACCCTATGTTTCTCTAACCAATCCATACCGATTAATATATCATATGAGCCTAACTTGTAATACATTAAGTTTAACAAAAGTTTCAAACTGATCCATAGTTACTGCACAATTCTTTACAAAACTTATTACCTTTCTCTCTGCACCAGTAGCTAACTAAACTAACCAAGAACTTGCAATATTTTCAACTGGAAGTTTACATTTTTCTACCAAATTAGGAGAAATATAGCTTAAACTAGCTGCTGGATCAATTAAAATAGATATAGGTATTTGATTTATCTTACCTTCCACTTTCACAATGGAAGTTTTATAGTCTGGTTGCCGATTCTCTAATGCTAAATTGATCCTGGGCATTGTCCTCACTAGATCACCAAAAGTCATCTCCTCTTGTATTGTGTGGATGTTGCTAACAGTCTTCTTCTGATTAGGACAAACAGATGCATAATGCGGACCATTGCATTCCCAACAATTTATGGTTTCTTTTCGTTCATATTTCTTTGTGTAGTTACTGTGGTTGTTATAAGATTGTTTATTCTTTTGATTATTCTAATTAGTCTGTGAATTACTTTTATTCCCTTGGAAATTCTTATTAGAAAAATTTCTGATGTTATTATTTTTAGAATTTCGATTAGGTACAAACTCCTTCTTCTTTTGTTCAAAGTTATTATTCCTTTTGGCCTTCCAGTTGGCCATACTCTCCTTTTTACAATTTTTTTCATAACAAAAATTCACTTTTCTCATGGCTTATTCTAGAGTTTTCGGATTGTCATACTCAATCCTGTCCTTTATATGATAAGGTAAACAATTGAGAAACCATTGTACCTTAGGTTTCTCATCCAAAATGTATAGCACATACCTAAGCAGACTTAGAAATTTACTATTCAGTTCTTTCATATTCATTGTACCCAGTTTTAACTCATAGAATTCCTTATCCCTTTCCTCATAGTACTGTTCAGATAAAAATTTCTTTTTGGAATATTTCTTGAATGTGCTCCAATTTATGTTTTTCTCTATTATACCTTTTACTCTTTTTAAGTCCTGCCACTATATATCAGCTTTTCCCATAAGATTATAAATATCCATCCTGGCCTTTAGTTGATTAGAATAGTTATAAATTTGGAAGTATTTCTTCATCTCGGATAACCAATATTCTGCTTCTTCCCCATTTTCAATTTCTCCATTAAATTTTGGTGGCTTGATCTTCTTGAACTCTTCAAAGATTTGTTCATAAGGTTTATATTTTCTTTTCCTAGTATGGTGGTTATCTTCACTACTGTCACTAGTATAATGAGAATTATGTTTATCACCATATACTTCGGAAGATGAGCTACTTTCATTTTCAACTTGTTTAGTCTTTTTATACTTATGCTGATAACCAGTATCTTCAAACTCAGTTCTTTTACCCTTTCCCTCAGTATGAAATCTTTCTATTAAAATCTGATTCAGCTCCTCTTGAGCTCTCAGAATCCTCTCATTTTCTTTCTTAAATGATTCCATCTCTAATTTTAATTCTTTAACTATTTGTAGCAGTTCATAAGAATTATTGGTTATATCTTATTGTATAAGTTTTTTTTGAATATTATCTCGTTCAGTGTAAGGAGATTACTCATCTACATATTCTTCCAATCTATCCATACCCGTCATTAAATTAGAAACAAATTTCTCTACATATATCATTCAAAGAAACAACATCAGCATAATTATTTAAATTTATTGTTCCATATAAGCAAGTTGATCTTGATTAAGGCCTAGTGTTTGAACCTTGTGCTCTGATACCACATGTAATAACCCAAAAATTCATAAAATTTAATTTTTTTTAAAGTGACATAAAATGTCTAAAGTCGCAACTAGGTAACTGTTAATGGTTTGCAGAAAATGAAACAGTTTATAAAAGAATATGAGATTGCTTCTTTAAATGAACTTGTAAACTAAATGATGTAATCTTAAACACCTATGCTAGTACTACTAATGACTTAATAGCTTTAGTTCTATTAGAGTTAGAAAATGATTCGCATTTCTTTTACTACTAGATATACTGATGATTAACTTTTGTCAAGTAGGTAAGAATTCTTGTATGAAATCGGGGCTTACTTAGCGTTCTGCTAACTCAATTGGATTGCTAGTTCCTTACAGGTTTAGCAGGTAAACGTAAGATCTAGTAGGTGTTATTTAAACTTATGTCGAGAACTACTTCCCTAGCATGATTAAGATGCTAGTTTTAGAAAAGGTTTAAATATGTTGCTTGTCTTCAAGAAGGATGATGTCAATTATTTTCCATTGTTATAAATCCATAGTTGCATTTATAACTAACACTATAATGACTTCTTATCAAAAACATAAACAAGGGATTAAATTGCAAGAGCAAGTTCTTACCAAAGTTCTTCAATCGTATGAAGATTATTCTCTAAAAATCTAAAGAACATGGTTTGGTTTTCTTGTGTTTACAGTATTGATTAATTATAAATTCCCATAGAGAGAATAGAGCTCATGCTTTTGATCTTAAGTTCACTTCAAACTGTTTAGTGATCTTAGAGCTATTCTCACTTCGATACTCAAAAGATGTCCTTCTCTTAAAGTATGATCAAGTTCCTATGTTTTTTAATTATAATTTTACCAATGATTTATTAGGAAATTATCAAAATTCTCTAACATTATTAGTCTTTAGTTTCTTGATCACTCCTTCATCAAAACAGTATAAAGGATTATGTTTTTAGAATTTTAGGCTTTTCCTTTTTATTATAGTTACAAGCTATGATATAACCATCTCATGACTCTTTACTATTCCTAAAATTACACCATCTATTGGACTTGTTTGCAAGCATGAATATCTTCTTAGGATAACAATAGTATTCAAGTTATAGCCATAGTATTCAAGTTATAACAATAGTATTTAATTTATAACAATATTATTCAAGTTATAACCTAAGGTATAATACCTACAAACAAACTACTAATATGAAATCAAATGATGGCAAGCATATCTTATAAAGTTTGAAATGACTGATGATTTTGAAAATAATGCAATGGTTTGATTGTAGCGCTGACTATAGGCTTCGACCCACGTTTGGAGAAGTATTTGGATGGACATGTGGATATGTTACATCCACTTGAGGGTTGACTTAAAATCTTGAAGCCCTACTCATTTGGTTGTGTTGGAAGAGTTTCTCCTTTGTGTTGGTCGAGCAGAGAGCTCACGGCCATGAGAGGCCTGTAACCACCTTCAACCTTTGGAAATGCACCTGCAACTTCTTCATGATGAAATTTTGGGAGAAGTCATTGATGATTTTGATCTTTCTTAGTGTTGAAAGGTTATAGCGAGAGTGGGTGTTGTCTTTTCATTGTGTCCTGAAGATTGGGCTTGTCTCTAACCTGCAATTGTTCACCCATAGCTTCTGCCTTCGTATACTTGAGTCGATTTCTTATGTTTCCTTCGCAGAGGTGACTTCACGTTTTCTTCTTTTTCGGCATGGTCCCAAATGTGACCTGGTGTAGACATTATTCCTCAGCTTCAGCTCCAATTTACTGCAGGTAAAGACTTACCCTAAACTCAGTTTTAAAAATTGTTTTCTTACTATGGTTTTTATAAATTTTAATGCAAAAAAGTATTTAAAATAATAAGATTTTATTTCTTGCATGTCTTTGCTTATGGTTACGCTATAGGTGAAAACAAGCTCACTCTTCAATCTTTACATGGACATCCAACTGGTAAGCCTCGGTTCCATCGAGGGTTTCTTCCTACATGACATTATGGTTGTTGGAATTTCGTTCTTGTGGTTGTAATGGCATGGCCTCGGTTCTCTGTTAGCTTAAGTTTCTAGCTTGTTTGCTATTTGTAATGTTTTTAAAAAACCTTAAAGGGTATTTTGTGCAGGGTGAAGAAGGATTTGGAAGCTGTGATGTAAATTGGTTTTCAAAGATGTTTTCAGCCTTACGTCCTGAACAATGTAATTTCTTTGATTTTAAAACAAAAGAGCCTAGCTCTGAACTCAAAGGGCTGTCGACCTCTGTCTAGTTTATTTTAGTTTTTATAATAGATTTTGGTTGGTGAAGGAAGACTGTGAAACATTCGGGATTATAAATGGGAACAGGATTTTTCTCATCTCAGTAAATTATTTGGACACTGTTTAATATATATATATATATATATATATATATATATTGCATAATTTGGTTTTTTTAACAGGCCTGAGCCTCGACCCTTTAATTTTAAAGGCTGTAAGCCATTCCTTAATATTTGATTCTGTGTTTGCAAATTGTTTATGTAATATTTGATTATTAATTATGTTTTGAATAAGGTGTTCATTTAATAATTTAAATTATTACCTTGTATATATAAATATTTCCAATGCACAGTTTATGGGAAAAATTACTGTGTTTAAGAGTAATATTTTACTCTGGTTTTGGCTCAAAGGGTTAATTAATAAGTAAACCCTACAGTTCGATAATAGCATTATTATACTTAGTAATTCTTAGCTCTATTTATTTAATGATTTCTCTAATGATTTTTACAATTTGTTTTAATTCTCAGTTAAGAAGGATTAGGGTTTATTGCTGTGTACTTGTGAATAGGATAAATTTATCTTTAAATAACTTATGTGGCTCTAATTAGGTTATAGTAGAATCCTTCTGTCTTAGAGAAAGACACATAGTGTCTAGATATCAATTGTTATAAAAATGTTTTGCAAACTATCTTTACTTGATTCCTAGATGATAGCATGTTTACTATATCTATGCTTATTTATTAAACTTGTAAGTTTTTATGTATTGTAAATAATACTAGTATTAGAATTAGTTCTATAAATAATATTATTACTATTATTTTTACATACCTATCTTTCAATTTATATCTAAAGTAAATAGATGCAGACAATATTTACTACTTCTTTACAGTATAAATCATAAGCAAACTAAAGTAAAATGTAGTTTCAATTTCCATTCAAGTGAAAGAATCATCTTATTCACCTAAACACCCAGCTGTACTAGAGTACTGCTTGAGCGAGGCATGGAAAAATACAGTATAGAAATTCTAATTCTATCTGTTTTCTCAATTTGCATAATTATCACTATTTCTAACATAAACTGTAATTTACCAAGTCTAACATTACACAGTTACTCCTTTCTTCACAAACCCTAATTAAATACTAACATGCATATAGTTAAAAACTAGTAACATTTTACTTAAAATGGTAAAGAAAATAACATAAAGACAAATAGAACCTGTCATTGATAAGACGACACCAGCTTAAGGAGGCTGTTCCTCCCAACCAATATCCTCAAGAACGCTATCATCAGGACCCCCAGACAGTGCTTGCTAGATGATTCTCTTGAAGAACGCTCAGACAGTTCTTCCTCGGGACCCCCGAGCTTGTCTCTGGCCTTCTTTATAGAGTACTAGGTGGAGGCTATAACCTTAAGAACTTTTGTCACCTGACTGGTCCAATTACCTCAGTAATTAAAATCTGCTCACAGTAGAAGAACTTCAGCCTAAAAGTTGCAATAAGTTCAATCTCAGTAGTTAATGCCTCCAACTCACTTCAATAATCCCCTCCATTGAATTTCTCTTGAGTAAATTCATTCACCCTGAATGATCACCTCTAGATTGAGCGGCCTCAGCTGTCTTCAATGGGAAATTTTATAGAGATTCCTAGGTCTTCTGGGTCAGTTTTCATGTAATGAGCCACCTACTCTGATTCCACTTTCTTGGGGAATCATGACCAGAAATATAGGGAAGTTGCCACCTGCAATAGTTGGAAGTAGTTTGAGGATGTTGCCACTTGTCAGTGTACTCTCCACCCAGTCTGCTCCATGAATTGACTAATAAACACTCTTTTAATAGCTTCCCTAAGCTATTTTCTCATCATTTATTTATTTATAAATAAAATATTATGAATTACATTAATTATTCTTGACCCCATTGGGTCATCAATTACAAACTTAGCGTAAAATATAACACAATGTTCCTCAATTAACATTAAATTCTTTTTGCAAATTGAGGCAGGTGACATTAGAGAACCAAGTGTTCCATGACAAGTTAAAGCATATCAAGATTAAATATCACTATATCAGGGATATGGTGCAGAGAGGAGCAGTGAAGCTCCAGTATGTTGTAACGGATGAACATATAGCTGATGTGTTAACCAATCCATTAGCCAGAGTGAAGTTTGAGTACTTCAGGGAGAAGCTTGGTTTTCTCTAGATCGAGATTCATTCCAAGAGGAAGTGATGAGTCTGAGATCCCTTCTAACGTGAATGCTGGATGTGTTCCTCTCATGGTTAGATTTAAGTGCAGAGCCCTTCTGACATGAATGTTGGATGTGTTCCTCGCATGGTCATATGCAAGTACAGATCCCTTTTGACATGAATGTTGGATGTGTTCCTCTCATGGTAAAATGTAAGTGTAGAGCCCTTCTGACATGAATGCTGGATGTGTTCCTCTCATGGTCAGATGTAAGTGCAGAGCCTTTCTAACCTGAATTTTGGATGTGTTCCTCTCATGGTCAGAATGTTGGATGTGTTCCTCTCATGGTCAGATGTAAGCGCGAAGCCTTTTTGACATGAATGCTGGATGTGTTCCTCTCATGGTCAGATGTAAGTGTAGAG
Organism: Pseudotsuga menziesii; assembly: GCA_001517045.1. Taxonomy (NCBI): domain Eukaryota; kingdom Viridiplantae; phylum Streptophyta; class Pinopsida; order Pinales; family Pinaceae; genus Pseudotsuga; species Pseudotsuga menziesii. Next base: position 296,938 of record LPNX010656979.1, read on the forward strand.
ACTTTCTTACATGAATCCTGGATGTGTTCCTCACATGGTCATATGTAAGTGAAGAGCCTTTCTAACATGAATGTTGGATGTGTTCCTCTCATGGTCAAATGTAAGCGCAGAGCGTTTCGAACATGGATGAAGGATTGGTTCCTCCCAGGGTCATATATGTGTGTTGGAGCTTTGTGATATGGATGCAGGATGTGTTCCTCCCATGGTCAGATGTGAGTGTTGGGCATGTCTTTATGACATGGATGTTGGATGTGTTCCTCCCATGGTCAGATGTAAGTGTTGGGTAGGCCTTTCTGACATGGATGCTATATTTGTTCCTCCCATGGTCAGATATAAGTGCTAATAAAGATAAAGACCTACATGAAATCTAGGCCTACAACTAGCATGAAAAAGGGTTGGTTCTGTAGAACTTCGTATGATGAGTAGAATTGAGAGATATCAAGATTTAATATAGATAGTGGAGTAGTGATGATGATGATCCAGTGTTGATACAACTTTGATGATGATCTAGTGATGATCCACCTTTGATGATGATCTAGTGATGATCTAGTAGTGATGATGATCCAGATTTGATGTTGATCTAGTGATGATCTAGTTTCGATGATGATCGAATGATGATCCAGTTTCGATGATGATCCAGTTTTGATGATGATCCAGTGACGAAGACTTGTACTAATGTATTGTGTCAAGATAATACCTTCCTAGTTAAGAGGGAGTGTTGATGTATTTGTAACTTCAGAATGTATTCACTTGTATATTTCATATATTGTATTTCATTGATCCTCAATGTTCCTATTAGTAGAAACATTAATGTAAACAAGTCATGTAAGGTCATAGAGGTTAACCGTGCTAGTTGATTAGGGGTCAAATTCCCCACAGTTTTAGGGCAATAGGGTTATTAGAATCTCCTAGAGAAGTCAACCCTGGTAAGTTATTGTTAAGTTAGGAACTAGTATAAATAGAGAGTGAGGCTCTCTATCACACAGTCGCTCACACTCAGTTATAGCGCATGAGTGAGAGAGAAGGAGTTGGGATAAGAGAGAGAAAAACTATTGGAGATGATCTTAATGTCTTTGGGTTTTACTACTGCCATTGGTGCGTATTCTATCTCTAAGGAATTTGTGGGGTTTTCTCCTTTATGGTTTCCCCAAGGAAAATATTTGTGTCCATTATCTCTTGTGATTAATTGCTATGCATGTTATTCTCTCAGATAAGATCCTAATATCATATTGCTTAAATGATAAAAATCTAACACCCTACATAGATTTGGATAGATATTTTGATGGATTTGATTGAAGGGATCCCTAAATATGGAGGGAAGACAATGATATTGGTTATGGTTGATCACCTCTCCAAATATAGTCATTTATGTGCCTTCATACATCCATATACCGCCTACTTAGTTGCACAAATTTTTATGCACTAGATCTTATGTCTTCATGGAATCCATTCTTTCATTGTCTTAGATCGTGATGCAACTTTCAGAAGTCATTTTTGGATAGAACTATTTCACCACACTGGAACCAAACTGAAGATGAGTTTAGGGTATCACCCACAAAAATATGGTTATACTAATGTTATCAATAAATGTTTAGAAACATATCTTTGTTTCTTCACCTCTGAATAACAACATCAGTGGGAAAAGTGGCCCCCTCTCACTAAATGGTGGTGCAATACCTCCTACCACACTGGATATAAAATGACTCCATATGAAGCAGTCTATGATTAGGCATTGCCAGTGATCCTTCCATAGACACCCAATGGTTCACCAGTTCAGACAGTTGACACGGTTCTTGAAAACTGAGATAAAATTCTTCACATTTTGTAGGATAGTCTTCACATGGAAATAAATTGAATGAAACAACAAGCTGATTAGTACCGTTCTGAGTGCACTTTTCAAGTCGATGATATTTTTTTTCTTCGTCTACAACTATATAAGAAATCCTCTATGAAAATCAAAGGGATTCATAAGATGGCTCCAAAGTTCTATGGGCCATATAAGGTTCTTCAAAATATCAAGTCCATTGCTTATAAATTGGAACTTGCTCCTTATTCTTGCGTTCACCCAATACTTCATGTCTCTTGTATTGAGATAGTTATCGACACCAACAATAGAGCACAAATGTTTGTACCAGAACTGGATAATGAAGGATCCAACATTTTAGAATAGAAGGACATCCTCAATAGGTGTGCTCATCAGCTTCTCTATTGATCCATCACATAGGTATTAATTCAGTGGATTGATATGCAACCAAAGGATGCTACATGGGAACTACTCCTTCAGATTCAACAACAATTTACACATGTAACTATTTGAGGACAAAGATTTTGTAAGAGGGAGGGGATGTTAGAAACTCGTGTCAACCCTTCTCTTTACTTCGTTAGTATATTGTTGTTAGACGCATATGCTTTGTAATTCATCTCATGATTATATTATATTATCCCACATTCATGGAGAGGAATGGTTTTTTAGGTTAGATTTAGTATATAAGTATGTGTTAAGGCGAATGAAGGAATCCATGAGTGATTTGTATTGAGCTTGCTCAAAGGAGGTTTCCCCCTTGAAGTGTTATGTGATTAGTAAATTCCTTTTGTGTTCTGTTATTTTTGTTATATCTGCATTTTCATTATTTATTGCAGGAGGTTTCTCTCATGCAACCATAAAATGTTTGACAAATATTTTGTAAACATATTCAAATATTTAAGGACTTTATATAGTTTTTGGACAATTTTGGTGATTTTTAGAGTATAAAAATTTCATCCCATGGAATTTGGGAAAATCACTTCTAAAAAAAGGAAATTGGCAAAAAAAGTTGAAAATAGCCCATGGGATGAATTTTTCCTGTAAAATTGTACTTGTATTCCATCTATTTCCATGCCTAATTTTACATATGCTTCCAAGACTCCTTCCATTATATTTTCTAGCTACCCAAAAGAACCACTCTAGCTTTCAAGATTCTAGAAGATGACCTTTTTTATGGAAATAATCCATAAATTTAGAGGTGTGTATTAGTTTTTCATTCCTACTAGCCTAGATAATTGGATGTAACCTAAAAATGCACATTGGAGTGAATTGAAATGTAACCATGTTCATTTCTTCTTCTTTAATCTCTGAGCTCATCATAGAATATGAAATCAATAATTCAATTACTTGCACGATTCATTCAATCCATTCTATTAAATATACAAATACATTCATGACACTTTGAGATATGAATTGGGGGGAAGTAACGTGGTGCCAAGTTGAATCACTTTAAGATTCTTCCTTAATATTTGATGGCCTCTCTCCCCTATATCTATGTTCGATTCTCTCCCATACTAAGATAAATCAAATACGAAACAAATAAACGATGTCAAGGTGAAGGTCTATAAGCTTCTTAATGCATGCTAAATTTTTCACTTGAAATAACACTCTTGAGGAGACTAGTGGAATACTTTTTTTCTCCTCCAACTAAGTTTGTACCAAAATATTTCTATCATTATAAACTTTCCATGACCACTAGCAACTTGTAAATTTCTGCTACATACTTCAAAGTATTTGGGGGATTTGGATTGATAAAAGGACATGAAATATGTTGATGAAGGGAATTCATAATAAGTTGGGAATGGAATATACATGAGGGAACCCAACCTGAAATTGAGTGGTAGGATCTAAAATATAGGATCTACAGAACATTCATCTTTATCAAATCACTAAAGATTAGAGTCACACTTTATAATCCCATATCTAAGCTAAATTCTACATATCATGTAGTTCAACTTTAGAAATAATGTTCAACATAATAATTTTCTCCACCTCATGAATGAGTTTGATGAATAAAAAGAAAGAATCCATTAAACCAGGGTTTACCATAATCTAGATTAGTTGTCAAGCTAGTATTTAATTAAACAAATGGGGAAGACAATGATTAGAACAACTAGTTATCCTAAAAAGTACTTGCATGAAAACTTGAATGATGTCAAAGTGCATCAAGAAGTGACAATGATACCTTACTCATTCAAGATCAGATGTAAATTTCTTCGAATATCACATTGATATGTAAATACCATACCTACTAGCCAACACCAATAAATTAATTGTTTCATATGAATGTGCTTTCTGGAAATCATTAGCGCAAAAGTATCAAAAGCCAAGGCCAACTCATGATGATCCTCTCTTCACATCAACAATTATAAAATCAGGTGGAACAAATTATACTAACTCTATTTGTAATAGTATCCATTATGTTACAAATCACAATTACTTGATTGTTATTTAATCATAAGGATTGTATGATATTTGTTATGTGCTTAGGATATATTTCGTTTATATAATTCCATAAAGTAGAAGAAAAGAATACCTAATCTATTATTAAATTGATGAACTTGTTTTGGGTTATACATATGTCATTATTGACACTTTGTGTCAATCCCTAAATAGACCTTTAGAGGCTATCCTTATTTTAATGTGTGTTTGTTTCACCTCTCCAGTCCTTTCTCTATATCTAGAGCTAGAAGCTCTATCCAATAGAAAGAAATGAAATTAATAGCACTGCCAATAAAAAATTATTATTTAACTTTGACATGGTGTAAGTTTTGGCCCAAACCAATGCTATAATATGCATGTAAATAACTATGTGTCATTCTACATGTAAAGAAGGCATGTATAACCACTTGGAATTTTATTAAGCATCATGTATGTAAAGAACCACATACCTTTATACATGTAAAGAAGTAATGTAGATGATTATCCCTAATTGTGGTTCAAATCGTAACTTGAAGGAAATTCTCAAACATTTTATTCCTACTTAGGTGTAGACAATGATACAATAACAAAAATCGTCTACACCATTGAAAATGAAATACAAACTAGGTGTAGGATTCACTTCAAAAAAACAAGGATGGTTCATAGTTTTCTACGGATATAAAGTGGTACACTTATGAATATTAATACATTATTAGACATACATTTATACATGTATGGTTATTGTTTTCAAGGTTGAATCTCATATTTAGAGGAATAAATATTACATTAATTGTAAAACTTTCTGAAAAATATTTATTAAGTAGCTATGTAACACCTTGGTTTTGACCCCATTTGCATTAAATGTATATGATGTATATATTGTAATTAATCATGGTGTGGAGCTAAAGGCAAAAGCCCCACCATAGATTTAATGTTTTATGTTTTGGAGATTAAAATCGTCGCCGATGGTATATCATGCTATCCGGCACATTATAATTTTTGGCATCATGTAAATATGCATTTTAATTAAAAATACCCACAACCAACTATGTCAATGCAACCATAATGAAAAGGGCATGATTTCCTAAGGATATGGGGGGGGGGTGTCTAACCCTTAGGAGCCATTGAGGAACAACCACGTGTCAACTTATAAACCCATTTATTTGTCACCTATATTTTGTCTTACTCACCCTTTATCCATTATCTCATTCAACAACCTTTTTGTCTTATTCTTGTCTCAACTACCAAATTAAATCCTCTGATGTTAGTTGGGGTAGTTATTGCATGGGCAGTGGTGTGTGGAAGGACTGCCAGTCCTTGTCCACACACACACTCCACCAAGGAGCACGTTCATCCTCACGTGGGTAGGAGGAGAAGAGGGCACGACCCCCATTCTTCATTTCAGAGGATTTAATTTGGTAGTTGAGAAAAGAATAAGACAAAAAGGTTGTTGAATGAGACAATGGATAAAGGGTGAGCAAGAAAAAATATAGGTGACAACTAAATGGGTTTATAAATTGACACTTGGTTGTTCCCCAATGGCTCCTAAGGGTTAGACACCCCACCCCCCATATCCTTAGGAAGTTATTGTGCGTTAATTTTTCATTTTTGGGATTTTGCTATGTGTAGTTCTCTTCACGTTGTGGGCCTGGGCAGGTGAATTCACCTTCATACAGGTTGCATCAATTTCCACATGCAAGTGAGCATTCCCTAGTCCCCATGAATTTTGGGTTGCTGTGCGTTGTTGTTGAGTCATTTTGGGCATGATAGGGCCAAGAATGACTCTAGAGTCGAATTGCTCAGTCTGAGCTATGTATTACCCAAATTTTTATTTCGATTTTGTTCTATGGTGTTTTATTTTAAACCACAGAGCTGTGAATGGTTATTTTGTTGTGTGTGCATAGTGGATTGGTCTTTGGATTGTGTAGGAGTGGAAAGGAGTCTGCTTGACAAACCAAGTGTTTTGCAAGATCCTCATAGACAGAGCTAGATGGTTGGCTCTCTTCTCTACACCCCCTGAATATTACTGGAAGGGAAGTCATGTCTTGTGGGACTATGCAGTAGAGAAGGGAATGATTCCTTGTGTTGGGTGTGTGTGGATGTCTTAGGAATCAAGCTAGTTCTTGTGTAGGCATCCTTATCTCTTCAGTGAGCCCACTAGCTTAGTAGATAGTGCTTCCATCTCCTGATAACCTGATAAACCCAACTTGTTGGCTTGGTTAGGTGTTGTTGTGTACTCTTGGTCTGATAAACTCAACCGTGTTGACTTGACTGAGTTTTGACATATCTTTGGCTATGTGTTGTCCTGTTTAGTTTCCTTATTCCTTGTGGGAATCATGCCCTGCTCTGGGGTGGCAGTGTTGCTAAGAGATTAAGGAGCACACTGGCCTATGGTTGGGTGGAATGTTGCAACAACATAGCTAGTTGTGGGGTGTTCTTCTTCCTAAGATAATTATTCTTGTGTTTAAATCCCTGCAATTTCGTTTGATAATGAATTACAATGAACATGCTGAATGCTTCAATGTATGGTTTTGCTTCCATTGTATGGTAATAATGTATGCATGTTTTAGTTCAAATCATTTCAATTTTCATTTTATGTTCATGGGGCTAGTATCCCGGGTAGATAGGATTAAGGTACCTTCCTCTTCGTCGGTCGGAGGGTCAGGGACATTACAAGCTAATCTTAAGTAGCCACAAGTGTATATTGAATGTTATTTTTTCAAGTGAGTGATGTTTCTTTCCAATGATTTTTTGGAAAGATTTTTGTTGGTGTATCATATTAGTTGTTTCACCTCATATTGTATGAGGTTTCACATTATGGGGGTGTCTTCAGCTATTACCTTTGATCATTGGATGGATTAGGGGGGTTACCTCTTCATGGAGCTTCTCTTCTTCTTCATGGTGGTGTATTTTATCGACATCTTTTTTGGAGGAAACCCACTTCTCTATAGGTTATGGTTATGGTTGATGATAATGTCATGGTTGAATTATATTTTTATGTATTTTATTTCACATATAGATGATTCCTAGTGATAATTTGCATGGGGATGTTAAATTATTGATGTCATTAGGAGAGGATGTTTTACATGGCCCATTTTGGTTGAACGAGTCATTGGGACACACTAGATGAAGGATGGAGTTAGCACATTTATTGTATTTCTTTTTCATATGGTGTTGATGTGTTGTGGTAGTACACTTTGCCTTGGTGGGATTTTTTTTAGGTGATATGACTTAACATTGGAACACTTTTTAGATATCACCTATGGGAGATGTATAATGAATGATGTTATTACCATTGTGGTATATTATTTCATAGGTAATCTGGGGTAGAGAAAGGGGGATAGCACATATATTATTAATGATCAACCATTTTTCTATGGTTGAGAAAATATTAATCATGGAATAGTCCCTTGGTGGTGCACACTAGGTTCAAGCCTAGGTGGAGCTTTTATTTTTTCATAATATTGTTATCATGGTGAGGTGTCTATTGAGAAAAACTATTTGTATGGTATGACACCTGTTGAACAAGACCCTCCTCATTGGCACACATATTCATGTTTCTTTAATTGTTTTGTGACTAATTGGTGGTGGACTATAGTTATATTAAAGCATTAACATTTGTGCACACATGATGATGTTGATGTTGGAAATTGCATCCAACCCTCCCCGATAGTTTGTTGACATGGGTTAACCCTGTCTCGTATATCTTATCTTTGGAGATTGTATCAAAGATTAACACCTATAGGATTTGGTGTAATTCCAATCATGATCCAAAAAATCGTATTAGATATGGAAGTCTCAAGTTTGAAACTCACCCAGGTAATGTTGGAGTGGGGGGTAGGGGGATATTGTTGGACTTTTCATCCAGTTCTCCCCACGAATTTCATGACATAGGTTAACCCCTCTCATGGATCTTAACTTTAGTGATTGTAGTAGAGATTAATGCCTACATGTTTTGGTCTAACAATAATGGTGCTCCAATAGTTCTTTTTACCGTAATGGACATTTTAATAACTTTTAAGGGTAATCACTCGATTTCATCACCTCATTAGCTTGATTTCATGCTTGGACAAAGTCGTTTGGAGTTTATGGATTTTCTATGGAGCACTTCTTTGAAACAATTTCCAAAGAACATGGAGAAATATTTTATCTAAGGAGTGTAATGATGTTTATACTCTTCCCTATGACACCCCCTCTTGTGCACATGGCTTTTGGGAAATAAATTTATTTTTGTTAAAATAACACATGGTATTGTCGCACGCATTCAATATTTTATTATTTGTTGAAATCTGAGTCTTTGCAGGGAAAATTCTTCTATGGTGCACCTCTTTTAAGTGTTTTCTTCTTCATGATGCATGGTCAAAACTACACTTGGCATTGTTTTTTTTTTAGAGTTCCCTCTTCATCTTGTTTACAAATGTGAGGAAGCCAACACACTTCCCTAAAGTGCACTCATGTGGATTTTGTTGAGAATAGAATATTTTTTTAAGGAGTGGTAACTATCTTGCGACTTATTTATTATATATTGAGGTGGCTTCGCATATCACATACCCACTAACCACATTGTTCCTTTGGGGAACACGGTATTCAAATATCTTACCAAATTCATTACTAATTCCAATTTTTTTTCATTAATTAATTATCAAATTTACAATGTAATCAAACACATGGTTTCCCAAATAAAATAGATGGATATATTAAAACATACGTGCAATTGTAGCATGAATGCATTCATACAATTCCATGAAATCCATGCATTTAGATATGCATATAACAATGAATTCAGCAATGTTATAACATATTAAATAAATATATGGCATTTCATACACAATTGTAAACTTAACTTAAAATGTCCTCCAACTAAGTAGATATGAAGTACGTTCCTCCCAGTTGTAGCCATTCTATTATACCAATTCTCTCTATAACAGATATCACCCCTGATCTAGGGCTTTTAATCCACAAGAAAGAAAGAAAAAAATCAATTCCCAAGAAACTCACAAGTGTTGAATTCCCTCCATAGTTGTCCCAATATACTAGAATTCCTCCCCCATCAACCTAAATAACCCAAGGAATGAATCCCCTTCTTTGAGTTAATAGTCCATTAATCAAATATTGATTCCTTTCTAGGGATCTAGCATAAGATGACTAGGGATTCTCCATGTTGGGATTACAAGGAAATCAACTGCAGGACAAGTTCCCTAATAAGGAAACTTAATTTTCCATCACCAATATCATAGGTTAAAAGAATTGATATATAGATTTGTAATTTCAATTTTTCTTAGGTACAACTCCAGGATATGTTATGGAAGGATGACTCAATGATGATTCTTGAGTGAATGATATGATAATAATTAAATGAAGTAGATTCTCAATAATTTGTATGCATGTTGAGAACTAGTGAAGTGGCATGCATGGGTGATGAGAACTAAACAAGTGGCATACATGTGATTTACTATTTTTTCCCTTCTATTCCTAAGCTTGGGATAATTAACTCAAGTTATGCGGAATGCACTTTAGTTAAGGAGCCTTTAAAAAAACTTAGAATAAAAATGAATAATAGGGATAATGACTTAACTTGTAATTCAGTAGGGTTATCTCCCCCTTAAATATCCTTCTGACTTTCCCCTCTTGTGGGATCATAGCACTCTATCTCTTATTCATCCCTCTTTGTCTACAATAGTCATGGATTTTATATTAAACATAAAAATGTACAAAATTACATCATCTTGGTCATACTAAACCATTTATGTCTAGCTTCTACCCATTTCATAATTATATACATATCTATATCATTACATGATGGGGTAAAAAATTAGGTGTTGCATTCCCCTCCCTTTAATTTATGCACCATCCTTGGTGCATATCATCACCATTTACATATACAAAATTTCAAAATAACCTTGGGTATGCCTCCCACATAGAATCCTCAATATCCCATATTGATTCTTTAAGGTTGTAATGGATCCAGTAGACCTTTACCTTCTTGATGACCCTACTCCATAGAAATGCAATTTTTTTGTCTATGATATGCACAAGTATCAGTAGGACATCTCCTTCTAGTTACACTTGAATCAAATCCCAATAATTGATGTGGTTAGGATTAGGAATATAATTTTTCAATAATGACACATGAAATGCATTATGCACTTTTATGAAAGAAGGTAATGCAATATCACATGCAACAACCCCTATCCTAGCTAATATTTCAAATGGCCTACATTATCTAGACACTAGCTTAGGAAATATCATGTGCTTTTTGGAACTTTTCTTTTTCTTGAATTTAAGATAGATATGTTGACCAAGTCAAAACTCTATTTGTATTCTACCCTTGTCTGCATAAAATTTCTACATGGCCTTTATTGTTATCAAATTCTACCTAATTTTAACTATCTTCTCTTCCATTTCTTTAAACAATTTTTGCCCAATTACCATTATGTCTATTGGATTATCCTAACTGATTGGAGTATTTCATTTTATGTTATATAATGATTCAAATGGGATCATGTTTAAAGGTGCATGATATCCATTATTATAAGTAAACTTCACCAAATGCAAGTAATTCCCACTTGGATGATCCATTACATACATTTTGAGAATATCTTCAATAACCTAATTAAGTATCTCAGTATACCCATTTTTCCATGAATGATATGATGTACTAATATTTATTTTTGAACCAAATCCTTTAAATAAATCTTTCCATAATTTTTACGTAAACTTTATATTTTTGTCTGAAACAATTTCCTTGGGTGTTCCATGTAATGTTGCAATCTCGTTCATATAATTTTATGCTATGTTAATGAGTTGACTTGATTGGAATGAAGTGAGTGCTCTTTGTTAACTTGTCCATGACTACCATGATTGAATCATGTTGTCTTGTTTCCCTGGGAAAATTGGTGATGAAATTAGTTATCACCACATCCCATTTGCACTTTGGTATTCACAATGGTTGAATCAATTCTATTAGATTTCCATTCCCAATATTTAATTTATAACATTCCCTGCATCTTGCTTGTTAGGATTAATTAATAATCCTCCCTTTCACCACTATATTCTAATTTTCATTTCCTATCTTAGGAGTTTATTTCCACCTCACTAGTGCCATGGGATACTCATCTGGGGCCCACCTAACACTTGATGCACTAATTTGCATGAGTTTACACTAGTAGAAAATGAGAAATTAATGACTAAAAAAATGACTAAAATCAGGCTATAAACGACTATTTTTGAGTTGGTGACTAATAGTAGCAAATTACCACTATCTTATAGCTAGTCGTATTTCACTAGTCATTAATAGCTTGACTTGGTAGTCATTGATTTAGTCATTCATAGACAATGTTTTAGTCATTGATAGTCAATGATTTAGTCATTGTTTTAGTTATTGATAGTTAATGATTTAGTCATTGATTTAGTCACAGATTTAGTCATGGATTTAGTCACTGAGTTAGTCATTGATTTAGTCGCTGATTTAGTCACTGATTGCAACCATTAATGACCAAATATATGACTAAATAAACTACTAAATGTTAACATATTAATGACTAAGCTAAATACGACTAAGATATGGGAAATTAGCTACTAATAGTCGTATATATGTGAATTTAGTTGTTTTTGTAGTCACAAATTTATGATAGGGCACGGAGGAATCGAACCACCAACCTCCTGCCTATAATTAGGCAGGCGCTCTACCATTGAGCTAGCACCCTTTAAGAAGTTGTTATTGCTTGACAATGATGATATTCAAACAAATTTATGATAGATATTAATCTACAAACTACATAATTATCACTATTATAACTTACGAGTAACTAGTATTTATGAAAGTAGTCATTTACACAGTGCAGAATTGTAAACAAGAAGGAGCTGCGTTGGATGATTTCACAAATCTCGACGTTTCGATCCCTACTATGGGATCATCATTAGGAGACAACTGAAACGTGAGGTAAAAGACCAAGAAGCCCGTCAGTATTTATAGTTAGTGTGAAGCATAATAGGTTCTAGGTTTTTAAGTCAGTTTTAAGTTTTTAATTTTTTTAATTATTTTATTTTTAGTTTTTAAAAATCATTATTATGAAAATATTATAATAAGGTTTAAATATCTAAATTCAGGCGCTTTGGGAACTTCTCCAAAATACCTCCAGACACATCATTAGCATCATTGACTTTAGGCATTTGCGTAGTGCATCTTTGCATTCTCTTATGCCTAGGGGGTCAGCAGATTTTATAGACATTATCAGATAAGCATAAAATTTCAATCATCTGAGTAAAACTAGGCCACTGTCAAAGCAGATCAGGAGAAAAACATACTCTTCTTGTACTGTAACGAAATATGAAGCCAATTATGCAAACATGCTTGAAATTTTTTAAGATTTAGACAGTTAAAATTAAACCTGTCTGCAGCACAAGATCAATTCATGCATGGCCATTAAAATGTAAAAGCAGATAGGAAAAATTCAAAACTCACATAAAAATGATGAATTCAAAATGTATCTCTGATTTGTATTCATGATATAAAGTTGATTCAGGATATAAAGTTGTTAATCCCTTGAATCGTGTAGCATTTACAATTAAAATCACAAATTATAATAGGTCAATAGCCATTCTATCAATTGTTACAAAGCAGTTCTCCAGATTTCTACATGTCAGAAAATTATGACAAACAAACAGACCATGTACTTCAGCTTAATAGCAATGCAAGTTTAAATTTTTCATAGTCAGCCACACTGATATTTTAGTTCAAAGGAATCCTACAACCACAATGCACTTTGTAACATATCCATTGCAAGATTGATATCCAATTTAGAATTTGGCATGATATTAGTCTTCTAAAGGAAAAAAAACCAATAGAAGAATACTTACAAGGACAGGTGTTAAATGCTCGTTTAATAGAATAACAAATGTAGCCAATACCTGGAATCTAAAAGCACATTCTAGGAAGGACAAAAATAGGTTTTAACTGTCAAACCCCAGGAATGTATTGGAGCCTAGATTTAAACCTAAGAATACCTACAGCACTGAGCTTATGGTCCTGCTAAAGCACAAAAAATGTCTGGGTTACAGACATTGCTCATAAATATAATCGCTTTGTTCACCACCAATGAATTTTTGAAAATAGATTTTAACACACTATCGATCTGATTACCTAATGGCATATATAATATAATAGTTAACTCAACATATATAACATAGTGTATAAGTCTGTTTGGTTGTGGTCTAGTGGCAACTATTTGGTTGTGGTCTAGTAGCAACTTGGAGCAGTTGTTATAACTTATGACAATGACTTGGGTTCAAATCTTCATGGGCATGCTCTTCGCCTGCATGGGATTTGCTGAATGTGGCTAGTGATATAGTGCCTTGTGCTAATTATTAATTGTAACCTTCTGGCAGAATATTGTAGATATAGCCTTTGGGAATATTATTGTATTAGTGTTGGTGAGGTACCGACAACCCCAAGACATAGATAGAATATAATACTCAACATATATAACGTAATGTATAAGTTTGTTTAGTAGTGGTCTATTGGCAACTTGGAGTGGTTGTTATGACAATGGCTTAGGTTCAAATCTTGATGGGCATGCTCCTCTCTCCTCTGCATGGGATTTGCTGAATGTGGCTAGTGATATAATTCCTTGTGCTAATTATTAATTGTATCCTTCTGGCAGAACATTGTTGATGTAACCTTTGGGCAGATTACTGTATTTGTGTTGGTGATCTACCGACAACCCCATTGTTGGATTAAGTGCAGGATGGTGGGATGTGGTTATTTCTGAATTTACCACCTGTAAAATGTTGGCTTCCTTGTAAAAAGTATTATATATATATGGAGTAAACTTTCTACCTGACCATTTGCATCGATCGGACAACCAGCAATGCGTGATGTGAAAGCTCACGCGAGCCAGGTCGTCCGATCGATGCAAATGGTCGGGTAGAAAGTTTACTCCTATATATATACATACAGAGAGAGAGAGTAAATTATCTCGTACAGTTAAAAAAAATATACTATCTGAGAACAAAGATGTTCTGATACGTCTGATATGTGCCTAATGGTTGGCCTTAAGGTCAATAATGCAGTGCACCGGTTGAACAAAATCAATAAAAAATCTGTTGGGGAGGGAGGTTCTCCTCAAGACCATCAAAATAACATGCAATTGCAAGGATCCTTGCTGTCTTTCTCATGCTAGCTTGGGGAGCCTGCCTGCAGCCGATTATGTTCACTCATCACATGCTTGCAAGAGAAAACTTGGAAGTGAGATTGAAGTACCTAGCTCTCAGTGCTAGATAAAATCAAATTTTTATTTTCCATAGATCCATTGAGCAGGAATATGACTAGTTTTGAATAGCAAAAAATCCAAATCCCCCTGACTCTCAAGTCCAAAGCTATACTCATGAGTCCTCTTTCTCTGTTTGTAGCCCAAACCATCATGCCTAAAGTTCCCTAAGCCTTATCATTGC